>JAJTJO010000588.1:0-454599 GCA_024550625.1 Dendroctonus valens
AATATTAACTTTTCTTCTCCATTATTTCAAACGTGTTGTTATTTTGCCGAAATTGACGGTAAAGTTTCAAAAAATCCCGACAATCGGGAATATATCTGGCCGGAAACATTTCACGATACCTGTTCATGACTCTGGTACTATTTTTCTTAGATATCATGTACGATTCTAACATATCGCATTTATCTTCGAAGGAAAAACGAATTTTCAAATATTTCAGACCAGTTAAAATAAATAGAAATGTCAAAATGATTGCTTAAATTTGACATTTTTGACATTTTGTTACTCAGCGTTTGTCAGATTATCATATAGCCGTCTTAGGTCTTCAGAGGTGATATATGCTTCAAAGCTTAGTTAAAAATGAAGTTGTTAGCTACTCGTGCTCGCAAAACATTTGAAATAAATTATATTCTATTTCGAGCAATGGCCGCAAGGGGTAAACTCCGCTATTATACAGGGTTATTCACCGAATGGTGCCCAGAACGATTATTTGGCGTATTTTGTTAAAAGGCAAAAACTTAGCTATTAACATCCTAATACCATTCGATAGGTAATTAAAAATTGCATTTCCCGGTAAGTTAAAAAATATGGGGTTGCATTTAAATTAATCAAGTTATAGCCACTTAAAATTCTTATTTGATTAGTTTAAATTTGTGGACACCCTGTATAACATTGTAAGTTTATTATCATTGGGATATAAAATATGATTTCTTGTTACACTTCACTACAAATTACGCTTACATAACTTAAATAATTCTAAAGTATTTGGGACACCCTGTACATTACAAAAATATTTTTAAAATGTGCGCCCGGTAGGCGTCTGTGGATTCATCAAATAATAATTTGAAAAATCAAACGGTTTACCCGCAAACTTCCGTGCCGTATAGCGTGAATAACCCTGTATAGTACTATAATAAGTAGATGGGAGCAAAATTATTAAGTGTTCAAAAGGGTGAATTCCAGAAAATAATAGAACCAGTTTCCCAATTTTTTCGTGACGATTCTAACTATTGAGATTTAATACCAGATTTCAGGTGTCGATACAAAAAAAAATAAGTGGCGATAGACCTGAAAATCTTGCTAGCCTACCAATACATGAATTTGTATATTGATCATTCAACATTCCGTAACCGAAACCACATAGTGAGAAAGCGCTCCATAGTGTTGAAAATTTTAAAACTTTTATCCTTAATTTAATTTATTCAGCAAAACGAATGTTTTATATTGCTATATATTTGATTTTGCATATTGGCACATCCATTCTACAATTTATAGGAAGCAAAGAAAAGTTGACTGGACATCAAAATACTTAATTCAGATTATCAAACACCTACTCGATAATAGACAACTAGAAAATCGAATTTGCAAATTACATTCTCCTTCCCACTTTTACCCGAGTAAGGTCTGCCACAAGATCACCCTGCTAACGTTTTCTCTATCACGACATGGACAACCACAACTTGTATGACAACAAGCAAATAGACATTCAACATATAGTTTATTGTGCACGTAAAAAATACACATAGTGCAGTTAGCAGGCTAACGAACCATGCATTAGCATGGTTTTATAAATGGAGATTTGCACGGAGTTAAAGCAAATTTTCCAACAATAACAGCTGACGGTCACATAATTGAACCAAACGAAGATGACCAATAAATAGGAATTACCATGGGCAGAAAACTCATTAAAATTTCGGTAGCAAAGAAATTGAATCAGCACAAAACGGTTGCGTAATATGTAGACATCGGTTGCGCTACGGACACATCTTGAGACGAAATGCATCCAATATAACTAAACACCACCGAACAGATTGTAGTAAGATTAATAACGAGAATTTCTTGAAACGCACTCCAAAATCTATCACAACGATAGCTGGCATTCGAACGATTGAACAAACCGAAAGACTGCTCTTATATCTGGACCATACTGACCCTTTTGCCTTTCAAGAGAAACCAAACAGTCCCACTTCCTTTCCCGTCTCAATTATCATAACAACAATAAATAACACAATCGAACTAACCGGCTAAAATAATAAGTAATAAAACTATAAAATGAATAAGTCTAGAATAATAGATTTTTCTTATACAGGGTGTCCCATCGGGAACCGCCGCGATCGATTTCGCATTTAATTGTATTAAAAATTGCCACTTTCGTCATGGCAACTAAGACTGATAGTATTTAAAATAAGATGCGACAAAATAGCCATATGAAAACATTAAATTGACAATATTTCGAAAACTAAACTCTTTTGGAATAGACAACTTTACACAAACTTACCCTTAATTTTAACACTGAATAAGATAGATAGATAGATAAAATTTATTAAACATTTACATTACTAAATTCACAAACAAAGTTTAATCAAAAAACATAAGTCAGTAAAATGTCCCATGTCTGGCCAGATGTTCGGCCGGTTGCTCTTTGCCCATGATCCAAATAGGCGCGCTAAGTCGTCCATTACCTGGGCAGTGCCCTAACATGGACATTCCCGAGCTAGCCATACGCACGACAACGTCAGGAGATAGTCTTGAAGTGGCGGTTTTGGTTTTATTCGAGGGGCATTCATTAAGGAAAAAAGGTCTTCCTGAAGGGAAGCCAAAAACCCCTTTTGCTTCGACCTTTAAGCCTGATACTGTCAGCCGTGGCGTTAACCGCCGGCAGTTTCAACTAGATGACCGAATCCATCCGCCCCCGCCCCGATCGGTGCAAGGACCAGCCAACACCAGTCAGAACGAGGCAGGACGAACCCGTCAAGTCACGTTATGTTGGATTTGTGCGTTTCCAGCCTGCTAGAAACGACTGTCTGCAACTGGCAGGCAATGTTTGTTTGTCGTCACGTACTGTCAGGGACAAAATCCTCATAAAATATGGGAAGTCGCTTATACAGGGGACCATGGGTTGGGCGGTCGTTTGCTCTTACTTGGGTGATATTTCGCGTGAGGACTGAGCCTTGCACTCCGCTATGATAAAATTTTTCAGCGATGGTATCTATATAGTCGGCTATATAGGCCATCCCTGTAGCTTCGTGCATTTCGGTTATTCTGGTGTATCTGTCAGCCGATAGGACGCCTCTTAGGAACCTATTTTGGGTCCTTTGAACACGTCGTCTCGTGGAATCACAGACCGAGTGCCAGACAGGGGATCCGTAGGTCAGTATGGGCCTTATAGTGGAGGTGTAGAGCAGAAGTTTATTTCGAGGTGATAGGAAAGAATTTGGCGCCAGAAGAGAGTACAACTTTCTTCGGGCCATGGCAGTCTTTTGTACAGCATAGTCAACATGCTTATTGAAATGGAGTCGGGCGTCTAGTTTGAATCCCAGGTATTTCACCTCTTTTGTTGGTTTGATAGGAGTATTTTGGACCACGAGTGGTGATAAGATTTTGTTGTTAGTGAATTTGCGCGAAAAGATAATAAGTTCCGTCTTCCTGGGATTCACTTTAAGTTTCCATTTGTCAAAATACGGCGTCAATAAACTCAGGTGATGTGCAATGCGAGATTTCGCAGCCTGAGCATAAAAGACGATGCGTAGTTAGCCGTATCATCAGCGTATAGTGCTATTTTTGTAGTGGGAAGTTTTGGAATGTCTGCTGTGTACAATGTATACAGCAGCGGCGAAATCACTGTTCCTTGTGGTACTCCTGCCGCGATGCGTCTTTTGGCAGAAGTGGAATTCTCCACTTTCACCTGGATGGAACGGTTTTTTAGGTAAGACGCTATCAGGGAAACTAGGTAGAGTGGCAGTGAATGCACGGCAAACAACTTGTACAGCAGGCCTGTGTGCCAGACTGTGTCAAAGGCCCTTTGCATGTCGAGAAGCAGCATAACCGTACTTTGAAGCTTATTAAATGCTGCATAGGCGTCCGTTGCGATCCTAGCAGTCTGCAGCGTTGTGTTGTGTCTTGGTCGGAAGCCAAACTGCTCATCCGGGATTAAACTTCGAAGCTCGGCTGCTGCCTGTAATCTCGAATGGATGACCTTCTCGGTTAATTTGCCGAGGGTGTTCAAGAGGGAAATTGGCCTATAAGAGGCGGGTTCAGTCGGGTTTTTGCCCGGCTTTAAGATGGGGATTATTACAGCGTTTTTCCAGTCCTGTGGGAAGTGCTGCAATTTAAGGACTGCGTTGACTATTTGTACTATTAGCACAATAGTTTTCCGCGGTAAGTTTTTGAGGAGTAGATAAGGGATGCCGTCTGGCCCGGGGGCTTTTCGGCTAGGGAGGCGCCGAAGACACGATTGTATCTCCGACGGGGTTGTTATATAGGAATGCAAAATCGAGGGTGGTATAGGATACTTCCGTTCTACAAAAACAGCGGTCTGTCTTTTGATTTCGTTATCCTGAAGGGCTGGTTGGACCTTGTGTACTTCTGCCAAAAAGTCGGCGAGCAGCTCGCACTTGTCACTGGTGGTAATATAACTCCGCCCCTCTTTTTCAAGAGCGGGGACTTGCTCATAGCCTTTTCGCAGACTTCTCGACAGTTTCCACAGGGAATTGTCACGGGGAGTCAAATTTCGCAGTTTCTCCGCCCAGGTATAATTCCTGTATGCGGAGATTTCCCGCTGTATGTCTCGTGCAAGCTCTGCTGCCATTATGCGATCGGCAGGTTGCCTGAATCGCTGCCAACGCTTCCTGATTCGATTTTTCGCCTTAATAAGGTTCAGAATTTCCTCAGGAAGATTGTCGCGCCGCGGTCTGTTCGGGACTTTTTTGGCCAAAGCTTGCTGTGTCCGTTGTATATTCCTGGTCAGACCTTTTACCGCATGCTCTAGAGCTTCGACAGTATCAATCTGGCCCGGAATACACGTCAGGTCTTGTAGTCGTTTTCGATATTCGCGAAAATCGAAATTTTCGTATGAATATCGAAAGTCGTTAGTTTGTGTGCGCTTTAAATCCCTAATGTCGAGGTAAATGGGCAAATGGTCACTGCTGAGGGCGTCTATAACCACCATCTCCGTGAGATTGGTGAGTCCTTTGGCAATTCCGAAGTCGAGGTAGGATGGATTCCCTCCACTGTTCGGGTAATGCGTTGGGGATGAAGTGGGCATAACGAGTAGGCCATTGTCGCGAACGTAGTCGGCTAGAAAATTGCCGGCTGCGTTTTTATGTCCAGGGTTATTGAATAGTGGATGGCGGGCGTTGAAATCTCCCATTAGCAACACCCTATTGGTGTTTATGAAGAATGGATCGACATCAGCGGCCTGTAAGCGTACGGTGGAGAAATAGCCACAGTAGATCAAAACTCCATCAGGAAGTTCAACGCCGACGTTCTCTATTGCTGACTGCCTGTGTGGCAGTCTCCTGTATGGAATTGACGTTTTGACCGCTATGGCCACCCCTCCCCTTAAACCGGGCCTATCGGCACGTTCGAGCCTGTACCCCCGAATCCTAAGTATATCCCCGGGGCGCAACCATGTTTCGACAATCAACGCCACGTCGATATCCTCGGTCTGAAGGAAGTGCACAAACTCACCGAGACGACTCCGGAGTCCGCATGAGTTCCATTCTCCTATCCTCATAGGGCACATTTGGCAAAATCAGGGCTTAAAAATCGAAGCTGTTAATATCTTCATTGAAGAACTGCGCTGAGACTAGGAATTTGTCTGTCTTCGAGACGCAACTCCTCAATGCAGCGCTGTAAAATCTTACCGCCTTGATCACCTCCCCCAAGTTGATTTGCGACGACAGCTCGGCGAATTCCCGCTGGACACTGCCCAGCATGGCCACCGCGTTCCCATTTATACCATGGGCCGGGTGGGCGGAGCTCGTCGGGACAGCTTCGTGCTGCCTCAGCGGAGGAAACTCCGCTAATGAAGGCGGTGGCGGGGGCAGCATGGTCCTGTTGGCGTGACCTGGCGCCATGGTCCTGCTGCTTAGGGATGAAGGGTGGATCGGGCCAGGGGCTCGACTGGTTTGACCCCAGGCTGGCCTCGTTGGAAGAGGAGCAGGGACGAAACGCTGCTTCTCCGCCGGGACTTGCGCCTGTTTGTAAATGTATACTGGGCAAGCCTCGTCAAAGCTACGATGAGGCCCACCGCAGTTAGCGCATTTTAATGTAGCCCCAACGGGGCAGGCCGTGATTTCATGCCCCCCAGCGCATCGGGAGCATTTAAAGTCCCGGCGGCAGTTCCCGGAGACATGACCCCAGCCCTGGCATCGACGACATTGTGTCAGGGTCTTCCGGTTTTTACGGGTTTCCCACGAAACCCTGACACTACACACCACCCTGGCCTCGGCGTTAAGCCTTCGGAGGGTTGCCTTGTCGCTGGTGACGACCAGGTAGAGCGGCCTGTAAAGTGTCTTCATTTTGAAGACACTCTTCACTTCCAGTCCCCGGTCTGCCAGATCCTGCTTTATGGCAGTCGGATCGACATTCCCCTCCAGGCCCCTCAGGACGAACGCGTGGGTTTTTTCCGACGAAGGGGCGTACGTATGGAACTGGCTCTTGTCCTCCTCCAGGGATCGTTTCACCGCCGCCCAGTCCATAATGCTGGTGCAGTACACGATCAACGAAGCCTTCGTGTACTTCAGCGTGAAAGGCTGACTGGTGATTCCTTTTATACCACCAATCAGCATTGTGTGATCGCTGGGTTTTCCAGCGATCACAATTGGCGGCGGCTTCTCTGCCTTCTTAGTTTGGCTTGCAGTTGCCGCAGGGCTCTCAGCAACTGCTTCCCGTTCAGTCCCCACGATGTTGTTGGGCAGTGTTGGAGGCTCATCCACGATTGGCGGCTGGATGGGCGCAAAGCGGTTCCTCAGCGTCGTGGAGGCCTCTGGAGCAACAATCAGCGTGCTCCACGCCACAGTCCTTCGCGGCACTACGAACCCGTCACCCGCTGCGCCCGCTGAAGTCGCCCGCGACACCCCTACAGCCTCCTCCATCGCCGATTTTTTCGGAGCCGGGGTTGGTGACGCTGGCGATGTTGGGTCGGACTTGGGCACCCTACCCCTCTTCTTGGTCCTAGGCCTTAGACAGTAGCTCCTTTGGGAGCTCCGGTCCGACTCGGATTCCAGCGAACTTCCGGGATTCATTCCACTTATCGCGCAAACCCGGTATTTGCCCGATAAGGAATGTTCCAAACGTTGTCCCAAAAAAACGCACAATACAATAACTAACACAAACACAATTTCCACTCGATTTCGACTGTAAAATATCGCACGATTTTGCCTCGCAGCACGTCTACACTCTGCAAGCAACGATGCGAGACTTCACTGAATAAGATAAAATTATCAAAAATGGGGTTTCCATAAACAAAAATTATTTTTGGCGGTTTTCGCAAAGCCATTTTTAAACTTATTTTTTTTAACACTTTGTATTAATAGTTTTTTTAGTAATTTTGTCGACATTCCATTAAAGTAAGTCCTTTTGAACAGGAAATGCGACTCAAATTAAGTAGTACATATTTCCTTATAGTAAAAATGAATAATTATTCGAGTGGCTGCAACTGTAATTTTTTACATAATATTTCAAATAAATCAAAAACGGTTAGACTTAGGTATATGATATTGTACATGAAATATATTTATAATTTGGAGTAGAATTCAAAAATGTAATAATATATAGGGTGTTCCATTTAATATAATCAAGTTGATACCTACTTCCGGTATAACCGGAAGTGTGGCCATCTTGAAAATATTTTAGATCGCTTGTCCCCAATGACCTACGTATACTGTCCAATTTTCAAATTTCTCCTAATTATAGTTTGCCAGATATCGATCGCGGCGGTTCCCGGTAGGACATACTGTATAACTTAAACAGCTCAAAAACATGCACACTCAAGGGTAGGAATATCGACTGGGTCTATAGAATTTTTCGTGAAAAATAAAATTTGTTAACTATCTGTCGACTTTTAACTATTAAATCAATATATGTTCTTGATACCATTTTAATAAAAGGAACTCAACCAAATAAGCCTTAATTTTTATATAATGTTCATAATCGCCATTAATCTAACTTTTATTGTTTTGTTTAGGCGATGGAACTGCAAGGATTATCAACCCATCTTTAGTTCTAAACTAAATAATGTTTAACAATGAAAAATAATATCAGTATTACTTAATGGAAAATGTATCTAGGTTAAATTCACTGTTTGGTTTGGTGTTTGGCTTTGCAGATATACATGCATGTATTATGAGAAATATTTATCTAGAGTAAAAATATTGATATTGTAATTAAAACATAATAAATAATTAATTTGATGATTCCGAAGTTTTATTTCAGCTTCTTTCGAACAACCGACAACCGGTATCCAACCATCCTCCTCAAAACTTAAAGTCCCACACAACATCTCCGGAACAGGCATGTGCTCTGTGCTTAAAATGTACAAAAACAATGTCATAAAGTTTATCCTCCTTGTGGATACTATAAGTAACTCGTATGAGCAACACGCGGAATTAAGGGTATGGTGTTTATTAAAAGCAAATTGATTATTCTGAGAAAGTGAGAGTGAAATTGCCGAAAAAAGTCAAAATGGTAGCACCTGAACCGGTGATTGCTGTAGTCATTCTAAAGTCGGGTTTCATAGATATAAGCACCACTACAATTTTATCAATGAAAAATTTAAAAAAAAAATGTATTCGCCAGGGGCAGAAAATCACTGAAAACTTGAGCGCAAATTTTTCGTGAGCTCGAACTCACTCACTTTCAAAATAACTGGCATAAATGGCTCCATTTTTTAGTAAAGTTCAAGGTATTCTTACTTTTCTACCAATTAACCCATTTTAATATTTTTTTTAGTTAATAGTTTTACTTTTTTATTTTTCTTCATGACAAACAATGGAAGAAACACCATGGTTTTTAATCAGATTTTTGAAACACCCGCATTTGTACGTTACCGTTTAAATTGAAACTAAAATGCAATCAATACTTTTGGAACGAACTCCATCTTACTGTGAATATTTTCGATTTTAATCAATGTCTCATCTTAAAATTTAACAAAACTACAGCATTTATTACTAGTAGGCTTTGACACAAAACCAAGTGTCTTCTCCAGATTGTATTTGGTATAGTATTGTATTTGAAAACTTTTTGTTGACATTGTGCTTCTCCTCAATACTTAAGGCTCGTTCAAACGGTGACAACGATGTCGTGACATCTAATAACGTGCTAGCATTCGACATTTGATGTCACGGTTCTAGGTGGTCTCACTCACCAACACATAGCGCAGCGAGTGACTCTAGTCAAAATGGCGGAACTTTCGTCTGCAGTAGCGGATGTGTAAGAAGATGTAATTATTTTGAAATTGAGACAGTGGATTATGCGTAGGAATACATTAGGTACAAGAGAAACACTGCTAAGGGCGCTTAGGTTTATAAATTTCATTAACACCAAGCTAGTTAACACCGATTTTTTTAACTTTCAAAATTCATTATGTTAACTGACGAGAATCGATATAATTTTAGCCCTTAAAGTTTTTAACTTAAAAAAGAGCTTCTTCTGCTTGGTCCCCTTTATGACCCTCCAATCTTTACCATCTGCAATCGATTTATCCCATAGACATGGGTATGATTGGTAACATTCCAGAAATGTAATCAAATTAAAGGAGGATTTGATTGAAAAGCAAATCAAATAAAAATATCGCTCCAAAGATTGGAAACCGTGAAGTAATGTCAAACTGTCACCGCGACATCGCCAGTGTCACGGTGTCGTATATCACACATTTTTGATATGTGACACTAACGCACGGTCCTCTGTATAAGCGACTGCCCATATTTTATGCGGATTTTGTCCCCGACAACACGTGACAACAGACGAACATTTCCTGCATAATGCAGGTTTAGTCGTTCCTAGCAGGCTAGAAACGCACAAAAGTCTAGTAACCCCAGGAAATGGACCGGTGAGCTGCCATTTAGACATGCTGAACGGAGGGAACTGGGCCGAATATCAGGCCAGCCACAGCTGCGGCGTTTATCCGTCTTGACGTGCAATTTTTTAAACTGTAATTTTTAATAAATGTTTTATGTATGTATGTATGTACTAACGTCATGACACCACGACATTGAGACATTCAATCATATCGCGCATTTCTTCTCTCGAAAATAAGTTGCCCGGGCATTTTCAATAAATTCAAAGTAATAGTAGAAGTTAAAATATTTCTGAAGAATTTTGAAATGTAGCCTGGTCAGACAGAGTTTTAATAGTAATAGTAAAAATGAGCGAGAAAATGATAATTGCTAAGAATAATCCCGCTGTCTCCAGCGCACGAGGTTCGTTCGTATATTGTAACTTACAACTTCATGTGTATGTGTCAACAGGTACGCAATTATCACGTTATCTCCTTCGTACATGTTACATTTTAAGTCCTAAAAAGCGTCAATAAGACGTGATTCTTGGTCCTATTCTGGTGAACTATTTATAAATGAGAAATTTAATGTATAGCAAAAATATATTTATGGATGACCATAGGCAGTGTAACTAGCCTGCGAATAATAATACAAATGTGCTACTAAGTATATACTACATGTATATACTATGTACACTATGTAATAAAAAAAATCCAGGGTTAACGCGGGTTGCTTGTGTGTGTTATTCAGTTAATATACACTGTAGGCTTATCCAATTAATTTAAAAACCTTAAATATATTTATCGTGATAAAACTTTCAGATTAGAGTATTAAATTGATTATGGATGGCTTTTATCACTCTGGTGTTGAGTAAATTTATTATTCTATCACATAAAGATTTTTTTGTCAATTTTTCCTATACATGTATTCCCCCAATTTCTTTTAACTAGGAAACTTGATTTTAGTTATACCAATTTTGGCATATTATCGTTTATGTTTTTTTGCTATTTCTATGTAATTATATCTGTAGTACCAATGGAAGCCACAAACTCAGCAGCACAATCGTGCGCATTCTGTTTATGCATAGTCTGTATTAATTTCCAACTGTCTCTTCTCATTCCCTGTTTGACATTCAGCAACGCTTGTCTTGTAAGTCTAAACACCATTTGTTTTTAAAGTGACATATTTAGTTCAACGTGCATAATTGTGCATATTTTTTTAAATATTTTCATGTTTTTTTTATTTTTATGTATTTGTTATTTCTTCAAATTATGTTTTACTGTTTACTTATTTAAGCAACTGTTGTACAATTTATGTAATGAATACATCCTCAATCACTTGATGTGACAATACAATAAGTGACAGTTTGTTGTAAAATATTGCTGTCATAATGACGTCGATGTGACATGACGTAATTGGTAGCTTCGAAGTACATTGCCACGTCTTTTTCACGTGATTATCACGCTTGGTGCTAATTGGATTGTTGTATCATATTTTCTCTATACTTTGTTATGGTACGGACGTATGGCATGGACGTTCACATAAAATACCACAAGTCTACAAACATTTCGACTCTGGTGCTGTCGGCGAAAATTGTATCTATAAGTCTCATGTTACAATTGAGATGGAAATGCATTGAATGATTAAAGACAAGGAATACTTGATGAATAAACGGAGAAAACTAGGTAATAATGTCGTTTATGCCCGGTCAAGTTTCAAAATTTTTTAAACTTCAAGTACACTTGAAAATAAGCAATTTCAGTGAACAAAAGGTTTAGATCATTCATATTATCAGCGAGAAATAACTTACAAAATGTTCTATGTAAATGGAAATTATATACTTTTATGTAAAATTTACTGTTGCTCTTTTTCTTCTCAAGATCGTTCAATTTGGGTCGCTTTGCATTATTCTAGACCTCAATTTATATTTATTTTCTACACAATTTTGTTATGTCACCACGAGTTCTTAAACTTCTAAGCAGTAGCATGCATACTAAATGATTAATTTATAAACTGGCCTGAAAATACTAAGGTAGGTAAACCATAAAACAATGAAACATTTTAAATATTACAAATTAAAATAAATATCAACACCCTCGTTTTTTGACCAATCCAATATCTCTGTATTATCTAATTAGGTAAAAATTTTTTCGTGTGTAAATTCAGGATTACCTTTTACCGAAACTTTTTTCCCTTAAACTATTTAATTTCAAGTGTACTAGGTATAAGTTCCTATTTTTTTAATTCAGAAAAATTAAATATTTGTCTTATAAAGTGTTTGATATCCGAGTAAAGTATATAAGATAATCCAGTCCTTATCTGTATCAATCGAATATTCTACATACAACGTATCATTCATATTTTATTTTACCTCCCGAAAACATGTCAAATAGCACTGATACGGACTCTGATTTTGTCGGCGAAATATTGTGTATAATTTTTTCCATAGGTAATATTATAGTTATATTTCAGTATCTGATATATGCGATTAAGATGCGAATCGTTTACGGAAAATTAAACAAAGGTAAACAATAATGTTGATTAAATTAACTGAGGTAAAATAACATTAATTATCAATTTCAGGCTACGGGTTTATAGAAGACAAAAGCAGCTGGCATAGTAACAAAATGTACGGTATACATCCTAGTAATTTTGATTTAAGTAAGTACATTTTTATGTTTATCTCACGATTGCTAGTATATACAACACGTAATTAAATCAATTCCATGTTTTAAGTACTTACTTATATTCCAACTCTTGTTTTTAGCCCAGCCCTTGGAGACGTATAGATTTTAAGTCCTGTGGGAGTTATGAGACAATCCAGTAAACGTAATGTAATTATCTTACAGAAGAATAATAAAGTCAGTTTTATTAAATAATCCAGCTTGTCGTTTATTTTATAAAATCACTAAGTATTATCTTTGAATCAGCATTATTTGACATTATTGCGTTTTCTGAAACAAAAACGCCTTCAAATGTGATTTAGCCTTGGCTATTCTAGTCAAGTTCAACGGGCCTCAAATTTGTCATTGAAAGTCCATATTTAGATTTTCATTCAGAGCCGTAGCCTTAAAAACCGAATTAGATTGAGATAAAGAAACTTTTTATCTAAGATTATTCGTCAACTGTAAAATGTCGCAATAAATTAACTTACATATAAGCACTATAAATTTTCCTATTTTGACATCTTCCTTTAAGTGAATATACTATGAATTATTTACATTAAAGTAGAACAGGCGCGCAATTTCTAAAATCTTCTGTTGTCCGGCAACCAAGAAGGTAATTTTAAAATGTTGGCAATTAAATTACGAAAAGTTAGCTTGCAATTGAACACCATCGTTCCTATGTGAATCACTTTTTGACGCAAGATTTGATTGACAGATGAATAGATATTAAGAATAAATAATAATAAGAACAATTTTGAGCTCATAATAGGCATAATGACAGAATAAAATAATTAAAGAATAAATGGTTTTAGAGGAAAATATATGTTTAAAAGATTGTAAAAAGTGATCCAGTATTAATATGAATATTGAGATCAATAAGATTTTTATTATAATAAAAGTATAAAATACAGCAATCGGCCGTATTAATTGAAACACCAATCAGATCGCATGACGTCACGCCCTCTGAAGTAATCACCGCGTCTGTGCTGTGCCTCTTCAATTGTTTTGAATAGTGCTAGCCGGATCATTTAAAAGATTTGGCTCGTTTTAAAGATCCGGATCATTAGAACCTGGCCCTCGGAAGCCGTACTCGGGTCTCAGGTCAACGGATCAGTACCAAAATTAGAGAACCAAAACAGTAGAGCATAGGCACAGTGCAAATTCTTAGAGGGCGTGATGTCACAATTCCAACGAGAGCTTTCGTGCTTAATACAAAATAGAAAGCTAAAAATGCAATAATTTGAGGCAACATTAAATTTATTGCAAAAATAATGTTTTTTTTTCGAAATATCAGACTTGTACCTACATTATACAACGGTATTTCAAAATCTGTCGTCATGCCTATTCTGTAAATCACGGCTGTCCAACATGAGGCACGCGGGCCGCATGCGGCCCCCTACCTCAATGTAGACCTCAATGTACCTCAATGCGGCCCGCGAAGCGGTCCTCTAAAAGGTATAAATTACCTTAAATACGAAATATGCACTATTCTCACATTAACGATAAAAATACAATTAAAAGCACGTGTGGCGCCATTGGCGATGGATAGAAAGTGAAAGTGAAGTTACTGGAAATCGGACCGATGTTGCTCGATCACCCTGTGTATGTTTGGAATATTCGGCCACGCGCACGTACAGTTGACGACACAAAAGTAGATGACTACTCATGCTTTGTGAAATACGTCAAATATACGTAGAGTCGACGACACATAAAAGTAGACGATTAAATAGTTGTGTAAATCTGACTGCGTAATTGACATAATACTGACAAATAAATATTCCTATTATCAAAATACCACACTGAAAAGTATTTGAAAAAACTCAAATAATTACATTAATCGAGGAAGGATGGTCAACAAAAACAAAGCTGAGAGATTTGGAAATTGTAAAGAAATTAATGAAACTGTCAATATAAAACAAGTTTGTGACATACGTAGATTTAACGTATTTCACAAAGCCTGATTTACTAAAATTGGGAAAAATCGCCTTTAGTAGTCGCCTACTTTTATGTGTCGTCAACTGTAATGTAATCTAATTAATTTCTTTACAATTTTATAAATAGTGCTCTTCGGTTTACCAAACCCTCTCAGCTACTGTTTTTGTTGACCATCCTTCCTCGATTAATGTAAATATTCGAGTTTTTTCAAATACTTTTGAATGTGTCATTCATGTGTCATAGGAAATTGTATTTGTCAGGATTATGTCATTTACGCAAAGGTAGACCGAGGTAGAAAGTCAGATTTACACAATAACTATTTAAGCGTCTAATTTTTTGTGTCGTTGACTGTACATATACATACACGTTGAGTCATATTGTTTTTGTGTGCTGTACGCATCAATTATTACTCTAAAAGCTCGTTCACACGGTGTCATTAACGTCGTGACATATAATGCCGTGAAAGCTGCCAGTGATTTTGACATTCAACTGTTCCGACAATGACATTACCGCCTTTTTAAGAGAAACACTTGGTAAACTATGTCTTCGCAGAGAAGAAAAATAACGATCGAACATCGAGTTTATAAAGACCGTTGGGAATCAAACTATTTAATCACAAACAACAATAATAAACTTCAGTGCATTATTTGTATTCAAGTAATATCGCATCCCAAAGTATATAATGTGAAACATTATACTACGTTACATGGGAAAACGATTCAGCAAAATACAGAGGAGTCAAGAAAGCATTGCGGATTATAAGAAGAAAGTGAAACAACATTTTTTTAAATTCTGATGCTGATAACAAGTGCAGTATTGCCGCTTCTTACGAAGTGGCGCTGGAAATTATCAAGGCAAAGAAACCTTTGAGTGATGGAGTGATTATTAAAAGTTGTGCAATCAAAATGGCAAAACAGTTCAATGAATCAAAAATTGCCGAAAAATTCGAAAGTCTCAGTGTCGCATCAAACAATTGCAAGACGAGCGGATCATATTGATCAATATGTATCCAAAAAACTGTATGACACGGTTGATAAATGTAAACATTTTTCGCTATGCCTGGATGAAAGTACTGATCTTCTCTGGTTTCCGAAGAAAATATATACGTTGCTGGGATGAAACCACAGAGGACCTCTACGAACAACACAAAGAAAATGGGAATCCGGAGAATGGAAAACGAAGCTTAAAATCATTAAACCAAAGGCGAAAATAAAAATGGGCAACATTGACATCGAAACTGAATTTTACCCATTTAAGTCGCAAAGCTTGGACACTACTGCGAAAATTAGGAACTGCATCCTCCCGGATCATTGAAAAACCTAAAATAATGAACCCTCACTGAGAGCGTTCAAAGGAAAACACGAATAGAGTTGGAGCAAATAAAAGGAAATATTCAACAACACAGACCCTGCTCCAGTCCTTTCAGTGAAAACGAAATAAACGTGGCGATTGAGAAGAGAAAGATCCGAAGAGCCGCTGGTTCGGACGAAAACACCTAGGAAAACACGGCAGACTATGGCTGCGCAATTTTTTCAGCAACCTCCTTCGTACTGGCAATTTACCACACCATTTAAAAATGGCACATACCCTGGCGGTACTCAAGCCAGGTAAACAAGGTGGACAAATACCTCAACGAGACCATAAGAGTAATAAGTGGAACATTGAAATCCACCCCACTACCATCACCTCATGTCCCCAATAACATCGCCCCCTCAGAACTAAGACGCCAAGAAGCAACTGCTAAGGCGTGGAGAAAAATTCACCAACACCTTGTGCAAATCTGCCTATCTACAACATACTTAACAACGCCCCAAATGCACGTTAAAAATCCCGTAATCGAATATGAAATAACTAATTCCTGAAAAATCTCAGAATAATATAAAAAGACTTGGAAACTATCAACTAGGTACCTCCATGTAATCCCAGAACCCTCAAAGCGCCTACCAGGTTGCGACTGTGGCGCGCTTGAGCAAACGATTTACCACATAATACAGAATGCCCAATACGAAAATACGATGGCCCTACAGAAGATATAATTCGTTTCGTATATTTTCCTGACTGTACTTCAATTCACTCCAATACATTCCTGGGTTTCAGTCAATTTTATTGTTTATTATTTAAAATTCATTCCAATGTATTCCTGGGTTTTCAGTCAATTTTATTGTCACTAATTATGGTGTTATGTGATGAGCCCTGCGTTTCGTCTCGGGTCTACCTATTGGACTCGTCAGTAAGGCTTAGGTAGACCCTGCCTTATACGCCGGACATCGGTTATACGCGTTCGGACGTAAATGAACCGAGCCGGTGTAGATCTTGTGCGGTGAGATGTTGGCAACCCGTGTTGCCGATGCTGCCACTCGTTCCATTCTGCTTTTTTTCCTAAGCATCTATCTTCGTTTTGTATATTCTATTTCCTGACTGTACTATAATTCATTCCAATGTATTCCTGGGTTTTCAGTCAATTTTATTGTCACTAATTATGGTGTTATGTGATGAGCCCTGCGTTTCGTCCCGGGTCTACCTATTGGACTCGTCCAAATTTGGGATTTGAATTTAAAACCGTTAATTTGATATAGCTTGTTCCGTAAACAGCTGTCATTGCATTTTTTTTAAACAATTGACATTTCAAAAACTATAAGAGTTAAGTTAACTAAACTAGTATTGCTCAAACTCGCAATTGGAAGGCCAATCCAACCGTGCTTAAGAAACTGGGGGTCTGCATTTAAAATAAGAAAGTTAAGTTATACTTTTCGTACACCGTGTATAGCTGGAGGGTTAAATGAAGTTTACGACTCATTATCACCGGAAACAAAATTTGAAATTTCTAAAACAACTGCAAATTGCAAAACTTTTAATGCACGGTCTACGTAAATCACCCTGTATACAGGGTGGTCACTCTTACAATATACACCATTGGGATCTCCTAAACGCAACGAGACACAGAGTTGATCAAATTACGAAAAAGTTGAGCATTTTAATGCTTATTTTAAAGCCATACTGAAATTAAACCTATATGTCATGGTTTTCGAAATATCCTGAAAAAACTGAAAATATGTATATTTAAAAAATATTCACAGCAAAAAAACTATTAACCCGATTTTGATAAAACTTGGGCTACTTCTTTTTTTAATAAATGCCCTTTTCATGGTAGTGTTAAAGTTTTTTTATTGGTGTCTAGTATTGCATATTGTAACAGCCCACTTTAATTTTTCGTATAGACGCCATATTGACTCTTAATCTTGACTTAATGGTGCAACACACTTGGGTAAAAAAGTAATATTACACTTGCAAATTTATTTGATAGTTTTTCAATGGAATCAAGTCTCCATGGGAAATAATTAACCATTTCATACAAAACCGGCTTTATTACGCAACACATGTAATCTTACAAAAATTGTTCGAAGTGACCTCTTCTATGATCAATGCAAAGCTGTGTTCTACTGTTCATATTTAATACTGCGTTGCGAATGCTTTCTGCCTTAATCGACTGAAACGTTTCCAAAATTTGTACTTTAAAAAATTCTATATTTTGAGCTGGTCTATGGTTCACGGCCCCCACAAGAAATAGTCAAGACGATTCAAGCAAGGAGATCGGGCTGGCCATCGCACGGGTCCATTAGTTGCACCATCCTGTTGATACCACTTCAAGTTTCTTAATGTTGCCAAGAATAAATTATTTAACATTTCCTCAAACTCATTTTGGAGGAAACATAAATGTCGGACCATTCAAACGACCAGGTATAATGTAAGGTCACAGGAGATTATTATCTAGTAGACCACACCAAACATTAACAGAAAAACGAATTTGTGGTCTCACTTCCTGCGCTAAGTGTGGATTCCGAACCGCATTGAAATGTTTATTTTTTCTGTTGAACATTCCACTATTCGTAAATGAGGTTTCATCTGACCATAGTATTTTAGTAGCGAAAGCAGCATCTTCCGTCAGTTGAATTTGAAACCACTGACAAAATTCGAGCCTTCTTTGATCGTCTCCTGGATGTAAGTTTTGCACGGGTTGAAACTTAAAGTCGTGATATTTGTGTTTTTGGAGAATTTTCTGGACACCAGATTTTGACAAATTACAATATCTATCAATTTTCCGTTGACTTGTTTCAGGATTAATATGGACTTGTGCCAAAACAGTAATTACATTTTGATTACCATTCACACGCGGGTTCTTCTTAAATTCTGCAATATTCCAAACTGTTCTAGATGAACAAACAAACGCTGGAAAATACTTCTATTTGGTTGCCGTCTTTTGGGATAGAGCTCCTCATAGTTTCGCGCTGCGTACACAGAGTTTCGATTATTGCGCAAGTAAACATTATACATATCGAGGCGTTCACGTACCGAATATTTTACCATTCTTCCGTGTTTTCAAGTTAAAGGAACGACATTAGTAACTTGACAACGCAACTTTATTTATGTCATTGTAACCATGACGACAGATTCCAATAAAACATTGTAAAATGCTGTTCTTCAATAAAATACAGCTTTACTAACCATGTGCGTTACACCATTAAAAATCTACATTTTTTCCTTATTTAGTACGATAAAAAGTCAATATGGCGTCCATAAGAAAAATCAAAGTGGATTGTTACTATACAATACTAGACACGAATAACAAAAATGTGACACTACCATGAAAAGGGCATTTATTAAAAATGTAAGTAGCCCAAGTGTCATCAAAATCGGATTAATAGTTTTTTTGCTGTAAATATTTTTTAAACATACATGTTTTCAGTTTTTTTGTTCAATATGACTTTAAAATAAGCATTAAAATGGTCAACTTTTTCGTCATTTGATCAACTCTGTATCTCGTTGCGTTTAGAAGATCCCAATGGTGTACATTGTAAGAGTGACCACCCCGTATATATTTCTGAACTCAGGAAAATAAATTCTTCCGATCTGTCGAAAAATAAGTAGGGTGTTCCATTAAAAAAAATGATAGTCAAATTTTCACATTTGCGGCTTTCTATTTTTCTGAGTAATAATAAACAACTTTTGAATTTAACTAATAATGAAAAAGAGAGGGTGTCAACTTATGAGGAAACACCCTAAATACAATGAAATTAAATAGGAAAATGACAAAATACCAATTATTTCTGCAATTATTTCCTATGATATTAGATCTGCAAGAAAAATTACACAAAACACTTACAGTGGGTTTTATTCGCGTTTTGAAATCGTAATTTTGTTGCTTCCTCAATTTCCTTCAATTTTAGTGACTAATGAAACGATTTCCAGCAGAATATACCTTATATTCAAATAGTAATATATTCGAAAAAAGCACCTTTAAAATACCTTTCAATTTGCCATATCAAGCAAAAAATCACCATTTTACATAGTTTGAATTCATCAAATTGATATGCATGTGCTATGAAAGTACTTAGTAATCCAGAACGTATTTTTATGCATACTTCAGGCACAGAATCAGGGTAGAAATAAAATTAAAGTGTTTGCAATTAAGATTCAATATTAAGAACTGTTGTCTCGCTTAAGTCAGAAAACCTGGCTAATTATTTTCATGATAATATGATTAGTACTGAATATCAGGAATACGTTTATATTATTAGAATTGTTTTTCTACAACTATACTATTAGAAAAGTAATTTTTTTTATAAAATTGTGTTTCTACTAATTGGAGTTCTAAAAAGCGAATTGTATATTACAACATATTTTATCAACTCTGGAAAGATACATAAGGAACGGAATTCCATTAAAATCTCAATTGCACCGTGAGTCTCATAATTTAGAGTCATTTCTTTTAAGGAGTTACTGGAGGAACTAACCAATGATTACTATATCTAAACATTATAAAAATAATATATATTGCAAAACTTAATTAAATTTTCTATTTGGAAAAATTACTGCGATGAAACCTGTCAGTGTTGGAAAGTATTTGTGGTTTATGCTCCTCAAAACGTAAAATGTTTGAAAAACTGACCTCTAAAACAAAAAAATTAACATTCGGTTTTCGTCATTATTTTTAAAATAAAAGTTGAGGCTCAGACACAGACATCCGTTTTCGTCTATCTGTTATGGGTAAATATGGGAATTTCCATTTAAAAGTGTCCAATTTGGCCCACGTTGTACAGCGATGTCAAATACGTATTAAGTGTATTGTTCTTGCATACAAATGCAGAATCTTCTGAGAAGGTAAAAGTGAAGTTGTCGACGAAAGCGAAAGTGACCACCACTGAACAGCTGATTGCTGAAGTCATATTGAAGACAGCACGTATAAGCAACGAGCCAGGTAAAGACAATGTTGACTTTGATAAAAACAAGCAGCACCAGGCACGGACAATCATTGAAAGGTTTTGCACAGATTTTCCGTGATCTCGACCCTTTGAAGAAACTCCGTATCATGGAATAGTTTCAAAACGGCTATTTTTCTACCGTTTTCTCAAATTTGCATCCCTATAAGACTCTCCTTTAACATCAAGCTGCGATATAATACTCAACAATTATTTTAAACAATGAAAACCGATATTGTGAAGGAGTGCAGTTCTGTGATGAACTGTGCATTTTGCAGGTATTTATATTGCTTCGAGAGCTTAATTGAAAAAAACTGAATTTTGAAACTCTAAATTCCTCTTAACTGTAATAGGTTGAGTTAGAGTGACGCATTTATACTTCCATCAGCATAAAATATCAATTTTCTATTTACCTTTTGATTTCACTTGTTATAATATTTGATTTGCGAATGAAGAAGCTATTATTTACTAAATGTTAATGAGAACAACTTGATTATCAGGTTCGATCAAATAAATAATTGCTAAATTTCTGATTTAGTATATTAGCGACAGCTCTTTGGGAGAATTCCTTTTTTAAGCTTTTTTTCTGTAATCTCTACACATCCCTCTAAGAATGACGCCAATTTTGATTCCCACTGTAATGTTTCCGAGAGTATAGTAGTAGTAGTAAACATCTTTATTTCTAAAAAAGGCTATCGACCTATCGGTCTTTCTGCCCTTGTTTAATACATGTAGTCTTAATCTAAATAAAAAACAAATATGAAAATTCTCTTATTCTAGGTTAACAATATTATTAAATAAAATTCCAATGACAAGAAAAAATTATTTTATTGGCCACTAGTCAGTTGCGTTTGTAAGTGTTCGAGTAGCGTTGATGTAGGGAAACGGAAGCGGGATTGTCTGGTTGGTCTTGTAAGACAAAGGGGATTCAGTATGGTCCAGTTGTAGGGTCCGAGAGTATATTTGCAAGGGAATATTAAAACGAAAGTGCCACTATTTAGAAAACTATTTCAGTCGCCTAAAAAGTATAGCACATAAAAGTTCTCTTTTAAAAAATGATTATATTAATTGGCATAAAAGGATTTAAACTAATCTTCTATGTTACAAACAATGCTATGTTTTTTTGTTATCTATTCGAATAACATTTCGTGATAAGATTATCGGTAAATGTGAGATTAGCTGTAAGCGGCAACTTTCTATATAACTCCAATTCAGGTGAAATTAAAATAATTCTTAGTCCTCAAACAAACATGGATGTGATGCTATTGATTGGTTTAGTCCTAATGGTGGTTTACATCATTGGGCAATGTTCGTTCATATGTTATTCACAGTCAGCTTACAAAGCGTTAAGGAATGAAATCATTAGTAAAGGTATGAAGTCGTTATCACTACTATTGCTAAGCAAAGAAATGTTGCCTGCTGAAGCTAGAAATATGCAAAAACATGTGTTCATAGGTAGATTAAGATAATAATAGATATTCATCAAACAAGCTCGGCTTTAGGGGCCCTTGTTTTGGGTTTTAAGTATTTGGGTTTTGGGGCTTTGTAGCCGACGCAAACTGATTTTTTTACTGAATTGTTAATACACCCCGTGGAAGAGATATCTCCAAGAATGCAAGGCACTCGCCTTTCTACTTGCAAAACGTCAGAAAGAAATTATATTCTAAGACGAGCACAAAGCCCGAAAACCGAATAAGTTTCAGAATATAGTATTGTCTATTTTTAGGGCGGTTAATATCGTTTTTCCCAGTTTTAACTGTGGCTACCGTTAGTACTATACACGATTCAGCATCAGCGCAACCAATACCAGGAGCACCACCTCGATGTAAGTATTATTTTTACTTAAATCCAATTAAATTAAAAGGTAATTTCAGCTCCTTCCTTAGTTACATCTGTTTTTGTAAATAATCAATTTAAATTGCATTTCATAGTCGCTCGAATGGAGTTCTAAATACTTTTCGTCGTTTCAGATTCGACAGCTGCACAATCCAAACCTCAACCTCCACCATATATGCCTTAACTAATAATGTTAATAAAAGATATAAAATGAATCAATCATATAATATTATCAGCATTTAGTAATGGAATTCATATTTTCTAGTTGAGTTTCATTAAGATGGCATTCAAATATTTACATTAAACGAAATAAAGCTTCTAGTATTGTAACGCGGTTTCATTGGGTATCCCAATGGTTTCAGGTTTGAAAATTGCATGTGGAGCCAATTCTAAACCAGTGAGAATTCTCATTTCAATCACTTTCAAATCTAAAAGACGCTTCATCTGACCTTGAAAATAGAACAGGCTCTAACTTGTGCACAATGGGCCGAACCTTTTTTGTTTTCTTCGGGGACTTTCTCCCAGGTGAAAATATCTTCTATAGGCTCTAAAACTCTGTGCAAAAAGGAATTGGACTTTTAAAATCGATTTATCACGTGCCTAAAAGAATGGCAAGTTTCCCATTGATTTTATATGGGAAAATCGTGTTAATTTGTGTATCCTTCTAAAAACCGGTCTAAATTTCGGATTTTCATTACTGAAGCTATTTTTCTTACGTGTTTTGAGCTGCTGAATCGAATGGTGCCATCAACTTGTCTCTAAGCATCACCAAATATTATCGCCAAATAGTTATAAGCAAAAATCCTCGAAAAATGAGTGAAAACAAGACATCACATTGGACTGTAACGACCATAATCATTCAATTTTGTTTTAAATTATATATTTTTTCATGTGTTTGAGCTGCTCAATCCAGTGATGCGCTTATTTTTTGTCTACGAAGCGATAA
This sequence comes from Dendroctonus valens, assembly GCA_024550625.1. Lineage (NCBI taxonomy): Eukaryota > Metazoa > Arthropoda > Insecta > Coleoptera > Curculionidae > Dendroctonus > Dendroctonus valens. The sequence goes on from JAJTJO010000588.1 coordinate 23,417, forward strand.
AAAAGTTATAAGTAAAAACCGTCCAAAAACTTAAAAAATTGGTGAAAAAAAGCAGACAATTTTCTTGCAACCTTAAAAGTCAAGAACAAAATCTGTAATTTTTTCATTTACATTTGCTTTGATGTATTTTGAGCTGCTGAACCGAATGGTGCCATCAGTTTTTATTTATCAGCATCGGCAAAAAAAGTCACAAGAGAAAATCCTCGAAAAACTGGAAAATCGAAGGAATAGTCATGTTCCCGGAACATGACACAAACAGCACTATATCTAAGCCACAATAATCAGTTGGAAAGTATGTGCTTTTGATGTAAAAATATACCCTAATCGTTCAGATTTTTACTTGCAAAACCAATAGGTTAAAGAAACTGAAAAGGCACATGGCCATTCCATAAGCTGAAACAACTTTGTCTTGTTCGCAAAGTTTGCTTGAAGTAACTGAAAAACTGCCAACAAAGAACAAGAAAAAAGGAAAAGAACTTTGGAAACCGTTTAAGATGACAATAAAGAAAAATGTTTTGTGAGTTTGCAAATTCTACAAAAATTGTGAAACACCGATTGATATCGAAGAAGTTTTTCGCGTCTCACTCAACGCCAACTCGTTCATTGAAATATGATCGAAAAACGTTCAAATCGCCACATTTAGCACACATTTAGAAAGATATAACGAGAATCGAACGAAACACACTGTTTATTTACGTTCGCAAAAAAATCTTCCAAAATATCATCGTTTGTGGTCCACAAATAATCAAAATGAAAAATTGAATGAAATGTATTTTTGATCGAATCAAAATCACTTTGTTTCCAGCACAAAATCAAGGAAAATATAATGAGAAGCGAAAGGAACGAACTGTTGATTTACGTTCGAGGAAAAATCTTCCTGAAAATCGACATCTGAAAAAATAAGACAGCAAGAAGTTAATGAACTCTTGAGATACCATAAAAAATGCCAAAGTTGCACAATACGAATCTATTATTTATAATTTAAAAATTAAGGATAACAAAGAAAAAAAACCATTGTCTCAAACCCAACATCTGTAGTGATTTTCAGCAAGGAATGTCTTCTAAATGGGAAAAAGTACAGTTACAGTACAGAATATGAAAGAAACAGCCTTGATAATGAAGAAGCCTTTTTGCGATTTAAAAACGTCATTTTGTTCAGTGCAATATAATCAAAAAATGTTCAAATCCTTCGTAAAAAAACCCTATGAAAAATTATAAAGTAAACGTACATAACACACGGTTACGAGAAGAAAAAATCACACGAACTGACAAACTGAAGAAAAAATCTTCCTGATAATCGATGTTTGTGCTTAACAATTAATTAGACGAATTAGAAAGAAGAAAATTAACTTTTTATGTATCACAGGAAATGACAAAAGTAGACAGTGATCTATTCTTAATTTTAAAATTATTCATAAAAAAATGGAACTAAAGAAAAGATTTTAAAAAAGAACAATCGAGTGACGAAGAAGCCAATAAAAAAATATTTTTAGATTGTTGCAAATCGGTTGCGATTTTGGAAAAGCCCTGGACTAATAAGAAATTTCTTCTAAATGGGAAAAATATAGTTTAATATCAAAAACCGTTCAACTTGTTCGTAAAAAGCCTAAATAAGAAATCAGAAATACGTAGACAAAAAATAAGCGCATCACTGGACTGAGCACCTCAAAACACAAGAGAAAATATTTAATTTAAAACAAAATTGAATGGTTATGGCATGATAAGCCAATTTCATGTATTTTTTCTCTCATTTTTCGAGGATTTTTTATTATTAACTATTTTTTGGCAATACTTAGAGAAAAAATGATGGTACCATTGAATTCAGCAGCTCGAAATACATAAAAGCATATGTAAATGAGAAAAAAATAACGATTTTTTTTATTGACGTGACAAAGTTGCAAAAAATTATCTGCTTTTCACCAATTTTTTAAGTTTTTTTTACGGTTTTTGCTTATAACTTTTTTTATTGCTACGAAGACAAAAAATAAGCGCTCCATTGGATTCGGCAGCTCAAAGCACACGAGAAAATATATAATTTAAAACAACATTGAATGATTATGGTCGTTACATGCCAATTTAATGTATTTTTTCACTAATTTTTCGAGGATTTTTGCTTATGACTATTTTTTTGGCAATACTTAGAGAAAAATTGATGATACCATTCGATTCAGCAGCTCAAAATACGTAAGAAAAAATAGCTCCAATAATGAAAATCCGAAATTAGACCGGTTTTTAGACGGATAAACAAATTAACACGTTTTTCCCATATAAACTCAATGGAAAACTTGAGGTGCTTTGAGGCACGTTATAAATGAATTTTTTGTTCGAGTGAATCAAAAACTGCCATTTTCCGTTCAGAAGCGATGGCCATAAAGAAGCACTTTCCATTCGTATTCATTTATTTCACTTTTACGCACAGTGTGCGCAAAAGTAAATGTGACAAATTGAACGTGTCACTGTCATATTTTTTAAAGTACTTTTATTAAAAAGTAATGGACATGCTGATTTTTTAATCAATTACGTAGGTTTATCGACAACTATTGATCCTAATTTAAAATTTACTTGCAATTTCTAAATTATAACTTTGTTACAAGTTCAGTCTCAAAGTCGTTTTAATGGCCTATTTTTCTGCGTACTCCGATGTTGCCACACGCAAAACACGGTCTTTTTAAATAGCGCAAATGTCATGTAAAGTGTACAACTTATACAAACACCATACAGTAAAAGCAGCTGTTTCAAGGTTGGAAGTTGAATGAGTTGAAGAAATCTCTAACTTCTGGTGGTGTACAGGGCATTGAATTTTCGGCACTCATTGTTTCACTTGTATATGCTTACAAAAACACGCTTTTGAAAAATGACAAGCGTCAAAACGAGACATTTGATAAATGGCATTGACATCAAATTTAAAATATGAACCCGATACCTTTTATTTTTGGCTGTTCTTATTTATTATAACTTATTATTCGTGTTGTCTTTCATTCGAACAAAAAATATTGTTCGATACGAGGGCGAAAATCCGTTTTTCGAACTCCTGACGGATTGACACCCTCGACTTCGTCTCGGCTGTCAAATGCCGTCGTCGTTCGAAAAACGACACTTTTCGCCCTTGTATCGAAAACTACTATTAAAGTCCAATTTCTTTTTGCGCAGAGTTTTTAGAGCCTATAGAAGAGACTTTCACCCGGGGAGGCCGGGGCCCGACCTTGTGCACTTGTATTTAGCTGTATTTAAAATAATTATTAAGCTACTAGCCCTAAGTCTACTGACTTGTTAGGTTTCTCGGGAGCTACCCTCAGTTTGTTAGTAGAGAAGCAACGCAAAAGAGAACTGCATTCATAAAAACTCGACTTGATTAACACTATTAATCAGCACATATTAAACATAAAGAGAGGTGTGAAAGAGACGCGCAGAGAACGACACTGTTTTCTCAGTCTCATTGACTCAGGAACAGCAATTTTTCGTATCCATTCTTAGGTCGGTAGAGATTGGAGTCAAAAAAGGACTTGGAATAAAACTCCAAAACTGAAGAATCCTGTAGATGATCATTATTCTTAGGCCAAACCACCTCGTAGATTTCGCCCCTTCCATATCGGAGATAACTTTTGTTAATTCATGATAACGCACCTCACGTGGCTGGATGCATTCTATCTTTTTAAATGATATCGGGTTAACAACCATGGATTGGCCTGAATGTTCCCCAGACCTCAATCCAATCGAACATGTATGGTAAATGTTAGATCGACGACTAAGGTGCAGAATTTCTGTTGTTCCAAATATAGCGCAAATAAAAGCTGCTCTAATTAAGATTTGGAATAATTTCCTACTTGAAATGATTGACGACCTGATTAGAAGCATGGCACATGTTTCTAAGAAGATTATGTATTGTAAATGTAAGTATAAAGCAAATTTTTATGAATAAAGGATGTGAAACAGCAATATTGCATAATAAAATGTTGTAAAATGTCACTCGTTCACTCCACAGGGCGACTAAAACATTGCCGAAAAATCGTTACTTCATCTCCAACCCTGTATGGATGCATACAGGTTCATCTATCAAGAACCACAGTAAGTCAGACTCATTCGTCAAGAAGTAAGCTACAATTCGGTAAGGAGTTGTAAATGAAACTTTTGTTGAATTATGCCCGTTCCCATAATTTTGTCGGGGTGTGTATGTCTGATACTATTGTTTCTGGCAAGGCCGTTTGTGTGCAACATTTTTTCGTAAGTTATTACTATTTTGGTGGTATCATCGAGCGAGTGGAATTATTTTATGTAAAAGCGAGCAAATGGGAAAAAGCATGGTGATTCTTTTAAGTTCGTACTTACCTGTAAAAAATGTACTATAGTGGACATGTCATGTTCTCTATTTCCCCGTCCCATTTTCTTGGCCATTTCGAAAATTTCTTCATATGTAACGCTGGGCTTTTCCAGGTGACCCTTGGTTTTTGTTTCATTCCCTGACGAATTTGACTTTAGAAAATCATTTAAATATTCTTGATCAACTTGTTCCATGGCCTCTTGCAAATCATTCCTGAATCCCTGAAAAAGGAAACCTTGATATTCTTATTTGTGTGAATGTTTTTCCAAGTATGACAAAAATTGTGTTGTACTGTTTAATTCGCACAAATTAATATGTAGATACAATCCGGACTTACTCTATTGACTTCAGGTTCAAGAAGTTCGCACTTTCTAAGACGTTTGCAAGCGTCGATTTCTGATTCCCCAAATAACAAGATCGGTTCTCCTCTATCTCTTAATTTGTTTATCACTTCTTGTCTGGGAACTATATTATGCTTGACATCTGCTTCAGCTTTATTTCCTATAAAAATTTGCGCCCATGTAAAACTTGAACTCACTACAACGAAATTTATCAGTATTGCCTTGCAGGTGCAATTGCAAGCCTCGTATTTTAACTGAATGTTTTCACATTTCTAGTCTAACCGCATCACCACACCACTTGTTGGTCACTACATGTTCAATAATTATTTTTAAATAATCATTCTTACCTTCTTGCAAATCCTTGGAACTATTAGCAGCAGCAGAACCAGACTGATTTAAGTTGGTTTTATATTTTTCTAATTCTTTAGCAGTTAGGTCTCCTCGTCGAAAATACTTTCGTTTTGAATTCTGCAACATTTAATAATTTAATAATATTAATTAACAAGAATACTACGAAAAATTACATGATTTCTATCTATATAATATCTCGTTGCTCTACAGTACAGGATGTACTGTTAAAATTATAAGACCGCTGATATCTTAAATTATGGCGAAGGCATATAAATTTCTTCTGAACAAATTGCCGTAATATAATTTGGAAAATGTCAAACCTTAAAAGTTTCCGCACGACTAACCGTCACTCGCATAAAGCTACTACAAAGAGTTTTTAGATCCGCACACACAACAAACTACAATATCCATAAATGAATAAAAATTATAAAAAGATGCAGAGCCCGCATAAGAGGCAATAGGCGTCACTTTGAGCATTTACTTTAGTTTTTGTTTGCGGCAATTAGAAAACTATTTAGTAGTGGTAATCATAGAATTCGTTCAAAGAATAGTGATACGTATTGGAAAAATTGTTCATATTTGGCTACACTAGGTTGAAAAGTTACATCTATTATGTAACTTTTCAACGAACTTTTATCGAATTTTAAGGAATATGTTTAAAATAAGAAATTTTACACCAAAACATACATGCAAAATATTTCAAACTACGATCATTGAAGAAACTAAAAATTTATACGTGATGTTATTTAAGTGTAATAATACGAAAGATCAAGTGATTATATCTTGAAAATCATAGAATAGAATAGAACAGAATTTTATTTTTGCCTTTAAACATTGTTTATAATGTATGACTGATCTGTGAAGAACAAATAGCACCTACACAGTTTGGTTTCAGAGATGCAGTAGGAACACGAGAGGCCATATACAGGGTGATTCAAAAGTGGCGTCATTCCTCTCGGGGTGTTGTCTGGGGGTGTTTTGGGAGTACAGGAAAAATAGTAGTAATGTTAGTGTGACATTTTCCAATAACTAATCACATATCCGCAAATTCGATGTTGGTGCATTTTGTGAAAGGAGCTTCAAAGTAACTCACTGATTGACAAATGCTTGTTATTATTGACAAAGACTATCTACCTGTAACTATCTGTTAATGACAAAAACATCATTGCCGCTTTGACTTTTCATCAAAAAATTGTAGAATAGGTCTTTTTTAATATAAAAAATTTTCGTAATTTGAAGCAGGGATTGTAATTTTTCTTTTCGAATGGTTAAGTATTCCAAAAGGATACCAAGCAAACATGGGGCTATTTTAAAATAATACTTAATAACAAAGTTGAAATTCGATTTTCAACTGTTAATATCTTCTAGAAATTTTCGAAAAAAATTCTTACTTTTTTTCGATATTTTCGAAAAAAATTCTTACTTTTTTTCGATATTTTTATATATTTTTTTATAGGTACTCTAAAAGTGAGCCCCTATAACCCCTTAAAAGGAATGATGCCACTTTTGAATCTTTTGAAGTTTTATTTCAGCGATGCAGACATGAACTGTGACGTGTTTGCATGTTTTGTTGACTACCAGAAGGCTTTTGATAGAGTAAAACATCGAAAAATGGTAGAAAGATGTAGGCTTGGATGGAAGGGACATTAACATAATAGCCAACCTGTATTGGAATCAATCAGCTTTTGTCAGAATCGGAAACGAGACAACAGAGGAAATGGAGATACTGAGGGGTGTAAGGCAGGGCTGCGTTCTCTCCCCATTATTGCTTAATATTTATTCAGAATTCATATTTAGAGCAGCCTTAGAACACACAGATTCAGGAATATCCCTGAAGAAAGACTGAACAATATTCGTTGTGCAGACGATACGGTCGTTTTTGCCGACAGCATAGAGGGGTTGCAAAATCTCATGAATAGAATAACAGAGAGACAAAACTAATTATTATAAGCAAAGTCAATATCAATAACTGTCAACTTATAATCAACCAAAAACGGATAGAACGCGTGAGCAGTATTACTTATCTCGGAACTCTGGTGAACGAGCTATGGGATCATTCACAGGAAATAAGAAGCAGAATTGAAAAGGTCAGGACTGCATTCAGCAAGATGAGACATCTATTCACAAGCCATCACATAACATTACACACCAAGATAAGACTTCTGCGCTGTTACGCGTTCTCTGTCCTGTTTTACGGGGTGGAAGCATGGACGCTTACTGAAGCCACAACGAAGAAATTGGAAGCATTCGAGTTATGGTTATATCGAAGAATATTGAAAATACCATGGACAGACCACATAACAAATATCGAGGTTCTCAGCATAATGGGCAAGGAAAGGGAAGTGGTTGATATTGTGAAGGAACGAAAGCTCAAATATTTAGGACACGTTATGAGAAATGAAAACAGATTTCACTTATTGCAGACTATCTTGCAAGGAAAAGTACTATGAAAGCGAAGTGTGGGTAGAAGACAAATCTCATGGTTGAAAAACCTTAGAACCTGGTTTGGTATGAGTACAACTGAGTTGTTTCGGGCTGCAGTGAACAAAGTTAAGATAGCATGTATGATAGCCAACATCCGAAACGGATAGGAACCATAAGATAATGTATGACACGTCAAAAACATAATTATTATTTGTTAAATTATAGAATTTAGATTATGATAATATATTAACAATTTGTCTTTATTTCTTGTATTACGGAAATTAAATTAGTATGTCACAGTGTAGTTTAAATGTATGTTTATTTTTGTTTATGTAAGTATATAAATTGATGCTACGGTGAGTATCTTTAACCTTTTGAATAAACTCCTGCAGCTTGTGAGAGAGCTAGTTTGACTAATAATTCTAATACATTATTTTTGCATTTTCAAAACAGATTCCAATAGTGGACCGTTATCGCACACTATAATGCCATACTGATTTCTACTGTGAAAGAAGTTTTAGTACCTATGCAGCGAGTGCAGTCTCCTTGGTACCAACTTCTATCATTAAGTTTTCTTGTAAATCCACCCCAAAAATTTTAATTTAAGTTTATTACTACAGAACCATTTTTTGGATATTCGTTGAATTTACCCTCCTACAAATGAATATAAAATTACGTTTCTATGTTCTGGTGAGCCGCAGTATCACTATTAATGTGCCGACAAAGGGTCGGCACTTCTTTTAGTTAGTTCCTGCAATCGTTTTAATAGTCGGTGCCGCCACGCCATCAAAGGGGAAAATATAAGCGCTATTCTTTGCGGCTAGTTGTCCGAAATGACAAGATTTTGTATAAATCACAAAATAACATATTTTTGGTATAAAGTAGTTTTAGAGGACAATCAAGTAGAAATAGCAAAAGCACATTTAAAGTCGTTATGGACTAGACTGATATTCTTAAAAGAGTGCAATTCTTCTGATTCTAAATCTGACCCTGACCAACACGATATGGCAACGGAATCATCTAGTTCTTCATCAAGCGATGAAATGGAAGCCTTTTTGAGACATAAAGATTCAGAGCAAATATTTTTAAAAGGAATTAATCATCACGAATTTTCTTCACAAGGTTCATTTGTAGCCCTTAACAAAATTGAAAATGAAACAAGTGGGTTTTTCGGGTTTTTAGGCCGTCGTTCGGTAGAATTTCTTCTTGACGTTTCGCAAGCACGTGTGGCTTGCATCTTCAGAAGTGGTTTGCTTGAACGCTTACACTGTTCTGATGCGATTCCTCGGGCGCAGTCCGTATTTTATGCACCGGTTGCGATGACGTGGTTTGTAATGACGTGGCCTGTGTCATCGGAGCTTGCGCATTCTGTTGGCTGTTGCTGTCCTCTGGTGTACTGGATTCTCTCTCCTGTCCTGAGCTGTTGCTTTTTCTTGCTGTTTTTGCGTTGGTGAGTGCTGGAAACCGTATCCTGTTCAGCGCCATTGTCTCTTCTTTTCTGTTGAAATTGTCGTCGTGTTTGTAGATTTCAATGGCTTCTCGTATTAGTCGGGGGCGATACCCTGTTGTCGTGGCCAGGACCTGTGCCTCTCCGAAATATATGTTGTGTGTTCCATCGCTGAGGGCATGTTCCGCCACTGCCGACTTCTCCACATGTCCAAGTTTGCAATTCCGTCGATGTTCTTCTAATCTTGTCGCAACCGATCTCTTAGTAGTTCCTATGTAGACGCTTCCACAGGAGCATGGAATCCGGTAGATTCCCGCAGTTGCTAGGTGAGGTATTTTGTCTTTAACTGACCCTAGACATTCTCGGATCTTTGTTGTGGGCTTGTAGACCGTTCTTATGTTGTGTTTCCTCAAGAGCCTCCCAATTCTGTCCGTAACCCTGGGAACATAGGGCAGGAAAGCTTTCAGAGTGGACTCACTTTTTTCAGCACGTCCCACCCCTACAGCTTTTTTGATGTCCAACTGGGAATATCCGTTCTGAAGAAAAGCTTTTTCCAAGTGCTGTCCACTCTGAAAGCTTTCCTGCCCTATGTTCCCAGGGTTACGGACAGAATTGGGAGGCTCTTGAGGAAACACAACATAAGAACGGTCTACAAGCCCACAACAAAGATCCGAGAATGTCTAGGGTCAGTTAAAGACAAAAGACCTCACCTAGCAACTGCGCGAATCTACCGGATTCCATGCTCCTGTGGAAGCGTCTACATAGGAACTACTAAGAGATCGGTTGCGACAAGATTAGAAGAACATCGACGGAATTGCAAACTTGGACATGTGGAGAAGTCGGCAGTGGCGGAACATGCCTCAGCGATGGAACACACAACATATATTTCGGAGAGGCACAGGTTCTGGCCACGACAACAGGGTATCGCCCCCGACTAATACGAGAAGCCATTGAAATCTACAAACACGACGACAATTTCAACAGAAAAGAAGAGCCAATGGCGCTGAACAGGATACTGGTTTGCCAGCACTCACCAACGCAAAAACAGCAAGAAAAAGCAACAGCTCAGGACAGGAGAGAGAATCCAGTACACCAGAGGACAGCAACAGCCAACAGAATGCGCAAGCTCCGATGACACAGGCCACGTCATCACAAACCACGTCATCGCAACCGGTGCATAAATACGGACTGCGCCCGAGGAATCGCATCAGAACAGTGTAAGCGTTCAAGCAAACCACTTCTGAAGATGCAAGCCACACGTGCTTGCGAAACGTCAAGAAGAAATTCTACCGAACGACGGCCTAAAAACCCGAAAAAACCCACTTGTTTCAAGGAATGGCCTCGAAAATCTATCTCTTTTGATAAAATTGAAAATATTTTAAATTCCTATCAAGTGGAACACAGCTGCATACGCTTACCGAAAAATGAAACGATCTTTGATTTCTGGAAGAAAAAGAATGAGCTTAATCCAGAGTTATAATCATAGTACTCAACATACTCAAGTATTGTTAAGCGTACCGGCAACTCAAGATAGTGTTGAGAGGTTATTCGCAGGACTCAAATTTTTGTAGCCGCCTTCGAGGTCAAATATTAAAGAAAACATTTTAGAGGAACAATTATTTGTGAGGACCAACCGACTTTTCAATCGTAAAGAACAAACACCGTACGTTCATATACTATTTTTAAAATTCTTTTTTAAGTTGAATTCTTTTAGTTCTTCGATCACCAACAACGAAAAATTTGGAATTTTCGACAAAAGCAACTTCTCAAAAGATGGTGAAGAGTGTGAAGACATGAACCAGGAAGAACAATCTTTAAACGGAAATCAGAGTGAAAGAAGAGGAATTGGCGAAGTTGTGGACCTGAGGAAAGAAGAGAAACGCGCTAGTCAGAAAATTCATTAACAAATTACTTCAAAAAAAAATATTAAATCAAAAATATTTTTCATTCATTTCATGTTGTTCCATTTAATGTTACCTAAATTTCAATCCTTGTGTGGGGTTGCTAGTCCTCCTACCCCCTACCATACAACCAGCCGAAGTACCGTATGAAGCAGTGGATCGTTTGCTCATCTTTTATCTTGTATAATACAACAAACAAGGAAAAACATAGTGAGATTCCAAATTAGAGTAGCCTTTATCTTTGTCCTCGTTTGTTGTTATATATAGATTTTGGAACCGAAATGAACCGGGAATAACCGGAACCGAATTGGAAATTATTTTCTAAAACTTCCAACAAATTTTATCAAGAAGTTTAATCCAACTATGGAACAATATTTTGGAAATAAAAATTGCAAATTTCAACGGGGACGGTGCGCTTTCTCACACAGCTAAAACGACGAAAAAGTGGTTTGGAGATCATAAATTCAAAGTTTTATCGTGGCTCTCAAGCACTCCGGACTTGAATGTTATAGAAACTTTATGGCATCAGATGAAGCAATCATGGCGTAACGATCCTCAGCGGACAGTTTATTAAAGGCATTAAAGCATTAAAGGCAAAAACAACTGAAATTTGGAATTTGGTCATCCCAGAATATTGCCAGACTCTAGTGGATTCAATGCAAAAACGTATAAAAGCCGTCATTGCATCGAAAGGTGATGTTACTTCTATTATCTTCCGAAATAATATTCGGAAACTAATTTATCGTTTCTACATTTTAAGGAATATTTTAAGCAAAAAACTGTTGATTCTAATCTATCGGTCATTGGTTGAATCTTTTGGCTTCTAAATTTTACACTGTCCTTCCAAATGAATTGAAAGAGGTTACGAATATCAAAAAGTTCAGTAAGGGTTGCAGAAAATTTATTTATCAAAACATAGACAAGTTTGATTTTTCTTAGTGGTTTTTGATTATATTGTGTCATTTTAACGATGGTAAGGTTGGTTTAAGGAAACTATATGTAGTATTTTGTTTTGGTTAGTTCATGTATCTGTGTTTTCATCTAGGTTGAATATATTAAGTTAGTGTTAAGTTAATTGAATTAAATTGTGGTAATTTGTTTTAATAAGGATATTTTCATTTGGATGATGCATACAAATGTTAGATCATTTAGGCATCATCATGTAGATTGAGTTAAAGCTAGAGTTGAGTTGTGTTATGATTATGTTGTATTATCTTTGGTTTTTTTGTTATTATTAAAAGATTAAAGATTAAAGTTTGTCTGAAGATACTTACTTGTCTACTAAAGTGTTGTTAACTTGTTGTATTTTGATAATTCGTTACATAGAAGAAGCAGAATAAAAAATGTTTTCCATTGTCAGCCTTTATGTTGCGTCAATGGATTATGAATTCATTTTTCAGTAGAAGAAACCAAAAAAATAGTTAAAGCTTAAATATAAATGGTATATTTTTAACACATTGGACATCGTCCACACATATAGTTGTTAGGGCTCGTATGATGGTATAATATAATTAATATACAATCGCATATTAACACGAGTAATGTTTCTGGAAATATTGAGTTAGATGGCTTTGATTTGTTTTATTTAAGTAACATTATTAATCATTTAGAATGATATGGAGTTGAACATCGCCCGCCTATAAGACATACGGCTAATTCATAATGTTATTGAGTATACGTACCACCAAGTTTTTGTCTTCCAGTTCTTTGCGCTTCTTTTCCATTTCTGCTCGTAAAATATCCATTTTTGTTTATTTGAATAAAATAGAATAGTAAACTTTTAACTTAACTAAATAACAAACAACTAGGTTATGAATCAATGTCAGAAGCACAGAGAGGGTGGTCAGAAATGCGCTAAAGTAAATCTGAACACAGAACGGCATCGATATGCTCGAAAATTAAAGCAAATTTAGTTTTAGGCAATGCAGAAGTACATACGCTTCTTGTTTTTCTTTTATGTTAGTAGATATCGCCTTTTTGGAAATAAAAATGAATTTTTTATTTAGGTTGAATGTGAATAGAAGCGACCGCATTCGGAAAAGCGTCAGTCAGTTGACAACTCGGTAAAATCAAAAGTCTGAAAACCAGAACATTCAACATTTTTGTTCAAATCAGGTTATTTTTGTAACCAAAGCAAAAAATTATTTTTTTTATAAAATGTTTTGTAGAGTGGGCCGCGTTTTATCTTAATTTGTCATTGTCAAGTTCGAGTATTATTTCCACGTTTAATTAACTCTTCATTTCGATTCTCATCCAATATGAGTGCCTCAAATCCGTCTTACAAGGTAAGTTTTTTCAATATACTTCGACATTTTTTTATTGAATTTTTCTCTAGCCGTCCGAAGGTAAACGAGAAGAGTTCCGTAAGTATCTCGAGAAAAATGGTGTTATGGATGCTCTGACAAGGGTCCTGGTGAATCTCTATGAGGAAGTAGACAAACCTGAAGATGCATTAGAGTATCCTTTTTAAATCATACTTTTCGTTCACTGGTTGTCTCCATGAGCCGAAGTTTTTGTCTACTTTATAGGATATCAATATTTTCATTTCTCGTTAATGGTAAAGTGTGAAAGTCTGTATTAACATGGAAATGACAGCGATTTTCTAGCTATATCAGCGATATATAGGTGTTGGAATGTTTGATGACGTACCTAAATCATAAATGAATGGATATAATAATGTTATCATTAATCCGTTTGTTTCTTTTCAAAGTCACAAGTAAATTGGCAAATTTCTAATTTAGCGCACATTAATATTTGTTTAACAGCATAATGGTAACATGCGTTTACCTTTTAAATTTACCAAAAGTGATTCACGTGCTTCATATCAAAAGGGTACTGCGATATTCTTTGGTTCAAAAGAAGACGATCTGACCTAAATTTTACTAAGAAAAATTGCCTGGCTCCTCTGCCATATTGCTGCTTATTTATTTATATTTTGATGAAACAACCGATTTCATCCGCTTTGGGCCGGTGAGGAATTCTTGAATGTCTTGTTACAGAAACTACCAGAACTTTTTATTTGGTAGCTGAAATCAACTGATTTTATTTGAGTTGATGAGAGAACATTATCGCTTACTACGACGTTTGCAGTTAATGTCTGAAATTGTTATATTTTACTCCTTGCTTCTGCAAGGAAACAGATAATTGTTTAGCGCAAAAGCTATGAATGCTGCAATATTTTACAGGGTCCAAAAATGTTCAAAAAGGATTAGTGCATCAACTCAGAAATAAAATCGGTTGACTCCAGCTACCAAATTAAAAGTTCTGGTTGTTTTTATACCAAGACACTCAAAATCGGATGAACTGCGTTGCTTTATTAAAACATGAGTCTTACATAGAAACAAATCACAGCGACTTTCATTAAAATCCATCGTACCAATCTTGGTATTTTTTTTTCGAAGAACTTTGACCATCAATAGCAGAGGAGCCAGACATTTTTTCTTAGTAAAAGTTAGGTCAGATCGTCTTTTTCTGATCCATCGAATATCGCAGTATCCTTTTGATCATGTGCTTACGGGACACCCTGTATATGGTGTTCCATTTAAAATAAGCAAGTTGATACCTACTTCCGGTATAAACGGAAGTGTGGCCATTTGGAAAATATTTTAGATCGCGTGCCCCTAATGACTTCGAAATATGTTTTAAATTTCTCCTAATTATATTTTGCCAGATATCGATCGCGGTGGTTCCCGGTGGGACACTCTGTATAGTTACCAGTGAAAGAACTGCCAATAGTTTAACTTTAATTACAAGCCTCAAATGCGCCTCAACAAATTATTGCCCACGTTTGGATTCCAGACAAACGGGTTTAGAGCTAATCTCAATAGTAAAAGATGATAATAATCTGATAACTTTTCGAATTTAATTCGTGTTCTCATTACACTTTTATATCACTAAAACATTAAAGTAGGTCAAATTGGATTTATAAGGGGAATATTAACATAAGTACTGGTTACCCTTCGATTGTAAAGTTAAAATGGCTACTCTGTGCGAAATATCCACTCATTAGTTTATTAAGGGCTCATTTCGTTGCGCAGTTAATTGCAACTTTGCTGATTTGCCACTCGATATGCTGCGCCTGTAGTGTGCAAATTTCAACTGATTTCCGCTCCTCGTTTGGGAATGGCAATTTTTTTTAAATAGCCTGCAAAAGACAAGAATTTCACTTTCCGGTCTGTAGTTTCAAAGCATCTTAAAATTCATTCCCCGCATGGATTCGACTGGAACTTGTATATCTGCTATAACCAGCCAGTACTCGTTTACTAGAATGAAAGAACAAAGTTAGTGCTAGAAGCTAACGGTTACATTAATCTCAATAATAAATGAAAGTATGAAAATAAACAAAATTTGGTAAATCTACTAGTTAAACTCGCAGTCTCATTAAACCTCTATACCAAATAATAAAGTAAACTGATAGATCCCACATATAAAAGAAACTTCCGCTTAAGTCCACTTTGTGCTCAATATGCTATTTATTTTTTAACAACAATGTTTCTCCAAAAGCGCAAAAAGCGTGATCAAAAATTAATATTATCCTAAAGAATTTCTAACAATCAACACTCTCAACTGTTGGAAGATACTATTTCTTATTATAGTCAGTAATTTAGATGATTTTTTCTTTTTTATAGCACCAGAAATATATTTCGATATCCATTAAATTACCTTGAATAATTCATGCTGCATCCACAAGTATTGTTTTAGTGTATTATTCTTTGACTACATTTATTCAGATATATTCGTGATAAACTAGCCGTAATTGCTGGTTTAGAAACAAACAAGCAGTTGCAAACAAAACTGACTGACGCTGAAGATAGAATAAAAGAACTGGAAGCTGCATTGCAAGCTGAAGAAAAACCGGCCGAAGTTGAACGCAGTTCTCTTACAGGTAAATCCAAAAGAAATCCCTGGGTTCCAGTCAATTTTATTGTTTATTATTTTAAATGATACGTAAGTTGAATTTAGATCTCTAAAACAATAGATTCTAGTCTTTTCCCAGACATGTTTGTCCTGACTCATCACCTGAAAACCAATGTTCTGGATGTACTTTTTAATATGTGTGTGATTTGTATTTTAATATGTGAATTTTGGTGAAAGTTTTCTATTTAAATTGATGATAACTGTAAATATATATTTTAGACAAACTGATGATGGTGGATAAAGACACCGAAACGTATTTGTAACATTTTAAATAATAAACAATAAAATTGACTGAAACCCAGGAATACATTGGAATGAATTATTTAAAATGTCACAAATACGTTTCGCTGTCTTTCTCCACCATCATCAGTTTGTCTGTATGAACTTTGGTATGATAGCCAGATTCTTGCATCTGGTTAGGAAGTTTTTTCTGTTCCTCTCTCTTGCCAATTTTGCTTGCAATCTCCTATATGTCCCCTTCAACCTGTCTTCATCCATCAGATCTATCCCGCTTTTGTTCCCAAGCATTTCAATTACTGTGTACATTTTCCTGGCTGTATTTCAATTTAATCCAAAAGAAATCCCTGTCTGTTGCAACAGACAAACTGATGTTGGTGGAGAAAGTCACCGAAACGTATTTGTGACATTTTAGATAATAAACAATAAAATTGACTGGAACCCAGGGATTTCTTTTGGATTAAATTGAAATACAGTCAGGAAAATATACACAGTAACTTACAGGTAAAGCCATATTAGTGTTATGTATACGGAGTCTCTCATTTCAGCTCCCGTTTTCTTCTATGCCTCAACAATTCCTACTTTGAAATACATACATTGAATAACAAAAATCGACATTACACTGTCACAAGATTTGTAGGGTGCCTAAGAATCATTATTAGTCTTTGAAAATTTACATTTTTTAAATTTAAATTCGTTTATGTTAATAAATATTTTCAGATTAATAAATCCTTTTGGATTGCAAATAATCACGTGATGCTTATCTATCTTTAGATTTTTTATATACAGTTCAAAAGTATATTCTGCTTTAGATGGAAGTGCAACTCAGCAAGCAGATATTGCTCCTGCAGAAGAGATGCCAGTTAATGCGGATGACCCTGTTTCGCCAACTGAAGAACCTCCTAGCGCAGAAACTCAAGACAACGCTGAGGTTGAGCAATAACGATAAACGCTAATTCACTTCCCAGATAATTTAATAAGAATTTTTCCCTTATTGTGCATATCGAGTTCGCAAACCTTGAGACGATTAGTGAGCACAGCACATTCATTATTATTTATTATTTCAAGATATTTAATTTAAAATGTGGAAAAGATGAAAAGCATTTAATAAAAGTTATCGCAAGAGCAAAATGCTTCAATTTTCAAAATTATTTAATCTAGAAAGATGTTTTAGTTTTGCTTGCTTACAAATTCTTGTCGAGTCTGTAAGCATTTATATTAATCAGTTATTCTATTGACCTGTGAATTTATGTCGTTATCTAACATGCTTGAAACACTATTACACACTGGTAAGTTGAACACTGGGTTTCTGAGCTCCTTTCATGATACAAGTCGACACCTTAGCGTAACTTAAAAAAAACTTTAGTATAACTATGAAATATCAGTTCTGTTTTTGTCAAATCGAATGGTCGCAATCCATGTAAGGACCGCAGAGCCTACTTAAAATCGCCTATTACAGAAGCCTTTAATAATTAAAGAAATCATTCACATTCCAAGTATTATGCCTACACATTCTTAAATGCTGTCTAAAGTTGTGTAATTTATTATAGTTGCTTACGTACTTAAATCGAATTTAATATTTAAATGGTCTCATTTTAAATCATTTGACACTAAATAAAAAAGTGTAAATTTTGCAAGCTGAAAATGTACTTTCAGCGAACACCATATGATTGTATTCGCTAGTTTCTTGCCACACCAAACTGATGTAATGACACAATTAAATTGAAGTAAGGTTTCAAAAATGTTTATGTGACATAATGATTTAAGATCAGTTTTGTGGGAACAGTGCAAATAACTATCGTTTTACTTTTTAGTACCTGTTTCATTGTTTGTTTGTTTTTAATCAAACGATTCCGTTTGATTAATTCATTCTTTTTATATTATATATTTGTTTACCGCATTTATTGTTGTATCAATTGTATAGAGATATATTAAGTTTATTTTTTTAATTTGAAGCAATTTGTTATTTTTGTTGACTGGGTATTCGAAAGGGCACACTATTTTTAATCTAGATAAAGTTTATTTGAAAAGAGTTGTTTTTTAATACCACATACATAAGAATGCTATACTCATCCCCAGGATGATCCCTGTGGAAGGATTGTTTTTGTCAAATTATGTACAGCTACTTTGAAATAAGTGCTTAATTATAAATTTTACAGAGTACATAACTGGAGAAATACAAATTATTTAGGCTCAGAGTATATTGACGCATGCAAGCACTGACAATGTTGCCTACACATATTACTAAATAATTTTTTCGGTACGAAATAATCGCGAAAGAAAACTATGTTGTTTCAACCATTTCCGACAGCTATTGAATCATCCAAATACTCGGATCTTTTCTCCGCAAATTCGCTTGAGATAACTATAAGCTTTACAAGAACATTTTGCGACTTAATTTATTCCATTCATTAAAACAACGCAACCGGTGTGTGTGTCATAGTCTCTCTTCAGTGAAACCAAAGAAAAAGAGACTGAACTTAAAAGCCCATGCGTCATGGGCTGTTAAACGGTGCAGCGAACCTACGAGCGAGCTTACGAACCACTACTAATCACGTAACACAAGGTCCTCTGTTATCTCCAAACACATTTATGTTAACTTCTTATGAGTTTACTGCATCATAAAAAGCATCGACGCGTTGTATTGACGCGACAAACCGTATCGGTATCGTTGTGTAAACACCTGAAAATCCTCTATGTTACCCAACTATAATAGCGTACTTCTTTTCCATTTCCTGTAAAAATAGACCTGGGAGGTTAAATTCGCGAAAACTTTAGAAGAGCGCCCAGTACCCCTGTCGGATTTACACTAGGAGATGGAATAGACTTTCTAGCTGGAGTCATGAGGGTGATTGGGATACCTGGTCCTGCTGAGTTATTAGGGTTAGCTGCTGTTGGGAATCCAGTTATCCCATGCGGAAACAGTAGATGGTGCGATAAGTTAATACGGGGCACTATGCATTACAGGTGGGACTCGTTCCAGTTAACGCCCGTAATAATTGCTCCTTCTCTGTGCCGGATTATTTTGTGTAGTTCCACTTTGACCATTTGAACTGTTCGGACCCCATTCCGGATATCTGCGACATTGTGTCAAAGAATTTTTTCCTGGGTTTCAGTCAATTTTATTGTTTATTATTTAAAATGTTACAAATACGTTTCGGTGTTTTTATCCACCATCATCAGTTTGTCTAAAATATGCAATTTACATTTATTATCAATTCAATTAAAAAAACCGTCACAAAATTAACATATTAAAATTTAAATCACACACATATTAAAAAGTACAATTTGGGACCTTGGTTCTCAGGTGATGAGTCGGGATAAACATGTTCGGGAAAAGACTAGAATTGATATACAATGATAGCATGCATGAATTGAATGGACCTGGTAAATAAAAATTAAACAGCAGATATTGAAGAATTACAGAGCAATTCCAAGAATGCAAAGAAAAGGCGAAATATAAACAGGTTTTTCGGGCACTCGCTCGATATCGATGTAACTGATCTATATCTGATATCTGATGTAACCATGACTTGATCAGAACAGTGTAAGCGTTCAAGCAAACCACTTCTGAAGATGCAAGCCACACGTGCTTGCGAAACGTCAAGAAGAAATTCTACCGAACGACGGCCTAAAAACCCGAAAAACCCACTTGTTTCAAGGAATGGCCTCGAAAGTCTATCTCTTTTGATTCCATTTCCTGTCCAAAAAATGATAATTTTTTTTTATGAATCGTTCCTAATTTCCTCTTTTACGAGACAAACTTGTAAAAAACAACGATTAACATTTGGGAAAAAATACTTTTATGATAAAATGTTTACATCATGTTACATATCATAGTGTTACATCAGTAAAAAATATTTTATATATACTTTCCATTGAAAATCAACGTTTTAAAATAACTATCTGCTGACACTTTTATGAACAAGAATAAATTTTGACTTTGCAAAATATGTTAAGTTATATTAAGAAAAAAGCAAGCAAACGTTCAAAGCTATTTTAGGTGTATACCGAAAACATATGCCTCAACATTGTTGGAACAAAATGAAAATCCATTCTTATGCTCAGTACTTAGCGACTGTTGTTACAGTGTACATTTATGCAATCGTCACCGTATACTAAGTTAGTCAAAGAACTTAAGAACGAAACTAAATTCACACATTATTATTTTGCTGCTGCTTTGGCTGCCTGTCTCCTTTTAACATCCCAATTAAATACTCTTGCCATATTGACTTCTGTGGTTGTAAACTGATCTCTAAAAATATTGGAAGGTGATATATTTATATTAATTGTTTCTTAAAGAACCCTACCTAAGGAAATCCAAGTCCTTGTTAACATATTCCAAATTAGTTTCCGCAGTCGCTATATTTTGGGTCAAAAGTTTCTTGGCATCTTCCAAGGTATACTCCAACATAACATTAGCGCCGAGCCACAAACATACATTTTGGGTCGGAGGTACTTTCGCTCTGGCAAAGACCTGTTCACTCAGTAGAAATTGGGTATCAAACTCTTCTGTTTGCTTTTCCAATTTTTCGATCACTGTTAGTGATCTTTTCAGTTCAGGAACTTGGCTTTGGAGTCGTGTTTTCTTAGCCATAAGGTTGTATTCCATAAATTTATACTTTGCATGTTGACCGTCTAGTTTTTTGAGCACTTCATCGACATGGTTGTTGTTTTCTGGCCGAGTCATGTATGCATTCACGTCTTCCTATAACGAATATAACGTTTTACAAATAAAACACACAAATTAACACTATTTCATTTTTTTTGATGTTTGATGTTTGTGCGCCAAACGCAACTCGGATATAATTCAATTTTACGTTAGTATTTCATAAGTTATACGTAACGGACATATAAAAAAACCGCTTCAGGCTTTTTCATCAAGTACTCTAGGCATTTGTCGCGTTGAATTTCGGGGCATCATAACTACTTTGGCCAATAGAGTAAGGCACAATGTGCGAAAGCATCCATCGAAGATAAACTTAATCACCTAAACAAAGATTCGCTTATGTATGCAATCAATGGATTTGTTACCGGCAATGTACGAAATCCGGCAATCTTTTCATTGCCTAGACATTCCGCAAATTGACCAATTCGCAGGCACTTTGCGGAATTGCTACTACTCTGAGTAATTTGCAAATTGCAAGCCGCAAAATGCCGTACGCGCTGGTCAATTTGATTGTTAGAAATGTTGACTCTTCACATTGACAAGACAGTGTGCGTAATACCTGATGATGCAAAACGTAGCTGCTTACTTTAGTGCCATTTGGTAATTGCGAGCGAAAATAGCACATTTTTTGTGAAATATAATTTATGATTCAAAATATTCCTGGGTGTCAGTCAATTTTATTGTTTATTATTTAAAATGTTACAAATACGTTTCGGTGTCTTTCTCCACCATCATCAGATTGTGCGTATAGTTGTTTCTACCTTCACATTTGACTGGTCACTCAGTCAAATGAGTGAGTGACCAGTCAAATGTGAAGGTAGAAACAACTATACGCACAAACTGATGATGGTGGAGAAAGACACCGAAACGTATTTGTAACATTTTAAATAATAAACAATAAAATTGACTGAAACCCAGGAATATTTTGAATTTGAAGTGAATTAAAGTACAGTCAGGAAAATATACTTAAAGATATAATGTATGATGCAATGAAAGGAACTATAATAATGTGTTTCTATTCTAAAAAAAAGTTCAATTAGCTGACAATAGCAAGTATTACAGATTGAAAAAATAAATCACGAGTACTTATTATTTTATTATTATTAATTATTACTAATTTAGATGATTTGTTGAACCATTTTAGTAGCAAAGATATTTTCAGTTCATCGAGAAGTATTTTTCACAAAAGTTGAAAAAAGTTATTGTAGTTAGGTTAATTAATATTAATATATAATTCATAAAAAATATTAAAATAAATACAAAACACAAGTCTTTGCCCCTATAATGGATCATATTCCTATATATTGAAGGATATTTTAATTTTTGTGTATATTATAAAAATATGCTCAGCTCGTTTTAATTCACGATAATTAAATATTTTCACCGCATCATTTCTTGAATATGTTGTATGCTACTTCATATTGTCTTTGATTTCTCATTGCTCCAGTTTGCCATTATTTTTTACACTGCATTATAATATAAATCTGAATACCAAACTGGCACAATAACAACAATTTTTGCTTGTAAACAACTAGAAAGCAAATTTCCGTTGCAATAGTTAAAGCAAAACTTCGCAGCATTAGGTATTATGCCCACTGTCTAGTCAATTTGAAGATTAAACATAGATTGACTAGCGCATACGGTATTAAGCAGATTGCCTAAAATACTTCAGTTAATTTGCAGATTACCCAAAGTAGTAGTCATTCCGCAAAGTGCCTAGCGAGTTGGTCAGTTTGCAGAATGCCTAGGCATTTTGCAGATTAACGAATTTCGTACAATGTCGGTAACAGATACAAGGACGGCGAATCAAGACACATATCAAGCACCCACATCGAGACTCAATACAATCTGAGGATACCCAGCATCACACCAGGAATAAGGTTACCTTTCCATATCATCACCAATCACCAAGAGATTGGTCAATTTTCTGACGAAACATAGCAAGCAGAACAGATGCTGAGAACACCAGAAAAACAAAAGACATCTGACAATCTGCCTACAGATTGGCCATGGCCAAAGAGAACCGCTATATGGTGTTTGGATCCACTGCAGGAGAATTCAAAATTGATGACATGCCCATAAAAGACATTTAGGCAGTGCAGAAATAATAGAAACACATATAATTTTCACAAAAATTGAGATATACGCAAGAAACAAAATCATAAATTTGTTGACATGTATGTTTATCGCAATTGAAAATATCTTTCTCATTAATATTACTATCGTTTCGTATATTTTCCTGACTGTACTTTAATTCATTCCAATGTATTCCTGGGTTTCAGTCAATTTTATTGTTTATTATTTAAAATGTTTCAAATACGTTTCGGTGTCTTTATCCACCATCATCAGTTTGTCTAAAATATATATTTACAGTTATCATCAATTTAAATAGAAAACTTTCACCAAAATTCACATATTAAAATACAAATCACACACATATTAAAAAGTACATCCAGGACATTGGTTTTCAGGTGATGAGTCAGGACAAACATGTCTGGGAAAAGACTAGAATCTATTGTTTAGAGATCTAAATTTAACTTACGTATATAGTTGCTTCCAACTTCACATTTGACTGGTCACTGAATTTTCCATATTTTATTCGATATCAAGCGAGCGAAACAAAAAAACTGTTTATCTTTCGTCTTTTCTTTGCATTCTTGGAATTGCTCTGTAATCTTCAATATCTGCTGTTTAATTTTATTTACCAGGTCCATTCAATTCATGCATGCGATCATTTAATTAGCGCATGATACACAGAGCTAAGATTGTCTGTATCTGAACTGAAATTTATTGCATTCTGATGTTTCTTAATTTGTATCATTTCATGGATTCTTCTCTTATTATAGTTGTCCTCATTGATCAATATATCAGCATGCAATAAATTTCAGATCAGATACAGACAATCTTAGCTCTGTGTATCATACGCTAATTAGATGATCGCATGCATGAACTGATTGGACCAGGTAAATGAAATGTAAACATCTGATATTGAAGAATTGCCAAGCAATTCCTAGAATGCAAAGAAAAGACGAAAGATAAACAGTTTTTTTGTTTCGCTCGCTTGATATCGAATAAAATATGGAAAATTCAGTGACCAGTCAAATGTGAAGTTGGAAGCAACTATATACGTAAGTTAAATTTAGATCTCTAAACAATAGATTCTAGTCTTTTCCCAGACATGTTTGTCCTGACTCATCACCTGAAAACCAATGTTCTGGATGTACTTTTTAATATGTGTGTGATTTGTATTTTAATATGTGAATTTTGGTGAAAGTTTTCTATTTAAATTGATGATAACTGTAAATATATATTTTAGACAAACTGATGATGGTTGATAAAGACACCGAAACGTATTTGTAACATTTTAAATAATAAACAATAAAATTGACTGAAACCCAGGAATACATTGGAATGAATTAATATTACTTACAGGTATGTCGTAATACTGCTTTATGGGTATTCGAATGAAGGAATAAGTGACACTAAAAGGCAAATAGAAAAAGATAATTTTACTGATGAAAATTCGTTATTTTCAGCGGTTGAGAACAGTTTAATGTTTCAACATTTAATTTTTCAATTGAGTTCTTAAAGCAATTTGTGTTATATGTGTAACATATAAAAGATGTGGTCTCCTACTTGTAATGTAGAATGTTGACATGTAATAATGTAAAAATGAAAGACAACAACAGAGTTTTTTTACAGAACTGTTTGGATCTTTTATCGCAATTTGATGTTTAAGGAAATCTTCTCTCTGACTTTTTTGTAAACCATGTCTCAAAACAGAATCTGTTGTTAACACAAAAGTCCCTAATTTCTCAAAAACTTATTTATTTTTGGGACATCCTGTATACATAGCCGAAAGGGCTATACTGAAGATACTCAAGGAGAAAACGAGCGAGCTCGACGTGATACCGCCAGGACAGTTTGGATTCAGAGCAAAACACTCCACGACGCCAACGGCTCAGGATAGTAGAAAGATGCACTAAAGAAATGAACCAGTACCGAACTTGAACGATTGGAATCCTCACACTGGATGTCGAAAGAGCCTTCGACAGAGTGTGGAAAGACTGTCTCATCTACAAGATGATGGATACAGGTATTAACAGGAAACTGTGGCAGCTAATCGACAGTTATATTTGCAGAAGGAGCTTCAGCGTCAAAGTTGGAACTCACAGATCAGAAACCAGAATCACTGAGGCAGGAGTACCACCAGGAACAGTGCTCTCCCCAGTGCTCTACAACATCTTCACAAGCGACGTCCCCAGACCTGCCAATACGACCTTAGTGTACGTGCACACCGGCGGCCGAGCGGAGCAATGCGATTCAACGCGTAAAACATAAATGTACGGTATTGGATTACCCTGTGCATAATGCCTGCTACGCTGATGAAGATTGAAGACAAAATAGTTTGTTTTGTAGGCAGTTGCAGCGATTTTTGACGTTGCAACATGAGTTATGTTACCCTTACTGACCCTGGTTGACTTTTTTTGGAAAACTCACTTTTATAGAAAATTTCTGGAAGTTTCCAGGATTGTTTCAGTTACTAAGGCGAGTCGACTGGCCGTTAGCAAACACGACTTTTTCAAAAATTCGTCAAAAAAAAAACAAAAATCTCTGAAACCGGCCTATAACATCTCCCGAAAGTGAAAATCCACTGCTTTAAGTGAGGAAAAATTTACTTTAATAGGAACTTTCTAGAAGTCTTCAGAAATTTTTCAGTTATTAAGGCGAGGCGATTGGCCCTTGGAAAGTACGAATTTTTCAAAAATTTTACAAGGAAAAGCCAAAAATCCAACAATCTGGCTTATAATATCGCTCGAAAGAGAAAATGTGCTGCTTTAAGTGTGGAAAAACGCACTTTAATAGGAAATTTCTGGGAGTTTCCAGGATTTTTTTCAGATACTAAATAGAAGCGATTGGTCGTTGGACAACACCGATTTTTCAAAAATTTTACAAAAAAAGGACAAAATTCCACAATCCGGATCAGAATATCACTCGAAAGAGAAAATGCGATACTTTAAGTGTGGAAAAATTCACTTTAATGGGAAATTTTCCAGGTCTTCTAACAAGTGGGGAAATAAATGATGAAATTCTCCATATGTTGGCCGAGCTGGATTAATCTCATGTGACCAACTTTTTCTTTTGACTTTTTCACTCTTCTAATTCCCGATGTCTCCAATAGCAGCACGAGCGTTAGAAAATCCATGCAAAATACGACCTTCAAACTTCCCAAGCTGAAGCAAAAAATCACTTTCAGCATCGCATCG
Organism: Dendroctonus valens; assembly: GCA_024550625.1. Classification (NCBI taxonomy): domain Eukaryota; kingdom Metazoa; phylum Arthropoda; class Insecta; order Coleoptera; family Curculionidae; genus Dendroctonus; species Dendroctonus valens. Next base: position 49,289 of record JAJTJO010000588.1, read on the forward strand.
CCCAGCTCGTCCGGCGGTGTGCACGAAACCTTAGCGCTCTTTGCAGGTGATACGACCCTTCTGTCATCCTCATGGCACAAGGACTGCATCAGGCAACAGCTCCAGTTTGCAATTGATGAACTACATAAGTGGTTCATCAAGTGGAAGATGAAGATAAATGAGAAGTGCAACATCACCATAGATGGAGAAAATATCGAATGGGAAAATGAAATTAAATATTTGGGTGTTGTTCTAGACAAACTGTTGACCTGGAAGAAACAAGTTAAAACAGCCATCGACAAGGTTAAGGCAACAACTGCCAAGTTGTACCCACTCATCATTAAAAAAAAAAGCCAGATGAGCATTAGCAATACACTCTTCCTCACCAAGACCATGATCAGGCCGACCGCGATCCACCGCGAGTGTTACCAGGCCACAGAAAAGAAGAGCTACGAAACGTGGTGAATTACACCCTTGAAGACCTGGGACCCACGAAAAAAGGTCCAAACACTAGCTGCCCACCAGGGCAACAGATAGAAAACAGTGTAAGCTGTAAGTGTGCTATCCTAATCAGTAGAGGGCGGAATATATGCAAAGTGCATATATTTGCATTTTTGCATATTTTAACCAATTTTATAAAAAATTGCATATATCTAAAATATCTGTATATTTTTGCAAGTTTGGAGATTTTTCTTTTCATCTTAATTAAATATTATGGAAATTTTATCGGCGGGCGTAAAGTTGGCACTAAATTTATGAGTTTAGCTGCCTTTTATTGCATAACATTTATTTACTACCCTGGAATGTCTTGTCAATAAGGAACCAGCGCGTCGTCTTTTAAGTCGGCGGCCCCTTTGTACTCGAACACCGCCTATGAAAAACAAAGACGCCGTCGACTGTTCAGTTTAGTTTGTCGATAGAGTTCATTATGAAAATAGTGTTTTGAGAATATTTATTTGTTTTTAAAATGTCTAAAACGCCAAAAACTTTTTGGCGGATTAAAAATATTACTGAGTTGGAGCTTAGTGGAGATAAAGTATTTTGCAAAGCTTGTGGGAAAATCGAAAGTACCTATAATTTTTTAATCGCTACTGGTTTATTTTTCAAAACAGATAAGATAAATTTTGAGATAGTTAAAAATTAAATAGCGATAAAAAAAACGAAATAAGAAGTAAGTTGTGTAACATATTAACAAATTTCAAGAATAGAACATCGAACAAAGGTGTGCCCAATGATATCAATAGGCTTATACGTGAAACCAAAACTTTCTTAAATGAACACACAAATATCTGCGTGTTAACGGCTGACAAATGTAGCAAGACAGTTGTTATGATGAAAAGTGAATATAGAACAAAAATGCTAGCATTAATAAATGATGTAAAAACATATAAACTGGAAAAAAAAAAGATCTTACTACAAATATTCAATCAAAACTAAATAAAATAATAAATTCATGGCATAAAAATAAATTCATAACAGATAATTTAAAGCGAACACTGTCTTGCAACAACGGCCGAGCACCATTTATATATGGCCTGCCAAAGCTTCACAAAGCAGGCCACCCATTAAGACCGATAGTTAGCAATATAAATGCCCCAACTTACCAATTATCTAAATACCTGTCAGCTGTGTTGAGTAATATATTGGGAAATTCACAATATCACATTAGGGACTCATGGAGCTTCTGCGAATTCATAAAAAAACAGAAGATACCTGAGAACCATCGCCTAATATCGCTTGATGTGGTATCGCTATACACAAACATCCCGATAGATTACTCAATACAGTGCATAAGAAATAAATGGGCTGAAATTAGGGAACATACATCATTACCCGAAAATGAATTTATTGGGGCGGTAGAGCTGTGCCTTAAGTCCACTTACTTCCGATACGAGGACAATTTCTATTCACAAATATATGGAGTAGCTATGGGATCTCCCATAGCTGCAACAATTGCAAACCTTGTAATGGAAAGTCTGGAAGAAAAACTAATACCTGATTTAAACTTTAAGTGTGGATTTTTTAAGATACGTTGATGACTGCATAATGTGCCTGCCAAACCAAAAAGTTCAATACACACTGGATAAGTTTAATGCATTCCATGAAACCATAAAATTCACCATTGAGGAAGACAAAAACAGATCATTAAACTTTTTGGATATGACGGTTATGTATGACGATGATGGGGAAATAAAAACAAACTGGTACACAAAGGATGTGTGGTCTGGTAGATACTTGAATTACCAATCATATGCACCTATACAATATAAAAAAAGTGTGATAACAGCTCTTACTGATAGAGCGATAAAATTAGCACATTGTAGATACAGACAAAAAAATCTTGAAAAAATAAAAAAGATACTAATAACGAACAACTATCCCAAAGAATTCTTCGAACCAATTATAAAACAAAGAATTAATAAAATATACAATGCAAATAAATGGAACAACATAAATAATATAAAAAAGAAAAAAGAAGGTGAAATCAGGTATGTATCATTACCGCACATACCAGAAATCAACACAAAAATAAAAAAATGTTTTAAAACCGCATAATATTGCTATAGCGGAGAAAACTAAAAACAACTTGGCAAAAGAGTGTTTTACAAAATTTAAGCATAGAAGCGATAAATTGGACACACCAAACGTAATATACAAGATTGACTGTTTGAACTGTGACAGCACATACTTAGGACAAACAGGGCAATATTTAAAGAAAAGAATATACGAACATAAGTATAGCTTAAGAAAGGTTAACGAAAATGCAACAGCATTAGCACAACATGCACAACAAAAGTTGCATGATTTTGATTTCGATAACACACAAATATTAATCAATGAGGACAACTATAATAAGAGAAGAATCCATGAAATGATACAAATTAAGAAACATCAGAATGCAATAAATTTCAGATCAGATACAGACAATCTTAGCTCTGTATATCATACGCTAATTAGATGATCGCATGAATGAACTGATTGGACCAGGTAAATGAAATGTAAACATCTGATATTGAAGAATTGCCAAGCATTCCTAAAACGCAAAGAAAAAACGAAAGATAAACAGTTTTTTTGTTTCGCTCGCTTGATATCGAATAATATATGGAAAATTCAGTGACCAGTTGAATGTTGAGATGTTAAGAACTATACACGTAAGTTGAAATTAAAGTTTGAATCTCTAAACAATAGATTCTAGTCTTTTCCCGGATATGTTTGTCCTGACTCATCACCTGAAAACCAATGTTCTTAATGTACTTTTTAATATGTATGTAATTGTATTTTAATGTGTGAATTTTAGTGAGAGTTTTTTATTTGAATTGATGATGACTGTAAATATATATTTTAGACAAACTGATGATGGTGGAGAAAGACACCGAAACGTATTTGTAACATTTTGAATAATAAACAGTAAAATTGACTGAAACCCAGGAATGCATTGGAATTAAAAATTAAAGTTTTATTTTTTTTATATTATGACAACCAGTATAAAAAAAGCTGTAAAAGTTCGAGCAAAACTATCAGATCTCAACTTTTTATTCTTTATCGATTAAAAGGTAGTTTGAACTTCAATTATTTTTTGTTTGAACCACTCACCAGAACTTAAATGATTTTTTGTTACAGATTGTCTGTGAAAAGAAGTTCCAAGTGGATCAACATTTGAAAACATCTATGTATAAAACCAAATCTGGTCCCGTTCAGCAGTCTGTGAAAACAACATTTCAAAATGTCGGAGACAAAACAAGAAGTGAAACGGAGGTGTTTCATCAAGACTTATGCAAAGCTTTAGTCGCGGCGAATATTCCTTTAAAAAAGCTTCAAAATATCCAATTCAAAGAATGTTTACAAAAATATTGTAACAAAAACATCCCTGACGAATCTACCATAAGAAAGACGAATGTGAATGCAGTATATAAAACGGTAATACAGGAAATTAGAGTCGCTCTGGAACATCATAGTTATATATTAGACATCATCAATTTTATATTACTGTTGATGAACGCACAGATGCTTGTGGTCGATATATCGCACGGGTACCTTATGATTGGAGCCTTACAAGAAGAGTAGTAGTAAACATCTTTATTTCTAAAAAAGGCTATCGACCAATCGGTCTTTCTGCCATTGTTTAATACATGTAGTATTAATCTAAATAAAAAACAAATATGAAAATTGTCTTATTCTAGGTTAATAATCTTATTAAATAAACTTTCCAATTCTAATGACAAGAAAAAATTATTTTATTGTCCAGTAGTCAGTTGCAATTATAAGTGTTCGAGTAGCGTTGATGTAGGGAAACGGAAGCGGGATTGTCTGGTTGGTCTTGTAAGGCAAAGGGGATTCAGTATGGTCCAGTTGTAGGGGTTGTTTGTCCATTTTGTCTGTAGATGTATGTGTCTTTGCGAAATATTTCTCATGTTTGTGCGTTCGTATAGTAGTTGGGTGGAGGGGTTGTGTAGTGGGTTTTGGGGGTGTCTTATTCGTGTTATTAGTCTTAGTGCAATTTGTTCTGTTGTTTGTATATAACGTTTTGTCCTTTCTGTTCCGTTGGTCATGAGTATATGTCCATAGTCTAGCAAGGGTCTACAAATAGCTTTATATATTTTGGTGGCGGTGCTTGTGCTAATTCCTCTGTCTTTGTAGGTTAGTGATCGGAAGTGTTTTGTTCTCTTTATTGTTTCTGCCCTGATATTTCGTATGTGTTTGGTGAATTTAAGTTTGTGGTCAATTGTGATTCCAAGGTATTTTACGTCGTTTTTTGGTTGTGTCGTTTGGCCGTCTGCAGTTATTGTAAGGGAGTCAGCGTTGAGTCTGTGGTTTGTGAGCAGAAGTTGGTTTTTTGATGCGTTTGGTGTTTCCATTTATAAAACCATGTCATTGTGTTACAAGAAGATAATCCAAGGTCAGCCTATTTAATTTCTTCAAAAGAGTTAGACAAAACTAAAAATATGACAGTAACCCGTTTTATTCAATCATCGTTATCAGAATTTTTCTTGCCAAATGCAATCCCAGCAGAAAAGTTTTTGGTGGTTTTGTCTGATGTAGCAGCGTATATGGTAAACTAATTTCAAACGTAAATAAAAGTATTTTTAAAGGCACTTCTAAGAGTGCAGCTATATAAGGAGCGATTGCCAGGCGTAAGTTTACCTCTGGAACCGTAATTACCCGGTGGGGAACAGAACATTTCGAAGCTATTAAGGAATTACTTTTAGATATAGAAGACAACTCGCAGTGTGTAGTGCAGTCAATTAATGGTGAAAAATGCGGATGTTAAATTAATTTTAGTTTTACACCAGATATAATAGTTTCATTAGAAAGTAGGAATTTGAGTTTAAGTGAAGCGATTAATTTTGTTCAAGCATTTTCTGAAGCTTTACTGAATTCGAATAATGTGAGATAATGACTAGTAAAAGTGAACTGCTAGTGCGCAAAATTAAAGAATCGCCAGCAGTGACGACAAATTTTATCCCACAAACGCAGGTTGAATTAAATTTATGGAATGTATGGCAAGCTGTTAAAGCGAACTACAATGCTATAATAACCAATATGCAAGTAAGCATAAATATGCTTCAAAAGGAGATCCAACTTCTCAAAGAAGCAAACAACTCGAATGTCGATCCGAAGCTGACGTTTACAAGTCCTGCAGCCAATCCACCATCGAAAAGCAAGGAAACCGAATACCATACGGATGATGAAGAACTGGCAAAAGAGACGGAGTGGATTAAAGCAAAGCACAGAACCAAAAAACGAAAATTGAATGCAACATCTCCGCCAAATCTCCCTTAATTATCGAGAAAGAGAATGTCAATCAAGCAGAGCAAGAAACTAGAAAGGAACCTAAGCCACTTCCTATCATGATGGAAAATGTAGAGTCCTATGAAGTGTTATACGGGGAACTAGTAAAACAAGTTACGGAAAACGACTTTCAAGTGAAATTTACTAACGACACAACAGCTAAAATTAATCGTACCAATGCAGAATGCTATAGAAAAATAATTAACATGTTAACAGCTAGTGAACTTAAATTTCATACATATGAAAACAAGCAAACGAGACCAATTCGTGTTATGTCAAAAAACCTACATGATACATGTAGACCAGAAAACATTATAAATTTCCTAGTAAAAAAAGGTTTCAAAACCATCATGACAAACAACAAGCTGACATGGAAAGAGAAAAGGCCTTTAAACATGTTTATGTAAACTTTTGAAAACAGCGAGAGCATTGAAAAAATTCACAAAATTACACACATACTTGGATGTAAAGTAAAGATTGAGGCAACGAATGCATCAAAACTGATCCCCCAATGCAAAAAATGTTAGGCATATGGACACATTTTGCTCAAAGGAACCAAGGTATGTCAGAAGTGCTGGCAGGCACATAACACCTGAATGTTGTGTGAACGAAATGAAATGTGTGAACTGTGGGTAAGGCTGTAAGTAATGTGTTGTAGTAAAGGAACTACAAAAAAATAAAAATAAAAAACTCACCGAAAATAAACCAGTTAAAAATCACAATAAAAAAATGGGGACACAACAAGAAAAAGTGAACAACGATGGACAAACATATGGTTCGATCACTCGGCAGGTGGAGGACCGTCAAGAAAATCATAAGCCTGGAAATAAAGATATCAACCAAACCCTACAATTGGTTCTTAACAAAATAACTAACCTAGAGGGTACCCTTGCTGGCATGAAAGAACCAATTAGCAAACTAGAGAGCAGTGCTAATAAAACTTCTCCTAAACTCAAAATGTAATAAAATGGCAAATACACTAAAAATCATGTGTTGGAATGCAAATGGATTGCTCAAGCGTTAAGAAGAACTTCAAGTAATCCTAGACATAAATAAAATTGACGTGTGTCTGATCTCAGAAACTCATTTCACCAAGCAATCCTTTATCAAAATAAAGGGTTACAAAGTATACCACACCATTCACCCCGACAATGAAGCAAAGGGAGGAAGTGCGGTAATGGTAAAGGAAAACAGGAAAACATCCACCATTATGAACAGACAAAATATGAATCTGAATATATATTCAAGCTACTGCAGTGAATGTAAAAACTAAATACTATGACATAACAATAGCAAGCTTTTATAGTCCACCGAAACACAACATTAAGACAGAAAGCTACATCGAATTTTTTAAGGCGATTGGAAGTAGATTCATCATAGGAGGAGACTATAATGCAAAACACACCCAATGGGGATCAAGACTGATAACAACGAAAGGAAGGGAACGAGTGAAGGCAATTCAAGAATGCAAGTGTGAGGCAATATCAACGAGAAGACCAACCTATTGGGCCACAGATCCTGACAAAATTCATAGATCACAAAATAGATTTCTACATCACCAAAAACATATCTTGTAACTGTATACTAATAGAAGACAACTTGGAGCTAATTTCAGACCATACCCCAATAATTTTAACCTTAAGTGAAAATATCGTCGAAAAGTCCTGCAATCCCATGCTAGTCAATAAAAAAACAGGTTGGGAGAGCTTTAGGTTAACCTTAGAGGAAAAAATAAAATTAGTAACCCCACTACAAACTAAGGAACAATTGGATACTGAAGTGGAGAAGTTCGTCAATGACATCCAAAAATCTTCATGGAAAAACACCCCTGAAATTAGAAGGAAATTGAAAGGTAATAACTATCCTAGAGAAATTTTAGAATTGATTGCACAAAAGCGAAAGGCAAGAAAAAAATGGCAACACACCAGATCCCGTCAAGATTATTTTAAATAATCGCACCGCTCAATTAAAAGAAGAAATTAAGCAGCTTAAGAATGACATCATTGGCGATTATTTGAAGAAACTAAACGATGCCAATACTGATTATTCACTATGGAAAACAACAAAAAATTTAAAAAATCCCATCATGCCAATACCCCCATCAGAAATATGGACGGCAGCTGGGCTAGAAATAATGAGCAGAAAGCCTTTATATTTGCCGAACACCTTGATAAAATCTTACAACCAAATCCAACAGACAGTACTGCGGCTCTACCCACTATAGATAACCAGGAAAAAAAGAGATTCCATTAACCACACTAGCGGAGGTAAAAAGAGAAATCAAAGAAAACATAAATCCAAAGAAGGCTCCGGGATTTGACTTAATCACTGGTCAGATCCTCAAGGAACTACCGAGGAAAGGTCTAGTGAAATTCACTAACCTGATCAACGCATCACTTCGACTAAAATATGTTCCCCAATTGTGGAAGGTTGCTGAAGCTATCATGGTACCTAAGTGTAGCAACCCCCCCGCACCAAGCATCATCGTATATGCCCATATCACTTTTACCGACTATGTCAAAACTCATTTTAAAGAAAATAACACCAATTATAGAAACAAAAAACCTCATTCCGCCACATCAATTTGGGTTCCGGAGTCAGCACTCCACAATTGACCAGGTTCATCGAATAACGAGTGTTATCGAGAAAACACTAGAGAAAAAAGTGTGTTCTACAATATTCTTGGACGTTGGCCATACTTTCGACAGGGTCTGGCAAGAAGGCTTGGGGCACAAACTTAAACTGTTCCTACCTATCCAATATTCAACGCTGTTACTGTCCATACATAATTGAAAGGTATTTCCGGATAAAGCAAGGGGATGAATACTCGGAATTAAAGAAACCCAGTTTCCAGAGAAAAACTACAAACCGCCATTGATGACATACAGCGCAGGCCTAAAAAATGGAGAATCAAATTGAATGAATCGAAATCTGTACACATTGAGTTCACCAATAAGAAAGTAGAATACAAACCAGTTAATATTAACAATCAAATTGTTACATACCGAAATACAGCTAAATATCTAAGCAAGACGCTGGATCCTAAACTTAAGTGGAAGGCCCGCGTCAAGAAAAAACAAGAAGAATTAAATTTATAATACCGTCAAATGTACTGACTATTGGATCGTAATTCTGTCCTGTCAGTGTATAATAAGCTCCTGCTGTATCAACAAGTCCTCAAGCCGGTGTGGACTTATGGTAGTCAACTCTGGGGTTGTACTAGCCAAAGCAACAGAAATGTTATACAACGCTATCAAAATAAAGTTCTACGCGGCATCGTACAACCTCCATAAAGACCTAAATGTGCAAACAGTGGACAATGTATTCAAAAATTGTGCAAAAAGTCATGAACAAAGACTTGAACAACGATGGCTTAACAAGAAGACCAAATCGAGTGAAACCCTGTGAACTAGTGCATGGAACAATATGCATATGTATGTACACATTAAAATAGTGACTCTCCAATGACAAAGCCGAAGTTAATATCATAGGATAACACTTTGCAAATGTACATCTAGTAGTTTAGGTTAAAGAAAAGTAGCTTATTGTGTAAACCAGATTGCTATAACAAACTAATAAAAAAAATAATTTTCCGCTCAATGTAAAAAGGTTCCCGGAGATGTAGGTTTTAAAGTTCCAAAAAAATTAGTTGCTTCTATACAAAAGAATGAAGGTTTCAACTCTTTAGAGTCAGTAAACAGTATTTTTATTGGTAAATCATCCAACGCAATTACCCACCTTGGCTTTATAGCTTGCTACCCAAATTGCAGTACTGTCCTATTACATCGGTAGATGTTGAAAGAACCCTTTCTATATATAAACATATATTTACTGATAGCAGACAATCATTTTATAATTCTGTTTTAATGTATTTTATACCTTCGCTTTCCTTTACTTTTTCAAGAAATAAATATTTTAAATCAAATCAATGTGTGTGTTTTTTTAAAAGTAATTTCACATGTTAAATAAGTGCATACTATTGCATATTTGGCCAAATAAATGCATATAATCGCATATTTGAAATAAAAATTACACATATATGCGCATATTTTCATTGAATTCAGTGTTATAGTGTTTGTAGTAGTATAAGCTTTTAACGTGTTAAAATAGAGAGAATGCAATGTTATGGCATACGGAAGCCATAGAGCGAAGAGAGAACTAAGTACAAGCTTTAAAGGATAACTCCTGAAAACTCGTAGTTCAAATATGGGGGCTTTTTGGATGGTAAGAATCCAACACTACCCAGGGTATCAGAGCACTGATTGTATTCGTGAAGAACAAAAAAAACTCCTGTATACAACACTGAGAATTAAAAGAAGCTAATAATGACTGAAACAATACCTTTTAACTTGAAACTTTAATATAAACCAGATTAGCTGAGGGTTCGTCTATACGAAAACTAAAAAATGTACGAATGTAGTTGATTTTTGGCAGAAGCAAAGCTCTGTCATACCATTTTTGGTCAACACAAGGAGCAATTTAACTATAGCATAATTGGTGGTGACAAATAACAAACCAATGGATAACATGATAGGACACTAATTAGGAAATCCCCCAAACTTCTCGTGAAATGGAAAATAATATATATATATATATGTAGGTAGGTATTAATTTGGCATAGTACTAAAACCTGATTGAAACAGGCTACTTACCACAAATTCAGCTTCAGGTATACCGGCATAGGATTTTTTATTTCCTAAGCTAGTTGAATCCTTCTGGGTTTCCATGTCACAATTCAATACTTTTCACAGTTTCTTAAAATGTAACCAGTTGGAATTTTGGTGCCGCTTGTGAATTTCGACTGAAATCTTAACCTAAAAATTATCTTCTAATGAGTTTTTGTCTCAACATTTTGACAAGGTTGTCATGCATATTTTGAAAGAAGAACAAAACATAAACATTTTGTTTTCATCTTAACCATGTTCTCATTCTCTGCTTCAATTTTGCATTTCGAAATTAAGTTGTTTATTATTGTTTGAAAATATTGCTCTTGTACATTAAACGTTTTAAATGTTCAGTGGTGGTAAATAATGTTGTTTTCAGCAGAATTAACAGATGTTAAAGTGGTATACAATGTTTTAAAATCTATCTCCATTAAAGAAGCAAGTATTCTCCTATTTATATTATTTATTTGGAACTTATTATCCATGTTTTGGAGTTGAAGAACCACCTAACTTGTGGTGGGATGAGCTTTAATTTACTTTTTCTTTTTTACTTGCGTGACAAGACATTCGTTAAAATTACTGACTTCTATCTCGGCCCTGCCAACCTACACCTTTTCTTTTTAAGGTGTAACTGAAACCTGAACATTATTTATAGGTATATACAGATTGTCCCGGAATATGTGGGCAAGCTCTCTAATTTTTACAGGGATCGGATTTGTAAAAAACCAAGTTTCTATAAAAAAAATTTCCAGAGGGCCCCCCTACGAAGATACAGGCCTCTAAAGGAGCCACCTGAGAATCGATTTTTTTAAAATAACTTTTAGAATACTTCATGCGATTTAATTATTTTTTCATACAATGACCAATACATCATTGCTCTTAAAAAGGACCTATGAAAACATTTTAGCGTTTCGGTTTGCCAGGGATGGACTACGTGGAGCACAATAATAGTTCATTTTTTTACCCTTTACAATGAAGACACGAAAATAATGTATTTAGGTAGTTTTAACCTTAAACTAAAAAAAAGACACTCTTGTTTCATATCGATAAAGAGAACGGTTTTAGAGGAAAAACTATTTTTATTGAATACGGATTTACTGAACAATTTTGTATGTAGTTTCAACATGAGTTTCTTCCAATCTTATGCACTCCATTTTTGGAGTTTATTTTTAATTTTTTTTTCAGTCTCATCACTTACGTTTGCCAAAGCCAAACACAATTGTGGAAACCAAGTGCATCGCAATGCGGTTGATGAAGAAGATATTTTAAATGCGATAGAAGCAGATCCTTCAATAAGTGTCCGGTTTCATTGTCCAAAATCTACAGTTTTTAGGATCGTTAAGGAACAGCAAGTGCATCCTTATCACCTACAAAAAGTTCATGCACTTCTTCCTGTAGACTTTCCACGAAGGATGGAATTTTCAAACTGGCTTTTACGTATGCACAGAAATAATGCAAACTTTGTCGATCAGTTGTGTTAAGGGACGAAGCTGGATTTTCTAAGCATGGAGTAATAAACTCCCATAACTGGCATTTATGGGCAGAAGAAAATCCACATGCTTTCATTGTGACTCACCATCAACACCAGTTTCAACCTGTTAATGTATGGGCTGGAATCATCGGACAACATTTAATAGGACCATACGTATTGCTTAACACGTTGACCGGGCCACTTTATTTGGAGTTTCTCCAAAACAACTTGCCAGAACTTTTAGAAGACTTACCTTTGGCAATACGACAGGCGATGTGGTTCATGCATGATGGGGCACCACCCCATTTCAGCCTGGCAGATCGAGAACACTTAAACACGCAATTCGGACAACGTTGGATATGAAGAGGAGGACCCGTGACTTGGCCTCCTCGATTGCCAGATTTTAAGCTTTTAGATTTTTTTTGGGAGATATTTAAAAACTTTAGTGTATGCCGATCCTGTCGACACTAGGAAAAACTTATCAGAAAGCATTAATTTTCATTGCGGCCAATTAAGAACCAATGTTCAAGCATTGTGGAGAACATAATCTACATCTCTTCGTGGTAGGGAGTACATAAGATTGGAAGGAGCTCATGTTGAACCTACAAACAAAATTGTTCAGTAAATCGGTTTTCAATAAAAATGTTTTTTCCTCGAAAACCGGTCTGTTTATCGATATGAATGAAGAGTGTCTTTTTTTTAGCTTAAGGTTAAATTATTGTGCATACTTTCCTGACTGTATTTCAATTTAATTCAAAAGAAATTCCTGGGTTCCAGTCCTGGGTCAACATTCACAGTCGTCATTAATTTAAAACAAAAGCTCTGCTAAAATATACATACTAAAATACAAATTACAAACATATCAAAAACTATATTAAAAACAGGATCACAGGTGATGAGTCAGGACAATCATGTTCGGGAAAAGACTAGAATTTATTGTTTAGAGATTTAAATTTTACTTACATGTATGGCTGTTTCTACCTTCACATTTGGCCAACTATTGAAACATTCTAAAAATATAATATTTGGCATTTTTCTTTGCCAGAAGCCATATTAAGGTTAAAGCTACCTAAATGCATTATATTATGTTCGTGTCTTCATTGTAAAGGGTTAAAAAAATTAACTATTATTGTGCTCCACCTAGTGCATCTCTGGAAATCCTAAATGCTAAAAATGTTTTCATGGGTCCTTTTTAAGAGCCATGATGTACTGTTCATTGTACGAAAAAATAATTAAATTGCAAGAAGTATTCTAAAAGTTAAAAAAAAATCGATTCTCAGGTGACTCCGTTAGAGGCCTGTATGTCCGTAAGGGGGCCCTCTGGAATATATTTTATATAGAAAGTTGTTATGTTTTTTTAACGTCCCCTGTACAAATTCGAGAGCATGCCCACATATTCCGGGACACGCTGTATATTATAATGTCCGGATATAGTGAAAAAACTTACTGACAAATAAATATTCGGACGCGCTTTAATACTACTATCTTACGGCGAACTTTAATAAGAAGTAACATCACCTTTCGCTGCAATGACGGCTTTTATACGTTTTGGCATTGAATCCACTAGTTTTGCAATATTCTGGGGTGAGCGAATTCCAAACTTCAGTTGATTTTGCCTTTAATGTAGGAACGGTACGCTGTGGATAGTTACGCAATTTCTTCATGTGATGCCATAAAGTTTGATTAGCTGGTCGGAATTGCATTTATTTAAGTATGTAACGGTGGAAAGCACACAATTACTGTAAATTTATTTTTATTGCAAATTGTTTTTGACAATGTCTCATCATGTGAGACATAAGTAAATCAATAAAAAAAACGATAATTAAAACTAAATAAACTTCGACTACAAATTCGACAAAAAATATTTCGACTACAAGATTGACAAATATTGGCATTTTAATCTTAAAAATTAAATTAATTAGCTTTAACCTCGGCTTAAACAAAACTAAAACTAAAAAAAACATTACTAGAAAAAACTGCAACTTTTGTAGTTCCAGTCTTAGAAAAACACTTAACGAATCTTAAAATTGCTAATATACCAGCTAAAATTGAGCTCAAATTTATAATAGGACTGCAATATTTTTGTTTTATCTAAAACACATGGTGAAGGCAAAAGCCCGCTGAATTTCCCGGACTTTCTTAAAAAATTAACTTCAACGTCTTCGGATGTGTCGATGTTTCTATTCTTTAAATAATTAAACTCAACTAATACAAAATCATCATCTTTGGGTTTTCTATCAATTCCTTGAACGCAGTTGGATCGGGTTCAGGTATCCAATCAGAATCGTCGTCTGAATTCGCAAATGGGGCATCGTCTTCTCCGTCGTCATTGGAAGATATCTTCTTTGTTAACATTTTAAAATTCTTTGAAAAAACGTTTCTCTTCGCTGCTTCTTTTGAATTTTCTATCTTTTTCTTTTTTTCCTTTGCATCTCAGTTCAATTTTCTCTTTTTCTGAAGTACCCGTAGGGATGAAGCTTTTGGGAAGCCTCTAAATACCTCTGGACATCTCGTTTCATATTTTCTTTTGGGAATGTACCCTTCTGGGACTGTCTTTTGCGACCAATTGACATCTATAGATACAAAATGACGCAATTAATTATTAATAGCTTAAAAGTTTCTCCACAAGACAGTGTCTCAAGGTAGCCCCAAATAAGTGTCTCATGGTAGCCCATTTACAAGTTATAACTTAATTCTTATAATTTTTTACTCCAATAAAAGAGTTTTTATGAATTCAGTACATCTAATGGCGCTCAGGAGAACATTTACACCAGAAGCGAGTTTCAGCTTGGTAATATTTTCGTTTTTGGATAATGCTCAGAATTATTTAAGCCATAATATCTCTTAAAGTTGTCGCACACACAATTTATAACGGCAGCAGATATTGATCTATCAGATAATGAGATTATCAATGCGGTTGTCTAATTAACATTTATTTGAGTTCTAAACTGTTTTTGAGAAATAAATCTAGTTTTCCGCAATAAATTACATTTTGTGATTGTGTCATGCCAGGTCTGAGTATCCCTAAGTTGCTGAGTCGGTATATTAAGAAACAAAAAGTCTGCCGAAAAATATTTATATTCGGCATTTGAACAACTCCACAATGCTGAGTTCGCGAATTGTGTAAAACATGTAAACAGATTTCTAGATAGAATGTATTATTATCAGCTGATCATTATCTTGGAGTAGATCGCGAACGGAGTATTTATTTCGGCAAATGCACGAATTCGGTATTTAAGTCTAACATAAATAAATGAAAGAAACTCGGAGATAAAACAACCAAAAAGGCTTCGTAATCTTGTGATCTAGCAAGATAATCAGAGATTTTCGGTTTGCACTAGCTAGTGCAAAAGCTTCTTCAGAACATCCGTGACACCAAAAAATTGTTTCGTAATTCGTTTTATCGTCGCATTATTTCTTTAGTCAAGAAATAGTGTCTAGAAATATATCATTGGACCCGCTCGCGTTTATATTGTCATCATTTTCTTTCATATGTGTGCTTAAATGCTAGAAAAACCAATAAGCAAAGTTGTTTTAGAAATATGAAATTGTAAAACTTGCCTTAGCTAGAAAATATTTTAAAATAGTGTTACGTTCAATCAAAATCATCGAATTTACTTGTTATTTCCATTTTGATAGCATTTTGAATTTCCACAGCATCGCAACTTCTTGATTGTTTGTTTAGCCAGTCCTTTATTTGGCTATTCATTATCCGGTTACTGGGAGTTTCAAAACTGGACAGTCCAGTACATGCACTTGAAGCGAACAAACTCCTCTTAAGATGCTCGCCATGCGTGCTACCGAAACGGTAGGTCCACATTCCTACAGGCGACAGGCTTATAACTCTACAACCAGTTATGAATTCATTGGCAATTTTAGAAAAGTTTGCATGTCTATAGTAGTGAGTGGTAATGATTTTTTTAGTAAATTTCTTCCAAGATCTGGTAATCTAAAGGAGCTTACGCTATACGCTGAAGAATCATTACCAACTAAAAGTAACATTTTTTCTTTAGTTGTAACTGTGAGCTTTTAGGCCTTCGTTGAGAATAATTCCCGACGTTTTGCAAGCACGAGTGACTTGCATCTTCAGAGGTATTTTCGCTTCAACTGAACTGAACAAATTCTGATGACAATGATGAAAAGAAATATGCCAAAAAATTAAATCGGAAATGCTACATTATTGTGTTAGATCGTACCTGTAAATCGTAAATCGACAAAGGTAACAGGTGAAATTGAGAACTAAATGAGAACAGGCAAATAACAAAAGATCCGATGAAACTAGAAATTCGTACTTAATCAATAAAAAAAGTATGAACAGCATTTAGTTTTTCCGGATTGAGTTTCCAAAGCAATGACGTAAAACCTGCATACGAATGCGTACTTTTATTACATTTTATGAAAGAACTGCTCACCTTTGTTCAACATCAGGTTACAAGAATGATTGTATCTCATATCACTTGATGGTAAAGGAAACAAAATTTGAGGAAACAGCAGAAAAGTGGCACTTTTTCAAACTGTTATTACGGAGTTTCGACTCGTACTCAAGCATTGTTTATAAATACGGGCCATAATCTATGATTCTGAGTTCTACCTGCAGCAATTGGCTTTCAAATTTGATGTACACGACGGTCCACTTTAATTCAACTAAGTACAACAGTCGATAGAAAAACGTATTTTAAGAGAAAATCTTCGTATTAACATAACAATTTACTGCTATTATAATTAATAAAAAATATCATAGGTGTCAATGTTAAAACCACAAAAGTTAAAAAAGTAAATCCAAGACTTCTTTTCTTTCTTCGCTGTTGATTTCTTTCCAAGATTTAGATATAAATTTCTTTGAATATACAGTGTATACTGGAAAATATATCTGTATAAAACTGTTTTTTTAATATACGCATTGCATATTTTTACATGCGCTTGCAATAAAACCGATTACTACAAATGATGTAATTTTTTAAGCGTATGTTTTAAAATATTTAAAATCAGTTCACAGAATATTCCATTTATTGACGAGTTGAAGCAGTTTCTTCAAATGTAAATGTTTCTGGTGAAATTCTCATAAAGTTTAATTCATGTTTAATTTATAACAGACTCATCTTTTATATGTTTAATTTATTTATTATTTCAATACCACCGACAGAATAAGAAAGTTATAAACAATGCATTCGATTCTCATAAACTCAAGTTATTTCAGTTTGCAATTTTTCGTCCAGTAGAAGAAGGCCTCAAAGTGACTTTAGATGAAATGAGATGCATGGAAACTTCAGCTTACATTCCACGTGAAATGTTCACAATGTACCATGTAACAGTGTCTGACAACAATATATTTAAAGTAAATTTAAGAACTCTTACTGATATATTAAACATTTTTGGAGACGACAGTCATCCCAATTTAAAACTCACTTTTAAATCGGCTGGATCACCATTGCGTTTAGTGTAAGTTGTTTAAGACATTTTGTTCATTAATGTTTCAATGTAATACAGTATAAAATTTTATAAAACAATTATACCGATTTATAGACGAACTATTTTAGGATGAATCACAGTGAAGAAAATATAACTGTAGATTGTGAAATCAAAACGATGAACACTGATGAATTTCAGAATCCCAACTTGTCAGAAGAATGTAATATAAACAAAATAGTGGTTTTGGCAAATGTTTTCGTTGAGCTTTTACAGAGGCTGGATAATTCATCCGATGATTTAAAAGTGACATTTAGTCCACAATTTCCATATTTTACTCTAAAAAGCAGCAGTTTATCGGTAAGAAAATAACATTTTCACCATTTCTATTTTCGCTTTAAAAAAATGAATACTGACACATTTCATTGGTCATGTTTAAATTTTCAAAATTATTTGTAAAAATCTGGTTTAAATATTGGTCTCAATAAAATTAAGTATTATTTTTGTAAACAATTACCTCATACAACATATACTCAACTCAACCCAAACATATATCTAATAGTATACATGTGTCTTTTTAGGGATTTAGGATTTTTTTTAGCATTTGTCTTTTTTAGGGATCTTCTGAAGTAAGTTTAAATAAGCATTCGGACTCTGTAACGATCTATCAATGCAAAGAAACGACTGATTTTACTTACGCTTTTTCCAATATCAGGCATATTATTAAAGTCATGCATTACGCTGATAAAGTTTCTGTATCCACTGGTGAATCTGGACTATTAGGTTTACAGTTGGTTATCACATCCGATGACAAGCAAATGTATGTAGAATATTATGTAACATCATTGTTTATGGGAGACGATTGAAAAATAAACTAATTTTGCAATTTTTGAAACTCATTTTATATTTGCTCCTATTGCCTCACGTACATTCTTATATCCGTCTTTTTGAAGCAATTCTTCAAGCTCGGTTTTAATTTTGCTAACTAAAGGGGGACCTTCATAGACCAAAGATGAATAAATTTGCACGAGGCTCGCACCAGCTTTAATTTTTTCGTAAGCATCTTGCCCGGTGGTTATACCACCTACTCCTGAAAACAAAATCCATATGACCCCATTTGCCCTAAAATTTCCTACTTTTGCTAACCGATTATAGTCATTCCTTTTGTAAGTTTACTCATTTCCATTATCATTTGTGTTGATGATTCTTTTAGTGGGGCGCCGCTCAATCCGCCTACCTCATTACTATGTTTGCTTTTCAGCGATGGCCTCTCTATGGTTGTATTGCACACAATAAGTCCATCCACCTGTTTGAGTATTTGTCACATAAGTTAATGATTTAAATGTTTTTATATTATTTGAAAAACAAATATTTGTAGTTCTTTTGAGTGTTACTCAATATCATACCTTACATTCATTTAATTTTATAATATCTGATATGTCTTTCTTTTCCTCGTAGCTCAAATCGGGGGCTAATTTCAGTAGCAATGGAGGTTTAGGATTTACATTTAAACTATTTCTGGCTTCAACGACCGCCCTTAATAGATGCTTTAAATTGTCTTTATTTTGCAATTTTCTCAAATTTGGGGTGTTGGGACTGAAACAGTGAGAGGTTGAAAGGCTTTCGAGGTGATATCTTCATATTTAAGGCAATTGTAAGACATCTACCTACCTACTGATATTTACAACCAAATAATCGCATACACTACCAAAGGTGTTGATACCATCCACATAGTCTTTAACTGGATCATCAGATGTTTTGTTTTTTCCTAAATTAACTCCAATAATAGGAATTTCTGGATGAGCTTTTACATTGGTAATTCGAGTGCGTACTAGATCATGTCCATCACTATTAAAACCATATCTGCGACAACATAACTTACTTAGAAGGTAGGAAAATATACATTTAACAAAATATTTTGAATACATGATGGAAGATAAAATAGTTCTTATTACACAAGTGCTCTACGTGTACCTATTAATAATAGCCATATCTAGTGGTAAACGAAAAACTCTGGGCTTTTCATTGCCAGGTTGTGGCTGCGGAGTAACTGATCCTATTTCAACAAAGCCAAAGCCAATGTCTTTTAAACCCATTATAGCTTTGCCGTCTTTGTCAAAACCAGCAGCTATGCCTATTGGATTGGGAAATTCTTTTCCAAAAATTGTTACTTTCTAAAAAAAACGATTTGTTCAAATGTATTTAAGTTTATTTTAACTAAAGTTATCGATTTTGTCAGGTTATACTAACAGTATAAATTTTCTGAATTTTAACTTTTATACACTAGATATTCCACACAAATCAGTAATATATGGTATGTTTCACTGACCTCCCCATTTTAAAAAATGTATATCATTAACATTTGTAACAGTAATCGTGATATCCAGCAAGATGTAGTTGAGTTTTATAAAGTGAAGCCTACAACACAATAATTCTTGATATTTGCATTAGACGAAGAACTAAATATTTAAACATATTTTTTTCAAACTACAGACAGTTTGTGCTAAAACACAGACTTGTGCTTGTAGCAGTCTGTCTCTTGTAACAGTTGCCTACTAGAGTTTGTAGCAGTCGTTTTTAATTGAATACCGATAGATTGGAAATTAACCGAAGTTCTACAATAGTGCATGCACATGATTTTTTTTAAGTCTTTATTGAAATACTATACTTGCAACTTTGAATTTTAGATCAAAATGTTAAATTCAAATAATGTTTTCAAAAACTAAATACATAAATGAATAAATGAAAAGGTAATGGTAAGGCATAGATAATTTAGGCATTTAAAGCTAAAACAGCGGCTATGCAACCAAGGTATCAAACTTAAAGGTCGAAGCAAAAGGGGTTTTTGGCTTCCCTTCAGGAAGACCTTTTTTCCTTAATGAATGCCCCTCGAATAAAACCAAAACCGCCACTTCAAGACTATCTCCTGACGTTGTCGTGCGTATGGCTAGCTCGGGAATGTCCATGTTAGGGCACTGCCCAGGTAATGGACGACTTAGCGCGCCTATTTAGATCATGGGCAAAGAGCAACCTGCCGAACATCTGGCTAGACATGGGAGTTATGTTTGCTAACTTTGTTTGTGAATTTTATTAATGGGAATGTTCAATAAATTTTTATCTATCTATCTATCTGCCCACGTACGGTACGGATAGGGGTCGCACGATGGATTGAGGAAGAACATAAGAGGTACTGGAAGGAGACACCACGACTGCTTAGAAATCAATTTGGAGGGACCTCGCAATCAGTACGCAAAAAAGAACTTCTAGAACTTAACAGCTAACAAATAAGGATTATGGCCTTTACGAGGCGAGACGCTTTGTTTAAATGGTAGTGTTAATCCACAAAACTGCCTTTACTTTTTTAAAGAACGTCATACCCACTAATCTGAAAGGCTTAGGTTTTAATATTTTTTTTAAATATTGCTCCTAATGTGTGGGCTGGTATATTGCAGAATGCTATTATTAGGCCGTTATTTGTAGCGGAAAACTTAAATGGTGAAGTTTATGCCGATAAGCTTCGGATTATGTTAGACCCTTTAATTAGTCACAACCTAGATAAGCATACAGACCGTCAAGGAAATATATTTACTACATTTTCAACAAGACGGTGCTCGTCCTCGTTATGTACTTCCCGGCCTAACGCCACTTGATTTGTCCCTGTGGGAACACTTAAAATATGTTGTTTTTAAAACTCAATCTGACTCAAAACAGGGGCTGAGTAATCATGATCTACTAGAACTAAGCATATAACAAATAAGAAGGATTGCGGCCTTTACAACGGAGCACGCACTCTGTGGAAAACATATTTGCAGGATGGGTCTGTCAGACCAGCCTACCTGTAGAGAATGCGAATAGGAGGATGAAACGACTCTACATTTAACGTGCTTCTGCCCGGAATCTGCAGCAGAAAGACGAAGAGTACTGGGAGCTGATGAAGTTCAACCAAGTTCGTATCTGCTTCAAAATCCTTCGCAATTTTATTAAATTCTTAGTTAATGAAGGAGTCGAACACACGTCAGCACAATGAGAACAGAAATGGGTGGTCAGGTAAGCGTTCTTATTGAACAGCTAGGCCGGAGTCCCACAACCTAAAGCGCAAGAACACCTGCTCTGGACGATGCGAATGGGAGCATTTCCCAAACCTCCTCGACAGCAAGAAAAAATTGGGCGAATTATTGCTGCACGACTTGAGCGATTTAGGACAACTTAACATGGTTCGGTCAAAGCCTACATTACTCTTTGGTTTACTAATGCAGAGGTCTGGCAGCGACTCAGCTGATAGTGCAACGATGCTAAGAGCTGTTTACCCTTCACATCAATCTGCATAATTTTGTCATTTTATGTCTTTCTACATTTTCACTATTTTCTTATAAAACAGTATCCTCATTTTTACTAGACGGTGACGTTGTTTTATGTTATTAATAAAGAATAATAGGAGAGATGAATGTTCCAACTATAGGTGTATCTCCGTTACCAGCACCATGAGCCCTCTCTATGGAAAAGCCATCCAAAGTTTAATAGACGAAGAATACGAACACCAAGAAGTTGAAGAACAGGCAGGTTTTCGAGCGGGTCGCTCATTCGTAGATCATATCTTCAGTCTGACCCAACTAACCGAGAAGAAAGTAGCAAGAAACGGAGAGGTGTATCTTCTGTTTGTGGATCTTACGAAGGCATATGACACCGTTCCCGTACAAAAACTATGGCAAGTAATGGAGAGATCCAGGATATACATTAATAACAGCTGTAAAACAACTTTATGATCAAACAACATCAAAGGTCAAACTAAATGGTGAATTATCAGAAAGTTTTCCAGTTACAAAGGGTTTGAGGCAAGGCTGCTGTCTGTCCCCCACATTGTTTAAGATATACCTATAAAGAAGATACAACGCTGTATTCTTTACATTTTGGTTCTTATAGCGCAGGACAAGGAGGACCTGGAATTCATGACAAGAAGACTATTTAAAGCGTACGGAATTAGCACAAATACCGCCACCAAAATATATAAAGCTATTTGCAGACCCTTGCTAGACTATGGACATATACTCATGCCCAACGGAACAGAAAGGACAAAACGTTATATACAAACAACAGAACAAATTGCACTAAGACTAATAACACGAATAAGACACCCCCAAAACTCACTACACAACCCCTCCACCCAACTACTATACGAACGCACAAACATGACAAAGATTTCGGAAAGACTCATACATTTACAGACAAAATGGACAAACAACCCCTACAACTGGACCATACTGAATCCCCTTTGCCTTACAAGACCACCCAGACAATCCCGCTTCCGTTTCCCTAAATCAACACTACTCTACGTACACTTACAAACGCAACTGACTACTGGACAATAAAATAATTTTTTCTTGTCATTAGAATTAGAAAGTTTATTGAATTAAATTGTTAACCCAGAATAAGAAAATGTTTATCTTTGTTTTTTATTTAGATTAAGACTATATGTACTAATCAAGGGCAGAAAGACCGATAGGTCGATAGCCTTTTTTAGAAATAAAGATGTTTACTACTACTAAAGAGTACGAAGAATGGGGACTGTCGGTGAATCGATCGAAAACAAAATATTTTCGACGCGTCATCGGGTCAACGTGGACTTGACGAATTTAATTGGTCATATTGTTAGGTGCCATTCTTAAATAAATAAACAATGAACTAATAATGTTTAGATCAATTAAATTAAGTTACTAATTAAGACGGGTTTTTAAAAATATATTTTGCACGTCCATGTTTCACAAAGGATACGCCCACAGTTTACCCATATTTAGTTTTTATGGTGGTCCAAGTTAGATCTTATAGACTTTTTTACATTGAACGGGACTGAACTGTAGGTTGTGTGCCGATGCTCAAGAATTTATAACAATTTTTTTTCATTTGCTACTATTTATAATCCGTAAAGAACAATAAGTAAATTTGATAGTAATGAAAATAAAAATTGCATAAGAAAAGCATGAAATGGATTTAACATTACAAATCTCCTGTGTAACCCTCGTTGAAAGCGGTCCCGGAAACGAAATGAGACGATACTAGATTATCACAGTCGGCAGAAACGGGTAGGCATCTGGACTAAGTGAAACGGTCTGGCAGACCTGGAGGATTAAATATTTTCAGTCTTCTGGTGATATTGTTGCTGAGTAGTTTCTTGGCGAGGATATTTGGGTGTTCTTTTGTGCGATCCTGGTTTTTGATCGAAAACCTGACAATTTCTTCGCGGACCCATAGGTCATGTAGGTCAGAGTGGATTGTGGCATTGTTGACGTACCAAGGCATCGTAGTGTTTTTGACTGGAATTTTTGTAGTATTTCGATGTTTGATCTACTGGCTGAACCCCACAGCTGGATACCGTACGTTCATATAGGCTTGAGAATGACTTTGTATAAAAGTACTCAGTTGTAAAGACTTAGTTGCGGTTTACGATTTGTCAGCCAGTACTTCTTCTTGAAGTTTAGTTCTTTGCTTGACTTGAATGTGCTTTCTATGCGTGAGACTTTTGTCGATATGCATGTCCAAGTATTTTGTTGATACATCTTGAGGTATTGGGATTTCATTTAGTGTGACTGGCGGGCAGTCGCCAGTCGGTTACATTTTTTATTTTATTTCATTAACTGCAATTCTCGACTTAGAGAGACAGTATTCAATTCCGTGGGGCTGCGGAAACTTGGACAGGGTTTTCATGGGTGGTCATGAGCTCAGTATCGTCAGCGAATGTTGAAATAAGCCCATCTGAATGTATGTTAGCAGTCAACAAGTTGTAGATTATTGGTCCAAGAACTGAGCCTTAGGGGACTCCCGCCTTTATATCTCGCAACTCAGATAGAGATTGATTAACTCTGACTTGAAACATGCGTTTGATCAAGTATGATTTGAGTAGGACCAAAAACTGTGGTAAGTCAGTTGTTATTTTGACTAGGAGTCCTGAATGCCAGACACGGTCGAAAGCTTGCTTAACGTCTAGGAACACCCCACAGCCGTGAAGTTAATTCTCTAGACACGCGGATATTTGACTAATGAATCTGTGATTCTTTTCAATAGTTGAGTGCTCATGTCGAAAGCCGAATTGGTGGTTTGGAATCAGTCCGTTTCTGTCAATTGTTAGTTTTAGGCGTTTCAGAAGCAGTCTTTCAAAGACTGGATAAGAGAGGTAAAAGGCTAATAGGTCGGTAAGAGGCGGCATTTTCGGGTGGTTTGCCCGCCTTAGGGATCATCACTATCTGTGCCACTTTCCACCGAGGAGAAATAAGCTGTGCGAATTATGGAGTTAAATAAAAAAAGGTATGTGTCACAGGACGCCCGACAGAAGTGATAACTTCAAATGATATTTATAGATACCACAAAGTATTGAACTTGTTTAAAACAATAATAATTTTATAATTTGAATATTCTTATTAGTCTAATAATTTATAACTGAATCAAGAAAATGGAATCTAATTTCCTTTTGAAGGTAAAATATATACTTTCTTGATCCCCTGGTGGAAAGTACATATAATACCTTCGCCACTGTTTTCGAAGGCGAAAGCATCACTTTTACCCATTACAATAGCTTTTGCCACGCAACTTTCTGACTCGGTAACTAGCAACGGCGAATTTCGTTTATAAATCGTTTCGGAAGTTTTGTCAACATTTTCAAAGCCGTACCAACAACACTACCTATGCCCGTGTCACAAATGTTGGGGCGGACAGAGAAATCAAAACGTCGAACAAAATTTTCTGCATCCCGTGTGGAAAGTAAGTAAGTAATAACTTTAGCCACGCATGCTTCTGACAGCTTGACTGTTTGTCTCTGACTGTCAGCTGACAACAGTTTTGACAACATTTTCAAAGCCGTTTTTTTCAAAACCTTATATCTTTACCGGCTATTTTCCACCGAGGATCAAGAAAAATAGTATACGGTGCACGAGACGAAAGTCGAAGGCCCGCCACTGCGTCAATTTCGACTTTAGCCACTTGTACCGACGACACATAAAAGTCGACGTAGTCGATGTCGATAAAGCGATATTGCCCGATTTTGATAAATCAGGCTTTGTAAAATACTCCAAATATATGTACAATGTATGTCACAAACTTGTTTTAATTTGACAATCTAATATATTTCTTTATAATTTTATAAATCGTGCTCTTCGGTTTTCCAAATCTCTCAGCTTCTATTTTCATTGACCATCCTTCCTCGATTTTCGAGTTTTTTCAAATACTTTTGCATGTGTCATTTTCATAATAGGAAAATGTATTTGTCAATATTATGTCATTTACGCAAAGGTAGACCGAGGTCGAAAGTCAGATTTACACAACAACTATTTAATTGTCTACTTTTATGTGTCGTCGACTGTACTATTTATTTACAATATTTAAAATTCTTCAATAGTTGCAGTTGACTGGCTGGTATTTACATTATCATTATTGGTGACAATTGGTTGATGATAACTGTAATAAGAAACGAAATTGTGACACTCGATTTTCTCTAAACATCTGGAAAATACCGCATCGATCATAGTACCATGACTAGTAGTACACATTTTACTACCCTTAAATAGATCCCATATTCATTTTAGTCCCGGGCCTCTTAAAGCTTTAAGTCCCTGATCACCCCTAATTTCTGACTTGTATAGAGTATCATATTTGTGTAGACTAGTATGAGTTATGTCACCCTTGACCGACATGTTCATCGATTGGAAGTAAAGATCGTACTGCAGGATCGTCGTGTCTCCTCATCCGATTTACAATCAAATCGTATTGCAATCGCATCCAATAAAATCGGCCGACGAGGTTCTATCGTGAGTGCCGAGCCTTAAGGTTCGCGGGCGGCTGTGTGCGTGCGGAAAGTGCTACTTGTCTTTATCTATGCCAGACTTAACGGCGCGGAAACGCATTCCGATGGGCTTACACCGTGTCATAAGAAGTTATCACTTCAATAATGCTGTTATGTGCAGCAAAGCTTTTCGTGGAAGATGCTTGATTATTTTTGCCGGTAATAAGTCGTAGCCTGCAGCCTTGTTTGTCTTCATTGCCTTGATTTGAAGGCATATATACTTCAGATGGTGTAAAATGTTTGATGGGTTTGTGCATGGGCAGAGGAGAGGCAAGGAAGTCTTCATTTCATTTGAGCAGTTGTCCACTTGAGTCATGAGATTTGAAGTGAACACATCGATTAGATGGGCAGCAAACACGTGTCGCTTTTGGCCCATCCATTGGTTGTTCTTATACGTGAAGATTGGGTTTTAGACTGTTTAAGGGATTTGGTTGCCATCCAGAGCGAGTAGATTCTATCCGCGGTGGGGGCGAGGTACCAGGAGCTCTCTTGGTTCTTTACTCAGCCTGTTGAGTTCGGTGTCATCTTCGGGACGGCGGTATGATTGCCAGATTCTGCAAATTCTTCCTTTTTCTGACTTTTGTTAGAATTTCTTGGGAATAGTTGCATCCGCTGTTTACAAGTTTTTTGTCTAGAGTGGGAGTTGCTTGCATTGCAACTTCATGTTATAGCATAGTTAGGTCTTCTGTTGCCGCATCGACGTCGTGTTGCGTTTTTAAAGAAATTTTTAGGATTATTAAGGATATTAGGGATATTCCTTCCAATGTATTCCTGGGTTTTCAGTCAATTTTATTGTCACTAATTATGGTGTTATGTGATGAGCCCTGCGTTTCGTCCCGGGTCTACCTATTGGAATCGTCAGTAAGGCTTAGGTAGACCCTGCCTTATACGCCAGACATCGGTTCTACGTGTTCGGACGTAAATGAACCGAGCCGGTATAGATCTTCTGCGGTGAGATATTGGCAACCCGTGTTGCCGATTAGCATTAGATTGAAATCCACTCGTTCCATTCTGCTTTTTTTCTCCCAAGCATCTATATCTTTTTTGTATATTTCTTTTTCCTAACTGTACTTTAATTCATTCCAATGTATTCCTGGGTTTTCAGTCAATTTTATTGTCTTAGGGATATTAAAAGGATTTTTTGAGGGATCGTATAGGCTATGCCTTACATTGAACTGACCATTATGGTTGTTTGTCGATACTCAAGAATTTACAATAAATGACAAAAATTTATGTTAATATATAGAATGTAAATACGTAATTTCAAGAATTGGGGCAAATTTTCAGTCGAACTATTAGCAGACAGAATATGAACATTAAATAATATGTCAGATTGGGGAAACTATTTTAACAACATTACGCGTGCACATTATTCGATACTGTCTGTATTAAAAGCAGGGATCCGGACCGGAACCGATATGGACTCAAAACCGGAACAGACTTTAAAACCGTTACTTTTTTTGGGTCGGAACCGAAACTGAATCCATATTTTATATTATAGTTGGGTATATTTTCCTGACTGTACTTTAATCACTTCAAATTATTTGAATAATTTGAAATATTTTATATTAACAAATTGTTAGGAACCGGAATCGAAATATTCTATTTCGGTTCTGCTTGAAACATTTGAATCTTTTTTCTTTTTTATATTATTTATGTTGTTCCATTAAATCCATTTAATGGAATCCATTAAATGGAACAACATAAATAATATAAAAAAGAAAAAAGAGGATGAAATCAAGTATGTATCATTACCACACATACCAGAAATCAACACAAAAATAAAAAATGTTTTAAGACCGCTTAATATTACTATAGCGGAGAAAACTAAAAACAACTTAGCAAAAGAGTGTTTTACAAAATTTAAGCCTAGAAGCGATAAGTTAGACACACCTAACGTAATATACAAGATTGACTGTTTGGACTGTGACAACACATATATAGGACAAACAGGGCAATATTTAAAGAAAAGAATATACGAACATAAGTATAGCTTAAGAAAGGTTAGCGAAAATGCAACAGCATTAGCACAACATGCACAACAAAAGTTGCATGATTTTGATTTCGATAACACATAAATATTGATCAATGAGGAAAACTATAATAAGAGAAGAATCCATGAAATGATACAAATTAAGAAACATCAGAATGCAATAAACTTCAGATCAGATACAGACAATCTTAGCTCTGTGTATCATGCGCTAATTAAATGATCGCATGCATGAATTGAATGGACCTGGTAAATAAAAATTAAACAGCAGATATTGAAGATTACAGAGCAATTCCAAGAATGCAAAGAAAAGGCGAAATATATATAGGTTTTTCGGGCACTCGCTCGATATCGAATAAAATAGGTAATTCAATATGTGTATGATTTGAATTTTAATGTTAATTTTGTGAAAGTTTTTTTAATTGAATTGATAATAAATGTAAAATGGATATTTTAGACAAACTGATGATGGTGGATAAAGACACCGAAACGTATTTGTAACATTTTAAATAATAAACAATAAAATTGACTGAAACC
This sequence comes from Dendroctonus valens, assembly GCA_024550625.1. Lineage (NCBI taxonomy): Eukaryota > Metazoa > Arthropoda > Insecta > Coleoptera > Curculionidae > Dendroctonus > Dendroctonus valens. The sequence continues at coordinate 77,953 of JAJTJO010000588.1, forward strand.
CAGGAATACATTGGAATGAATTAATTTTTGTATGGGAGTCTTTATTTCAATGTTGTTCAATTTAATGTTACCTAAATTTTAATACTTGTGTGGGGTTGCTAGTCCTCCTACCCCCTACCATACAACCAGCCGAAGTACCGAATGAAGCTGGAGACAGCTAAACAGTGCCTTCACTGCAGAAGGCATCGAAGTGATCAGGGCCGCAACCAACAAAAATGGGGTTGCGGTTACCATTAAGACAGCGGCTGATTTCAGGAAAGCCACCAGACTCCTGCAAAAGCTCCACCGGCCGTACTATACGTACACGCTGCCGGAGGACAAAAAGATACACGTGGTGGTCAGGGGACTGCCCCTGGACATTGAAGCTAGCGAGACGGAGAAGGAGCTCAAGGAGCTGGGCATCAAGGACGCGGAAGCGTTCCAGATGGTTAGCAGGAGGTCCAAGGAAAGACTGTCTTTGGTGCTAGTAAAGACAGCCAACAAGAACATCTGGAATATCTCCAGACTGTTCAACCTGACCGTCAAGCTGGAAGAAAAGCGCAAGACCCAAGATCCTTGACAATGTTTTAGATGCCAGCGGTATGGACACTCTCAGCGCCACTGCACCCAGCCGGTGAGATGCGTCAAATGTGGTGAATGCCACAGAAGCGCAGATTGCCAGCTACCTCCACCAGGCGAAGTGGAGGGCCGTAACTGCAAGTGTGCGTTATGTGGGACCCAAGAGCATCCAGCCAGCTGGAGGGGATGCCCCATGTACACCAAGAGGAAGATTCCGGTCGTCCGCAAGGAGTACAGGAAAACAACCCCAAAAAAACCACCCCTCGCAGTACGCAGGAACAAACAGCAGCAATGGACAGAGAGTCCTTAGAAGCCATTGTCCAGGCGGTAATGTCCCGGCTCCATGCCTAAACGGCCTGACAGTTTTACAGTAGCGTCTTGGAACGTCAATGGGCTAAGGACTCGCCGTCCAGAGCTGGACGAGTTCCTGAACAACAGGAATCCTGAAGTGGTAGCACTGCAGGAAACCAATGTAACAAGTAACATTAAGATTAATATACCGATGAGGCAACCGGCCAGCATCCAGACTATAGAAGAGGGAACCTCCGACCACAACCCAATCCTGCTGTGTGGTGGTCACGAAGAAAGGACACCACTGCGCAGGACTAGAACCACAACGAACTGCGTAAAGTTCAAAGAGCTCACACAACTACTAATCTAAATTCCGCTGGTAGAGGATGAGGAGGGTGTGGAGCAAGCAGCAAAAAGTCTGGAAGCAGCCATCCAACAAGCGCATGACAGAAGTTCGGTGACTACGGAATTGCCTGTAGTTCGGGAAGAACTCCCGGTCGCCATCCGCAGAAAAATCACCAACCATAGAAGGCTACGCAGGACATCCCACAGAAGAAAACAGAATCGCGCTGAACCGACAAGGGCAACTGCTGAAAGAAGCCTTACTAAAGCACAGGAACCAGAAATGGGAAAACTGCTTGAGAGAGTTGAATCCTGAGGACCAAAGCATATGGAGTATGCAAAAGGCCCTAAGAAGAGAAGGTACCAAGATTCAAGCTCTCCACGGAACTCAAGGTTTGGTATTTACAGATGGCAGCAAAGTTGAGGCGTTTGCGGAAGCAATCGACAGTGAGGCCAGGGTAAACCACTCGGAAGTCATCATGCTCCCGAAGCCTAAGAAAAACAGGACTTTTCCTTAAAACTACAGGCCTATCAGCCTGTTGCCCGCTCTCAGTAAAATAGCCGAAAGGGTTATACTGAGGAGACTTAAGGAGGAAACGAGCGAGCTTGATTTGTTTCCGCCAGAACAGTTTGGATTCCGAGGAAAGCATTCCACGGAACTTCAGCTGCTCAGGATAGTAGAAAGATGCACCAAAGAAATGAATCAGTACCGAACGACTGGAATACTCACACTGGATGTCGAAAGAGCGTTCGACAGAGTGTGGAGAGACGGTCTCATCTACAAGATGATGGATTGCAATTGACGAACTACATCAGTGGTTCATCAAGTGGAAGCTGAAGATAAATGCAGAGAAGAGCCAGGCCATACTTATTGGCAGGAAGCAGGACAGTGTCGATGGCAACATCACCATAGAGGGACAAAACATCGAATGGGAAAGTGAGATTAAATACCGGGGAGTTGTTTTAGATAAGCAACTGGAAGAAACATATCAAAACAGTCATCGACAAGGTTAAGGCAACAACTGCCAAGTTGTACCCACTCCTCAATCGAAGAAGCCAGATGAATATTAGGCACAAGCTACTCCTCATCAAGACCATAATCAGGCCGACAGTGGTGTATGCCTCCACTGCGTGGGGATATGCAGCCGAGTGTCACTTGAATAGACTTCAGGCCACAGAAAACAAACTTCTGCGGATGGCCATAGACGCGTCCTGGGTTGTTAGAAACTCCCAAATCCACAGGGACCTGGAGTGGAAGCCAATAAGAGAGTTTCTCACAAGGAAAGCGAAAGCAGACTTCGAGAAAGCTGGAAGGCACTCCAACGAAGAGCTGCGAAAACTTGTAAGTTACACTCCTGAAGGGACCCAGGAAAAAAAGGCCCAGATACCAACTAGCCCACTAGGGCAACAGGTAGCAAACGACGTAAGCTGTAAGTGTGGTAATAATGTAGTGTTTGTAGTAAGTAGCATGCATGGAGAGAATGCGATGCTATGGCATACGGATGCCGGAACTGACAAATTCTTAGAGAGGACTACAAGTTTTAAAGGATAACTCCCGAAAACTCGTAGTACAAAAAGGGGTTTTTTTAGTTGGTAAGAATCCAACACTACCCAGGGTTCGGAACACTGGGTGTCTTCACGAAGATTTTTATTCCTCCAGCCGCCGGGCAAACCAAAAAAAAACCGAATGAAGCAGTGGATCGTTTGCTCATCTTTTATCTTGCATAATACAACAAGCAAGGAAAAACGTAGTGAGATTCCTAATTAGAGTAGCCTTTATCTTTGTCTTCGTTTGTTGTTATATATAGATTTTGGAAATAGAAGATAAAATTTTGCCTTGGGCCGAAGCCGGAACGGAACAGTTATTTCGTTTCGGTTTGATTGATTGTTTGATTAAAGGTCTTTAAATATGAATGGACATATCCCTACAAATGGAACATTCAATGTAGTGAGTCCATGAAGACTGGACTGATGGATCAGTAGAAAATGATTTACAAATCTCTTGCAGTTGTTAACATGAACGCTTTAGGAATATCTATTTATATAATTAATGACGATAATCAATTGGCTATGAATTAATTGCTCTTACCAGGATTTCCGAATCTTTATGTTGACTTTTGGGTATAAGTCTATGATGACTGACAAATACTGCCAGTTTATGAGCTTGTTCTGGGTCGAGCAGATGAACCAAGGGCATCAAAACGTCTTTATAAAACTTTTCATTTCCTTTGTAAATGCAGACACCAGCATATAATCCAATGGCACTAGCAGATACATATAATAAAGACTTCATTTTATGCTACAAAGAAAACATTTGACTTAATATACTGTTTCTTCATAAAAATAACTTGATAGCAAATCTACCTTTAAAGACAGCCTCATTTTGAGTCAAATAACTTATCTGATGCAGACAAATTATTTAATTAATAAACCAGTTAAATTATATCAAAAGTTTTTTAGATTCCGTCGTTACAGCTTCTAGGTTATATCTGCTGTCAGTTTTACTAATTCCTTGGTTATGTCTACCTGATGTTTACAATTATCTTATCCCAAAAGCCGCCGATCTAAACTTTTTAAAGAGATTTTCTATTTGAAGCTAGAATTCTGTGCACTTTTCGTAGCATATTAATTACTCCTTCATCAACTCCAGGCGATAAATAGGATGTTTTCCGAGGCCGGCTCCACGACTATGTCTCATAATTTGCATGGAACTTTTATCTCCCAGAAAGTGAATAAAATCCGTTGGAAACCAGAAAGGCTGGACGAACCCCATTTTTTTGTCACTGGAAGTGTGGACAATGAAGATCAGAAAATTGTTCTTTGGGATTTTATTGACAATAAGGATGATGATGATATCTACCCATTTGCTGTTGCTGAAGTTCCATACTGTGGGGACGTCTCAGAATTAAAAGTAGGTACCTAGTTGTTAAATTATATATACTTTGAGTAATTCATTTGTGACAAAGATATTAAAGAACAGATTAACTAGAAAATTAGACGGATACCAAACCAGAGAACAATCTGGATTCAGAAAATGGTTCAGTTCAGTTCATGAAGGTGCTAATAGAGAAAGCTAATGAATATCGGATACCATTATTTGTAGCATTTATAGATTTTCAGATTCAGGCTCCGATAGCATTATGAACACTAAGCCATAGTGAATTCTCTACACAATAATAGAATTGACTACAGAGATACCCAACTATGTAGGGTCAAGTGTGGTAATTGTTAAATTTACAGCAAAATCTGTCACGTCTGCTAATATTAACTTTACCACCTTATAAGGCTTCAACAGTTTCTTCTTAGGCCTCCCTTTTCAGTTCCCGGGAACTGTTTGCGATCGACATTACATAAATTTGCAATTGTTGTTTTGCCGCCTATGTAAGATTAATGTGATTTTTTTAAATTTTAAAGGTAAGTATTGTTTTCTTTGCTTATAAAATGCCAAAATATATCACTATCTACCTACACTTGCATAAATACTGCCTTAATAATAAACCGTTTGTTCTATTGTTGTTTACATATACCCCCATAAAAATACAATATGGTGTAATTGTAAACAACATTTTGGGGTAAAAGTAAACAATGATAGGCATTAAATTTGAACATTAATGAAAGTATTATTTTTTCAGATGCCTCAAAAATATGTTCGAAAAACTCGTGGCCCGGCGTACACTAAAGAACATCTTGCTAATGCTGTCGCTGAAGTGAAAAACAAAAACATGACTTATCGAGCCACACAAAACCTTTTCTGCAGCGCATCTTTTTTAAATCCCCAGAAAAAAGGAAAACGTAACGACCATTGAGCAAACTAATCCTCCACCAAAGAAACAAGTTATTCGAAGACTAAAACAACTAACTTATGGAGAAGTTTTGACAAGAGAAAAAGTTCTGAATAGGCTAAAGTTAGCTCAAGAAAGAAAGTTTTTGAAATCCCAACCGAAGAAAAACCCGGTACCACAGAAAAGGAAATTAGGGAATGAAAGGATGCCAGAAGAGGAAACTACTAGAAATACAAAAAAAACAAATAGAAACAAAAGTAATTCAGACGATTAACAAAATGACTATTCGTTATAATTCGTTATTAAGTGATGGAGACAGCTCTTTCGAGGACCATCTTAATTATGAGGAAGATCCGATTACGATAACTAAGACCTATTTCAGAACTAAAACAAAGAAGTTTCACACTTGTACACTTTAAGGGAGGGAAAGGAAACACAACTACCTACAAATATGTATGTTCTATAGAGAATATTGTTGATCAGGAAGTAGTAGGACTAAAATCTATAGATAATATAAAGAAAAGCTTTGCGGTTCAGGCAAGTGATGTAAGTTTTGTTATAGAAAACCAGATACTAGGAGTATTACCATTTCCCACAGTTCAAATGAAAGGAGAAAGAATTTATTATAATTTTGAAAAAGTAGTTCCAGTGGCGGAAAATTAATGTTTATGTTATTATTTAAGATAGAGGATTATTTATATTTTTATTCTTTTCTTAATGGTTTAATTCGGGAGTTTCTAAGTAGTTTTTAAGTTTCTACGTTTAAATAAAAAGCTAAATCAAAACAAAACATGTTGTTTTTAATTCTTTGGGATAAATGTAAACATGAACCTTAATTAGTAATATGTTACAGGCATTAAAGAAAATATCAAATGCTTATATTTACCTCGTTACTTTTATTATATAATATATAGTTCAAGTTTAAATGTTTACGATTACCCCGAAATTGTTGGGCAAATGTAAACATTAATAACTTCTTTTAAATATTTATTTTTCGAATGTTAATTTTTGATTCTTTTATTTCAACTCCCTACATTGTAAAGTAGCTTTATCAATTATTACAATAAAAAAATTTGTAGGCCGAAAAAAGATAATGATCTATTTTTTAAGTGATGATGAATTTGCAAGAAAAATGTATTTGTCAAAATCGTTTACTTTTACCCGACTCGACCCACCTGTCGAATATATACAAACAAGCAAAGTCAATAATTAAGATATACGAAGGTACTGATCCATTCCACATAAAGACAGGTATAAGGCAGGGAGACAAAATATACCGTAAACTCTTTAACCAAGTCCTAGAAGATATCTTTAAAAGAATTAAATGGAAAATCCGCGGTATTAACATATGCGGTGAGTATATGATCCACCTAAGATACACAGACGATATTGTAATATTCCCGCATAGTATATTAAAGTTAAAGGAAATTATTAAAGAACGATACACCGAATCAACAAAAACAGCTCTAAATATAAACTTTCAAAAAACAAAAATCATGACGAATACCGAATAAAACTCTACGGTCAGAATAGGGGAAGAAACAATAGAGCAGGTAGAGGAGTACATATACGTGGGCCAACTTGTAAAATGAAATAAAGGGAATCAAACAGCAGAAATAAACAGGAGAATAAAATTAACATGGGCAGCATTTGGCAAACTGAGTTACATCTTAAAGAACAAAAAATACCCCCAATATCTGAAGACCAAAGTTTTTAACCAGTGTGTGCTCCATGTCGTTACATATGGGGCACAAGTGTGGACATTCACTAGGGCTAACATGGGCAAAATTGCCAAAACACAAAGAGTAATGGAGAGATCTATGATAAATATCAAACTGGCAGATAAAAAGCGGAACGAGTAGACAATAAATGTTACTAAAGTAACAGACGCTAGAAAAACCATCATCATCAACAGCCTGTATACGTCCACTCCTGAACGTAGGCTTCTTCCATAAGTTTCCACGTTTGTCGGTCTTTGGCTCTTTGCATCCAGTTTTTTCCCGCTTGGCGCTGGATATCGCCTCGCCACCTTACTTTGGGTCGACCTACACTCAACAAATGGAGCAAATTGCCAAAAACAAATGGCGATGGACGGGTCATGTTGCTAGGAATGACAAGTGGGCGAAAAGGGTCATGCAATGGGGACCTCGACAATCAAAAACCATAGCTAGTCTAAAATGGAAATTTGCAGACCACAATGCCAGACAACAGGATTATAGGTGGATCAAATTAATAACACATTGGAGGCCTTGGAACTACACGATTGAAAGAGGAAGGCCCCAGATGCGACGGTCGGACGGACACGCAGGAATTAAATATGCGAATATAGCTCAACATAGAAAAGAGTGGAATATGAAAGGAGAGGCCTATATCCGAAGACTGATTAAGGGCTTTAGATAGATAGAATTAATTTGTAATAATCTGATACAATGGTTTAAATTTACAATTTTTGGACAAACTAGTTACAACAAAATAAAATTTATTTAGCACCTGGGAATGCAATAACAAATTGAATGAAAACAAATTAAAAGTTTAAATATTTTATAAAATATGTACTTGCATACCTTTTAAAGCCATTAACTTTCTTGTGCGTTATCTCTCTGAGTATCCAGGATTCCATGATATAGAGCAGTATGGGGAAGACGTTACGTCTTAGGACTCGAACTCTGGATTGTATGTTCTATCTAAGGCTAACACAGCGCTTACGTTATTGAAGGCTGCTGTGGCTTTTTGACTGCGTGATGTTTGTACTACCTCAAGCATATTTTTATTGATTGTTATCTCGACTTTGGTTTTTGCTTATTATTCCTGTTTAGCTTTATTTATTTATTTACTTGTTCTTTGCAGATTGTTATAATTCCATTCTTTGTAAGCCTTCCAGGTTATCGCTCATGCCGAGTGAGGCACTAACCGTTAATAATCACAGCATCTGCTGATTCATCTACGATGCACGAAAACTGATGTCAGCGTCTGAACCTCGATTTTTCTGACCAAGTTAATAACGAAATCCATATGTCAATATATCTACCCGTTTCAGAGATATAGGGTCTTTTCCAGAAATCTGCACTTTTGGAAAGGCTCTCTAACTCTTTTCCTCTGATTTTTTAAAACTTTCTAGGAAAAATATCCAAAGCATTTTTCACGTGGTATCCAATAATGTAAGTTTCATTTGCGGTAAGCAATGCAACATTTGCGGTAAGCCGAGTTAGCAACAAAAAGGAGATATTTTTAAATGGGACACTGTATATTTTACCATATTTAACTTTCGCTTGAAATTGCATTTCCAAAAATATAGGACATTGTATGTTTTGCACAGCTATTCAATGAAATGTAGATGTTTAATTATTAATTTTTTCAAGTCTAGACTGCAAGTGCCAGCTTTGAACAAGTGGGCTTATTTCTACTATGAGGCTTGTAGGTTTCCATTTAAAAATCAAAAGTGTGAAATAGTCAGAAAGATGTTCCCTTAAAAATCAAAGTTGACGTGTTCGAGCGTTTTCTTCCAAATCTGCAAGGAGAGTCATAAATAGAGGTGCGACCTTTTCGTTGACCCACCCTGTATAATCGTCTTTGATTTAAATCGGTGATTTAAAGAAATTATTCATTATGCAATATTGAACATATCTGCTGGTCATCCATCATTGATAATATCGATATATTTAGTGAAATACATTTTTTAGTATATGTTAAAGATGTTTCTATTACATTTCTGTTTCAGTTTTTAAATCCGGATTACTTTGCCAGTAGTTCATCATCAGGTTCAGCTCATTTAATGAAAGTAGCATATAAAGAAACTGGTGAAGCTCACATTGAAGTTTGCACCACATGGAAAGATATTCACTATTTCGAAAATGGTGAATCGAGTCCTTGTACTGCTTTGGCTTTTCACGAAAATGATTTAGTTACTGTAGGGGAAGATGGACGAATCAATTTTTTTACATCCCAGTCCAAAGATGTAGCAAGGAGTATAGGTAATATTGATACTTTGATTACAGCTACCTTTAACTACGTTCGATGAGTTTCTGCATTGCTTAATTTTCAGAAAACATTATTTTGCGAAAAAATACTTATATAAAGTACAGTTTAAACGGGGGTCTTGTCAGATTACCATTCCAACGTTGCTTCTAAATTAACTGTATTTATATTTAAGATATGTGTTGATTGAGATAAAAAAGATAATTACATTTTGACCATAATTTCAATAAATCATGCAGGTAGGGTGAACACATACATAAAGTACACTTGTGTTGTTACCTAAATGTGATTTGGTTGATTTTCTATTCTATCTTGAAATTGGGTCTAAGGGAGTTAGCCGGTACCTGAGGACAGCCCAGTCTCATTAGTTCTCCCGGGTCATATTTTCTGAATTTCTCATATCGGAACCTGCGGGGTCAACTGTTGGAATTTTCGACGACACACTATGCAGTGTCTTAAACAAAAACTTGACACCCAGAATGATTCCAAAGGATACGTTATTTTTTGTTTCAAACTTCAAGTTTATTTTATCTTATTTCCTTATTGTTTATTCTGCTGTTGAAGTGTCTTTGAAGCTGTGGAATATAGAACCGGAAAGCGCTGAGCTTTTGAGACACCTTGGCAGTATTTAACATTCTCTGTCCTTTTAGACAACGCAGATAGTTGCTCAATACAGTGTGTTATGTTTTTGAAACACGACGAAATATTAACAAGCAACCTAAGAGGACAAATGAAAATCTGGGACACGAGATCTGAGAGCAATAAACCAGCAAGTACATTGATGCTAAGTGGTGATCAAGTCACTCCGACATATTTAACTTTCCATCCTACACAACGCCATATAATAATTGCAGGTAAAATCAAAGCCTTAACTTAACATTTGAATACCTACTTTTTACCAGCATTGTTTCATTTCACAAATTGGAATATCTCTGATAGGCGATGAGCTGGGAGCTCTAACAACATGGGATCTTCGCCAACAAACATTTCCAGTAAATGCTTTAAATGCTCACGAAGGAGCCATTACGGAAATACAGTTCCATCCGGACAACCCTGACCATCTATTTAGTTGTTCTACTACCGGAGAACTTTGGCATTGGTCAACTAAAATGAGATACACTCTGGGATTTGCCAGTGAAGAGACAAACGTCTGGCTTGCCCCAGAAAATGTGAAGAGCAAAATGGAGGTTTTGACATTGATGCCCACTTTGGGTAAACCAATTAATAGTTTAGATGTAAGTAGGAACAAAGTAATTTGTGGTTGTGATAATGAAGCTATTTATTTAGTTAATGGGATCGCCTTGTAGTTTCAATATGTTTGTTTTAATTGTAACTAAAAATTAATATTACTGGTGTAATGTACTCAATGAAATAGTGAATTAATTTTGGTAGTTTTCCTTTATTCACAAATTACACGTCTTTCACGTAAACTGTTTTAGTTTTCCTTTATTTTCTGTACTGTTATTACCGAAAACAATATAACCTTTAAAATTTGTTTTACCACAATATGCTATTTTAATAATAGAAATTTTTTTTACCATAAGTGTAGCTTATGGTAATAAAATTTTACATAAGTCTTGAAATTTCTTACCAACTAAAACTAGCATAGGTACTCTAAAAATATAGAAGTTGTCATTTAAATATACAAACAAGCTACTCAATTTCGGATGCCGAACCTGATCGAGAGCCCGACTCGGATTTTGATCGAGAACCAGACCTTGATCTAGATAAAGATTTCGATTGCGACCGTGATCTAGGAGTTTTTGATCTCGACCGTGATCTCGAAGGAGACCTGCTTTTTGATCCAGATTTGGAACGAGACGGCGATTTTGAAGGAGATCGCGATGCAGACTTCGATTTCGAACGGGATCTAGACTTAGATTTTGAACGAGAAACAGATCGAGAAGCAGAGCGCGACCTCGATCGGGATCGCGAACGAGATTTGGATTTCGATCTTGACCTGGACCGAGATTTCGAATGTGATCTTGACTTAGAAACGGACCGCGATCGAGATCGAGAGGCAGATTTAGATTTTTTAGAGCGCCTAGAAGATCTGGATGAAGTTTTAGATTGCTTTGATGTCCTTCCGTCGTTACTTTCATTGTCACTTTCCTTTGCTTTGACACTTTGCTCTTGATCTGACTCCGCTTGGCTTTCGTTGGGATCTTGTTCCATTTCTTCCGGCTCCTCTTCAATTTCAAGTTCTTCATCTTCTTCGCCTACATTTAATTGAATATTGTCACAATTTGCACACCAGTTATCAGAATGCGAATACAATTAATGTTCAGAACTATATAAATTATAACAAATTGGGTTAACATGGAAGAACAAATTATATAATTACCCGGAGGTTCCAGTTGTCTTTCTCTGTATCTCTGCATCTTGAATTCGTTAGCTTTCATGGGCCTGTGCTTAACCATTAACCTGGTATTGCTTGGGGCTTGGCCGACCTTTTGTCGTCTCTTACTAAGCCGAACTCTAGTCTCGAGCTCATTGTAGTAAACTCCATCGTGCCGTACCACGAAAAAATAGTTTTCTTCATAACCTAATAAAAATATATTTTTGCAGACATTCAGGAACAGTTGAGATTATTACTGAAAGTTCTTATCTTGAAACATAATATACGCGTACACATTTCAAACGCCGTATATGAACGACCAAAATCATAAAAATTGTAGTTAATAAATAAAACAGTTTTATTGAATAGATTATTTCAAAATTTTGCTGATGGAAGAGTAGAGATGGTTCCCAGCAATAATAGGCTAGTGCGGATACGAATTTGATATACTTAATAAAAAAAATAACAGTCAATGACCAGGCGGACAATGTTGTTGAGGGTCCAACTTTACGAAAAAATTTAATTTAAACACGATAACACTGGAAATAGCGATACAGTTTAGGGGTTGAAAACGGTTACTTGCGATTTGCGGCGAAACGTGACCTCGTAACGAAAAACGTTCATTACAAAAGTTGTAGATACTAAAAAAATCTAAAACTTTTACATAACTTCTAATTAACCGTGAAAATGGCAAAAACCCAATTTTTCAGTATTAATTTTTTTCCGCGCATTAATGATTTAATTTACATGAAGATCTGTACAAGTATGTCTTTGTGGGTGCTGAATAAACATGATTTTTTTGCAGTCAGAAGACGACTAGTTTTCGAGTTATGTACATTTTTCGAAAAACTACCCTTATCTTCCACGAACTTCTTCGTCTTGATGTTTGTTGTATTTCGAAAGTGTGTAAGTGGTCATTTTAATCGTAATGTCTACTTTAGAATGATCTATGTGACTTGGTGGTTTATTTATCGTTAAACCGCTTAAAATTGCATAACAGTATAGTAGGCTGGTAAAAATAATTTATGTGAAAAAACATTCACAGGCAAGAACCAGGTCGAAAATGTTGCTGAGGTTCCAACTTTACGAAAAAATATATAAACGGGAAAACACTGGAAGTGGTGAAATGGGGATGCAGTTTAGGGGTTGAAAACATTTGTTTTGCGATTTGCTTGAAAGTTGTAGATAATTAAAAAATCTAAAACTGTTGTATTTAACACATTTTGATACAACCTCAAATTAACCGTCAAAATGGCGAAATACCGATTTCATTATATGCATATCGAAATCAGGTATTTCGCCATCTTCCCGGTTAATTTGAGGTTATCAAAAAGTGTTAAATATAAAAGTTGTAGATTTGTTTACTATCTACAACTCTTGAAATATGGAGATTTCTTGGGGATACGGTCTAGGCAGTCGTGAAGAAGGAAAACTTTTTCAGCTTACCGAGCTTTCGGCGATTGTTTACCTCCTTCTTCAGGGGTAGAAGAATTATTACATAAATCCAATTAACATGAGTAAACGAGGTACAAAAACTAATTACTGCTAATTGTTCCTCGTGATAAATTAGGAACCCTCCAGAATCCTATCATTACTACAATCTGACGAAACATCCAATTTTCATGGTTTTCATCGTATTACAACGGTAGAACTATTTTTTTTACTATTGTTCACCTGAGTCCCATTGCTGGGTTATAAGTTGTCATGGATTAAAATTGTTTCACAATTACATTTTACGGAGAGATAAAGGGACGAATTACAATAACTGCACCCTAAATGATAAGCTGAAGGCCCTGTACATTGAAATGATTTATTTTCATATTTCCTATGTTAATCGCAAACGCTATCAGTTCAGGATTCCTCTCCAACATTCACCTTTTCTTATGTTAAATTTTTGCGTTAAATAGGTTTTATTCTGAATTCTTTGGGTGCTTGTTGGCTGATAAAGCAATGAATGGTTTTCCTTTTCCTTTCCAAGCCTACCACTGCCTAGACCGTATCAACAAGAAATCTCCATATTTCAAGTATTTCAACATCGGTCAATAATAAAAAATATCACTTATCTCCAACTGCTATTGAACGTTTTCCGGTAGGTCACGTTTCGCCGTAAATCGTAAAAAACCGTTTTCAACCCTTAAACTGTATCCCCCATTTCCAGTGTTTACTTTTTTTCTTAAAAGTTGGAACCTCAACAATATTTTCCACCTGGTCCTTGCCTGTTATTAATTTTTTTTTCAACAATTATTTGCATTAGCCTATAATAGCAGAATTGAAATTGTCAAGTTTTTTTAATTTCACATTGGATTATGTTGATTTTAAAGATCTGTTTTATGTTTAACAATTTCTCTAATGATCACCTGCTCTAATCCAAAACTCCAAATCAGTCTTTTGAAAAAAGTTTGAATTGTTTTGAAGGAGTTATAGAATTTAATGAATTCTTATATTAAATACCTTTGCTTGCCTTGCTTTTTACATTCCAGTTATACTCGCGAGCCATTTTATATTCATATTCTTCATCATCCTGATAAGGAATATTGTTTGCAAAGTCTTCACGGCGTTTGTTCAACGTCTCTTCAACTGGAAGGAAGTAGGCTACGAACTGTTCACCACTTTCATCCATTACACCTCTAAAAATTAAATAAATAAAAGAGTTAAATATTGAAATTTTTCTTCTGCTACATAATTTATCATGACAATTTCAAAGTAATTCAAAATTAAACAGACATCCATATGTGCGTAAAGATTTAAAGTTGAATGTTTCTAATATAAATCAAATACAGTCAGGAAAGTATACACAATATAGGTAAAATCTAAACTTTCCTGACTGTATTTCAATTCAAATTCAAGCAATTTGAATATAGGTAATGATATATAAGGTTTGGAACACATACCGAATCATAGCTTGGGACATTTCTTCAATTTGCGCCGGAATTCCTTTACCAATAGGTGCTGGATCAGAATCGAAAATAACTTGGGCACAAGGATACTTCCACAAATTGAAATCTGGATAAACTGGCAGAACTTCGACTGGGAAAACATTCGGCTTACTGTAATGCTTATCAATGGGAATTTTGGCATCAGAAAATGTTTTCTCGATGGCAGTAATTTGAGAGTCTCTGTCCATATAAAGGGTTTCGCTGTTAAAGGATTTTTTAATGCTGAAACCCACTTTTGCTTCAACTTTATCCATGGTTTGCGGTTGAAATCTGGTCTGTTCGGTAGAGATATATTCAGTACGACGAAGCCAGGATACCGACTTGGCATGATGGCGTGATCTTTTTGAATCTTGAGGTGTAAGGATGTCTTCTTCCAGCAATTTTTCGTCCGCAGGATCCATTACAGTTCCGTCTCCAATAGCGTATGTATCCTTGTTGATTAAATCGATATTGACCCCCAAATCATGTTCAGTAAGTACTTCATATCTGTAGTTTCTCTCCAATGATGTGGGATTGTATTGAATAAAGCGAGATGACTCAAAGGGGTACGAAATGAACTTGAGATCGAATGGAATATCTGGTAAGGTATTGCAGTATTTCACTTTACATATTAATTCCGATCTATAAATATGCAAAAAGAAACGTTGTACTAATAAAAGTTGTACGAAATGCCATAAAAGTACCTTTTCTCTACGGGTTTTACAGGTCGTTCCGGACGCTTTTCCCCAGGACCTGGTCCGTTTTGAATAGTGGGTGGCATCTTCACAAAAACTAAATCTATCAATAAGTAATTTTTCTTAAAATGTGTGAATTATGACAAACAATTTCCAAACAATCCTCTATTGAAACTGTAAAGATAGGGTTAGGGTTTTGCGCCTTCTTCTTCAGTACTAAAAAATAATTTAGGTGTGCAACAAATAATATTTTATACTTGATTATACTAATGATTTTAAGGATAACAAATGACAACAGTATCTGCAACTAACAACTGGCTACACATGTAAACCCACCCTAAAAATACTAAAAATATTCTGAAAAAAAATTAAAATAGGAGCAAAAAAACTATAGTTTCACACAGAACGAATAGCGTATGTAGGTCTTAATTCTTTGTGAACAAGCTACATTTGATTTTAATTTTTGACCTAAAAAAAATTCCTTTACATTAACAACGCAATTCGCAATAGCTCTGTTGTGTCGGATAAACCTACCTGTCTTAACCCGGTTCGAAATAAAAAGCTAAAATTCCTTTATTCCTTTAATAGACAGACAAACACATCCCGAACATACGAACAACTAAATTATAATATAATCATCAAAACGGGTGTGGTCGCAGATTGTGATTGAAATTTGTTAATCGCTTTGAAAAAATCACAGGCAGTGATTTATTGCTCAACTCTAACTGAATCTGCCCGTTATGTTCATGTGTATCTAGTTTATTAATTTTGAATTTACAGCGAAACACGTTTATAATTGTTTAAACTGATATGCCGATAATAATAATATCTGCTGTACATATTCTTAATATTCAAGAAGCAAGCAAGATTTGTGAACATTAAACTTAACATTAAAATATAAAATCTGATTTCAGCACTACCCGTTGCTCGAGAAATACGTCATACTATTAGACGCGTTCTGTGGTTGGTCAAGACGAGTCATGTGTGATTTTAGCAGGAACGGATTATTTACATTTATTGACTGAGTAACTGTCTCGATTTATTATAAACTCAATTTGTAGTCTGTAACTGTAAATTGTTGCAGTAACTTGTGCAAACGCCATGCGTACTCAAAAAAAATCTATAACAATTTGTTATTCAGATCGGAAAATATTTTACATTTAGGAACGCACAACCTTAAGGACCAATAATCGCCAACCCACGCGTAATTATTATAAATAATAAATTTAATAAAAAAATTATTATAAAAAATCATAGTTTTCCATTAATGAGGGTGAACAAAACTAGTTTAAGTAATATATTTAATATTTTATTGGTTTGAATCTTGGTGGCCTTCTAAAGCCTTTATTTAAATCTTCTAATATCTAATAATAATCTATTTCTCAATATATATTCCTATTTCTAATCTATTTCTCAATGATGCAAATTGCAATATTTCTGTTGATACTAAGCTCTATTACGTTTTTAGCTGCAGCAGATCGTCAAACTCCTCTGGTCGCAACGAAAACGGAAGAAAAACATTAACTGAAGAAGACGTTAACAAGAAAAACTGATGCAAAACGAAAAAAACAAGGCGAGCGAATGGGCCCCTAAAATATGAACGGAAAGCCAAAAACTATTTTTTTGTTTCTGGCTTAATACACATATATGTGTATTTAATATATGTATGTACACTAAATTTTTTGTTTTATTAATAGAAATTGGGCGATTCATAGCGTGGATAGCAAAGTTTAATGCTTCTGTTTGATACCAAGGCTTCTGGATGTCATCAGGACATCCAGAAATACTGGACATCCAGAAGTAATAATTTAAATAAAATAGGTATGATATGTCCATTAGATGCCTCATAGGGTTTACCCGAAAAACTCACCGGTTTCAAGGAACATGAAATATATATTTAGAATTTGGAGTACAATTCAAAAATGTAATAATATATAGGCATTAATAGCTTGTCAAATGTGAAGGTGGAAACAGCCATACATACAAACTGATGATGGTGGAGAATGACACCGAAACGTATTTGCGACATTTTAACTAATAAACAATAACATTGACTGGAACCCAGGAATTTCTTTAGGATAATATATAGGGTGTTCTATTTAAAATAAGCAAGTTGATACCTACTCCCGGTACAATCGGAAGTGTGGCCATCTTGAAAATCTTTTAGATCACTTGCCCCCAATGACTTACGTTTACTGTCCAATTTTCAAATTTCTCATGATTATAGTTTGCCTGATATTGATCGAGCCGGTTCCCGATGGGCCACCCTGTATATGTATAAGAATAGATCAACATTTAATAACAATTACAATTAATTATTAACAATTTTACATTAACATTTAAACATTAAACAAAATTAAAATTAACAAGTTTATAAACAAGTATCTACCGGGTTGATTGGCAACCGGTGCGCTTATTCATAAAAAGTAATTTTTCCAAATACAAAGTTTTTTTTAAGTTTAAGCAAGTTTTGCAATGTTTTATTCGTAAAGTTTAGCTATACGTACTACTAATCCGCGAATAGTCAATGAACTACTTTCCAATAAAGCTTAATTAGCAATTTTCAAATTTCATATTCATGAGCTTATATCTTCGAAGAAAGTAAATTTATTTTTCTTACATTTTTTCCACATTCTATTACTAGACCTAGTACCTAAACTAAATAGAATGACGCCAATTATGAATAATGAATGAAAATGAAATACTAATAATTTAAGGTTGATATTGATAAATCCTTGTAGATTGACTAGATAGGATACACTTTGAGGTCACAAATTTCGATCACTTACATTTTCATAAGCGTGGAATTTTAATATAAAATTTTTAAATAAGAAACTTAACAAACAATAATAATTATTGACGAGCTAAAACCATCTATAACCACTCGACATGACACGACATGTCAGTGTACAGTTGTCGACAAAAAAATATAGAACGATTATTTCAAGAAGTTTTTATCCACAATTCACTTTAAAAAAAATCCTCATTTAAAACAATGAACGAGTTGAAGTGACATGTGAAGGAATATTGAGGAAACCAAGATATTCTTATTCAATTTATAAATTGAAATTAAATTTATTTGCTTTTTCTCTCTATAGAAATCTGTTGCCACATAATTGACATATTCTACTGATACCATACTTCGAATTCTAATTCAAATTTGGACTATTCGAAAATTGGATTTTTGCACCACCTTAATATGAAAATTTAAGATTTCAAATAACCTTATCTAAACAGCGCCCCTTTAAAAGGCAAAATAACGATTTGTAACTTGGATTGTTTCTCAGGAAAAATACTGTAGAAAATACAGCAGCGCAGTGGATTTTGAGATGAAGAAAATCATCTGAAACCTGTAAAAAGCACCTTATTTTAATACATAGACAATACTTTACTTTCTGTGTATCTTTACATAACTTTGATCATACAGTTTATAAAACTGATTTAACTCGTCAGCCAGAACGAGTTGACTACATTTTCTGTTGTGATGAGTTAGAAAAGTTACTGAAAGCTGTATTTGTAGTAAAGTGTAATAAGCTGTGCATTTGTCTCGTTTTGATGCAAAAATCCGGCAATGACTCATTCAATCGAATCTAGCCCAGACACATTCTGGCTACCCTTTTAAGGAGTAATTGAATTTTTGGAAATTCGTCTCCAATTGAGGCTCCTTATGCAAATGAGAACTCAAAAGACTGTGTCAATTGGGGCATTCTATCCTCGGTGGATAAAATGTGTATGTTGCTAACTGGAACTGGCATACGTAACAAGCATGATTTGTACGTCTTGTATGGCAAACCATAATTTTGCTATTAAATTATTTAAAACTTAGTGGGTCTTGAAACCAGTAAAATATCTAACCTTACTCATAGGTGAAAGTGCAAATCAACTATAATATACTTTATATCTTCCCGCTAGACAATATTGATATACTTACTTGGTAATTACTGAGGGAAGGTATTAAAATTTAAGCAAAAAAACGGGAATATTAGCAAGGCTTCTGGTTACCCCTTCTATGATCCCAGGTAGCACAACTGACCAATAAGACGTCTGCGAGACGTCTATATTACGTCATTTTTGGTCGGTACGTCAATTGACTTAGTAAAGACGTCTGAAACACGTCAATATTTGGACGTCTATTAGTCAGATATATATGGACGTCCAATGGACCGCAGAGAGTGGTCATTTTTAGTCACAAAAATAATCTTTCTTTTAGACTTCCTTATGTTCACTATATGACGTCTTGTCTTATTTCAATAGAATTTTTATCTGACTTTAAATGTCACTTTATAATAATTTTAAATTAACTAGTATTATGATATAATTAAGATTACGAAGAGACTGGGCGGGAATAAACGAGAAAGACCGACATGCTTTATTTATGATCAAAAATACACTAATGAATATATTTTTAATTCTAAATAGTGTTTTTATAGTTTATTATTTATGTTATAAATTACATGATTACTATACAGTGTGTCCAGTATAAAATAATGTATATGGGGATATTGGAAACCGTTAGATAGATAGATAAAAATTTATTGAACATTCCCATTAATAAAATTCACAAACAAAGTTAACAAACATAACTCCCATGTCTAGCCAGATGTTCGGCCGGTTGCTCTTTGCCCATGATCAAAATAGGCGCGCTAAGTCGTCCATTACCTGGGCAGTGCCCTAACATGGACATTCCCAAAGCTAGCCATACGCACGACAACGTCAGGAGATAGTCTTGAAGTGGCGGTTTTGGTTTTATTCGAGGGGCATTCATTAAGGAAAAAAGGTCTTCCTGAAGGGAAGCCAAAACCCCTTTTGCTTCGACCTTTAAGTTTGATACTGTCAGCCGTGGCGTTAACCGCCGGCAGTTTCAACTAGATGACCAAATCCATCCGCCCCGCCCCGATCGGTGCAAGGACCAGCCAACACCAGCCAGAACGCGGCAGGACGAACCCGTCAAGTCACGTTATGTTGGATTTGTGCGTTTCCAGCCTGCTAGAAACGACTGTCTGCAACTGGCAGGCAATGTTTGTTTGTCGTCACGTACTGTCAGGGACAAAATCCTCATAAAATATGGGAAGTCGCTTATACAGGGGACCATGGGTTGGGCGATCGTTTGCTCTTACTTGGGTGATATTTCGCGTAAGGACTGAGCTTTGCACTGCGCTATGATAAAATTTTTCAGCGATGGTATCTATATAGTCGGCTATATAGGCCATCCCTGTAGCTTCGTGCATTTCGGTTATTCTGGTGTATCTGTCAGCCGATAGGACGCCCCTTAGGAACCTATTTTGGGTCCCCTGAACACGTCGTCTCGTGGAATCACAGACAGAGTGCCAGACAGGGGAGCCGTATGTCAGTATGGGCCTTATGGTGGAGGTGTAGAGCAGAAGTTTGTTTTGAGGTGACAGAAATGAATTTGGCGCCAGAAGAGAGTACAACTTTCTTCCGGCCATGAAAGTATTTTGTACAGCATAGTCAACATGCTTGTTGAAGTGAAGTCGGGCGTCTAGTTTGAATCCCAGGTATTTCACCTCTTTTACTGGCTGGATTGGAGTATTTTGCACCATGAGTGGCGATAGGATTTTATTGTTAGTAAATTTGCGCGAGAAGATAATAAGTTCAGTCTTCCTGGGATTCACTTTAAGTTTCCATTTATCGAAATACGGCGTCAATAAACTCAGGTGATGCGCAATGCGAGATTTCGCAGCCTGAGCCTAGAAAGACGATGTGTAGATAGCCGTATCATCCGCGTATTGTGCTATTTTTGTAGTGGGAAGTTTTGGAATGTCTGCTGTATACAATGTATACAGCAACGGCGAAATCACTGTACCTTGTGGTACTCCTGCCGTGATGCGTCTTTCACCTGGATGGTACGGTTTTTTAGGTAAGACGCTATAAGGTAAACTAGGTAGAGTGGCAGTGAATGTACGGCAAACAACTTATACAGCAGGCCTGTGTGCCAGACTGTGTCGAAGGCCCTTTCCATATCGAGAAGCAGCATTACCGTACTTTGAAGCTTATTAAATGCTTCATAGGCATCCGTTGCGATCCTAGCGGTCTGCAGCGTTGTGTTGTGTCTTGCTCGAAAGCCAAACTGCTCATCCGGGATTAAACTTCGAAGCTCGGCTGCTGCCTGTAGTCTCGATAGGATAACCTTCTCGGTTAATTTGCCGAGGGAGTTTAGGAGGGAAATTGGCCTATAAGAGGCGGGATCAGTCGGGTTTTTGCCCGGCTTTAAGATAGGAATTATTACAGCGTTTTTCCAGTCCTGTGGGAAGTGCTGCAATTTAAGGACTGCGTTGACTATTTGTACTATTAGCACTATAGTTTTCCGCGGTAAGTTTTTGAGGAGTAAATAAGGGATGCCGTCTGGCCCGGGGGCTTTTCGGCTAGGGAGGCGCTGAAGACACGATTGTATCTCCGACGGGGTTGTTATATAGGAATGCAAAATCGAGGGTGGTATAGGATACTTCCGTTCTACGAAAACAGCGGTCTGTCTTTCCATTTCGTTATCCTGAAGGGCTGGTTGGACTTTGTGTACTTCTGCCAAAAAGTCGGCGAGCAGCTCGCATTTGTCGCTGGTGGTAATGTAACTCCGCCCCTCTTTTTCAAGAGCGGGGACTTGTTCGTAGCCTTTTCGTAGACTTCTCGACAGTTTCCACAAAGAATTGTCACGGGGAGATAAGTTTCGCAACTTTTCCGCCCAGGTAAAATTCCTGTATGCGGAAATTTCGCTCTGGATGTCTTGTGCAAGTTCTGATGCCTTTATGCGATCGGCAGATTGCCTGAATCGCTGCCAACGCTTCCTGATTCTATTTTTCGCCTTAATAAGGTTCAAGATTTCCTCAGGAAGGTTGTCGCGCCGCGGTCTGTTCGGAACTTTTTTGGCCAAAGCTTGCTGTGTCCGTTGTATATTCCTGGTCAGACCTTTTACCGCATGCTCTAGAGCTTCGACAGTATCAATCTGGCCCGGAATACACGTCAGGTCTTTTAGTCGTTTTCGATATTCGCGAAAATCGAAATTTTCGTATGAATATCGAAAGTCGTTAGTTTGTGTGCGCTTTAAATCCCTAATGTCGAGGTAAATGGGCAAATGGTCACTGCTGAGGGCGTCTATAACCACCATCTCCGTGAGATTGGTGAGTCCTTTGGCTATTCCGAAATCAAGGAAAAATGGGTTCAATCCACTGTTTGGATAATGCGTTGGAGATGAAGTGGGCATAACTAGTAGGCCATTGTCGCGAACGTAGCTGGCTAGGAAATTGCCAGCTGCGTTTTTCCGTCCAGGGTTATTAAATAGTGGATGGCGGGCGTTGAAATCTCCCATAAGCAACACCCTATTGGTGTTTGAAAAAAATGGATCAACGTCAGTGGCCTGTAAGCGAGTAGAAGTAGAGTATCCACAGTAGATCAAAACACCATCATAAAGCTCAACGCCAACTTTCTCTATTACTGACTGCCTGCATGGCAGTCTCCTGTATGGGATCGTTGCTTTGATCGCTATGGCCACTCCACCCCTTAGACCGGGCCTATCGGCACGCTCGAGCCTGTACCCCCGGATTGTGATTCTGTCTCCGGGGCGCAACCATGTTTCCACGATTAACGCCACACCGACGTCCTCAGACCCGAGGAACTGCTCGAACTCACCGAGACGACTCCGGAGTCCACATGAGTTCCATTCCCCAATCCTCATAGGACACAGTTGACAATATCAATACTTAAAAATCGAAGCTGTTAATATCTTCATTGAAGAACTGCGCTGAGACTAGGAATTTGTCTGTCTTCGAGACGCAACCCCTCAATGCAGCGCTGTAAAATCTTACCGCCTTGATCACCTTCTCCAAGTTGATTTGCGACGACAGCTCGGCGAATTCCCGCTGGACACTGCCCAGCATGGCCACCGCGTTCCCATTTATACCATGGGCTGGGTGGGCGGAGCTCGTCGGGACAGCTTCGTGCTGCCTCAACGGAGGAAACTCCGCTAATGAAGGCGGTGGCGGGGGCAGCATGGTCCTGTTGGCGTGACTTGGCGCCATGGTCCTGCTGCTTAGGGGTGAAGGGTGGATCGGGCCAGGGGCTCGACTGGTTTGGCCCCAGGCTGGCCTCGTTGGAAGAGGAGCAGGGACGAAACGCTGCTTCTCCGCCGGGACTTGCGCCTGTTTATAAATGTAGACTGGGCAAGCCTCGTCAAAGCTACGATGAGGCCCACCGCAGTTAGCGCATTTTAGTGTAGCTCCAACGGGGCAGGCGGTGATTTCATGCCCCCCAGCGCATCGGGAGCATTTAAAGCATTGGAAACCGTTAGAGTTACAGGGTGGACCAAATGGGGAAAAAATCTTAATTTTGTTAATTTTAATTGTTTATCTTGACCGAACATAAACATGTTATACATGGCTGAAGAGCATATTTGAAGGGGAATTTAAAAATGCAGAAATTGAATATGGCGCCCATAAGAAAAACAAAAGTTGACTTCGGCCTCGTTGAACATAGTGGGCCTGGATTATTTTTTACTTTATTTTCAAACTCACGCTCATTTCTTACCCCCACCCTGAAAAATTTCGTTATTGTATCTTTTATAATAAACACAGCCATACATTTGACTGGTCACTGAATTTTCCATATTTTATTCGATATCAAGCGAGAGAAAGCGTTTTAGACGTATATTTTATATTTTCTAGGTAAACTACTACGTGATCAAAGCCATTTTGATAATGTCGCATAAGCTACCTGCTGGTGGTCAACATTTTTCTAAGTTTGCACAATTATTGAACTACTTCACTCCAGTTCTAAAAAACTATATTAAATCGCAAAGCTCAATGGGCGACTGTCTCCAAGCTGTTTAATGCTTGAGTAATTTATTTTTATTCCCAGCATATTTTTATTGAGTTATTAAAATTGTAGGATGTTGCTGAATCGGACGAGCCATTGACAGATAAATGGGCAATTTTTGTGATAAAATACTTCTATGAGAAGGATTATTTGAGTGAAGATGCCATACTGAAATGGTTTGACAATGTTAGTTCGGAATCCAAATTGTGGAGCCAAGTAAACCCTTTTGTGGCGTGGTTGCAAGAGGCCGAAGAAGAAGGCTCATCAGAAGAGGAATCTGAATAAACAAGTGTACTAAGCATAAGTTCTGCCATTTTTAAATTCTATTAGTAAATTAAATGAATTTTATCTAATACACGCATTTTTGTTGCTTTCCACTGTATGGCGAGATTTTCCGACATTTCAGCAATGTATTTCGATTGAGATTTTGAGTCCTGTCTTTTCTCATGCTCTGAGCGTGAACGGTCCTATTTTGAGGCAGGATTGTAGAACATATTGAATACAGTATTTTCTAAATATACTATTCAAATTTACTACAGGACTCAGAGTCGAGCTTCATTTTAAATACTGGTGGTTATAGTAATAACACAAGGAACATTACAATTTATGCGATGGTTTGGGCGAACATTCGGATGTTTTCATTACATATACGACGCTTACCATAACAAGTAAATGTTCGGACGGGCTATTACATATAATTAAAATTGATTTTGAGTACTCCATTTGAAATTAAAAAAAAAGAAACATAAACTCAATTATTAAGTATAATGTTTTAAACAATAAATCATTCAATATTTTAATAATTATTAATTTGTTACCTTGGGAAAATACTTATCGAGTGTATTTAACAAAGTCTGCTGACAACTTAATGTTCGGACAAGATACTTTTCTACTCGTACTCATACGAGTACAATTGAGCTTTGAAAACAATTGGTAGCTGACACTATGCCTTAACAAAATAATATATTTTTATGACATTATCGATAGAAAATTCGTTATAAAAATGGTTCGCGGTGTTGCTACTAACAAAAATATGCGTAAAATCATTATGAGACAATATGCCAATGGAAAATCTATAGGAAAAATAGCGAAGGACCTCAATATTGCCAAATCAACCATTGGGGAGATAATAAGAGCGTATGGGGAAACGGGAACCCTCGGCGTCCAGGGTAAAAGTTCGGGGCGACCAAGAATAGTAACAGGAAGGAACGGAAACGGGTGATCAGAACGAAATCTGAGCCTTTTCATAAAGATTGCTTTAAACGTATGGTAAATTTTCCACAGGGAGTTATGATTTGGGGCTGCATGTCTACTAATGGTGTAGGCAGGCTTACGTTTGTGGATGGCACCATAAATGCCCAAAAATATGAAGGCATTTTGGAAAGCAACTTGCTGCCAAGAACGATAGAACTTTATGAAGATGAAAATTTCATCTTTCAGCAGAATGGGGCATCTTGCCATACAGCTAAAAGTAGCAAAAAATGGTCTTGGGATAATGAAACCCTCGAGCAGTCCAGATACTATGCCAAAGAGAATTAAGACAGTAATAGATGCTTACATCTTATTAATTTCCACACAAACGTTTATTAATTAAAATTGTCCGAACATTTACTTGTCACTATATTTTGTAGTGTGTTGTTTGATATCTAAATAAATAATTAATTTTTGAAATAAACATTGGCCTGAAAACATTATAACTTTGCTTTTATAACGATAATTGCTATAGCGTTTGCAAAAAAATATCTAGTTATATTTTTGAAAGAAAACTTAATCTATTTGAACAAACAAAGAGTTGCCGAACATTTAGTTGTTAGGGCTCGTAGCACGAGAAGAGCTTGGCACCCTACATCTTTTACTCTCAGTGGGGTGAGGAAAATGGGACAAATCTGAACATTTGCTAAATTCGTGTTGATATTGTGTGATTTACGAGCAATTTTGTGTTAAAACTTATTACGCTTGCGGCCTTTGCAACCTTAATAAGCTCTTAAAATAATCTCAAAATAACTTGGTCGAATTTTGAAAGGTTTTTTGTTAAGGTGGCCAGGGTATCTACACAAAGCTATTCGCCTTGCAAAATCGAATCAAATACAATTATACACCGAGAGGATCATGTTGGAGTCAAAAATGTACACGAAACTATCAATAATTTATTGAACTTACAAATATCTTTAATACATTCCTATTTAGACAAACTCAAGACAAAATATATAAATTATAGATCAATTAATTTATAATAACTTAAAGTAAAAGTGATAATTTCTTACAAGTAACAAGTACAAAGTAAAACAAAGTAGAATGGATATATTTTAAAGTAAAAACGAATCATCAGGCAACCAGCAATTCAAATAAAATTCCTGGGTTCCAGTCAATTTTATTGTTTATTACTTCAATTACAAGTACGTTTCAGTGTACCGTGTTAAATACCGAAACGTATATGTAATTGAAGGAATAAACAATAAAATTGACTGGAACCCAGGAATTTCATTTGAATTACATTGAAATACAGTCAGGAATATATACACAACCAGCAATACCTGAAAAAAATTAACACTCATGCTTAGCCACCCCGATTTGTTCCCGCGCAATACAGAACTAGTTTGCGCTAGTAGTTTCAAATACATAATAGAAGTGGTAACCAACAGGCTTGCATATTCCAATTTTTGTGCTTAAATTTTAATAACTTCCCTCATTAATTACTAAGTAAGTATATCAATATTGTCTAGCAGGAATATATAAAGTATATTACAGTTTATTTGCACTTTCACCCATGAGTAAGGTTAGATATTTTACCGGTTATAAGACCTACTAAGTTTTAAATAATTTAATAGCAAAATTATGGTTTGCCATACAAGACGTACAAATCATGCTTGTTACGTATGCCAGTTCCAGTTAGCAACATACACATTTTATCCACCGAGGATAGAATGCCCCAATTTACACAGTCTTTTGCGTTCTCATTTGCATAAAGAGTCTCCATTGGAGACGAATTTCCAAAAATTCCATCACTCCTTAAAAAGGTAGCCAGAATATGTCTGGGCTAGATTCGATTGAATGAGTCATTGCCGGATTTTTGCATCGAAACGAGACAAATGCACAGCGTATTACACTTTACTACAAATACAGCTTTCAGTAACTTTTCTAACTCATCACAACAGAAAATGTAGTCAACTCGTTCTGGCTGGCGAGTTAAATCAGTTTTATAAACTGTATGATCAAAGTTAGGTAAAGATACACAGAAAGCAAAGTATTGTCTATGTATTAAAATAAGGTGCTTTTTACAGGTTTCAGATGATTTTCTTCATCTCAAAATCCACTGCGCTGCTGTATTTTCTACAGTATTTTTACTGAGAAACAATCCAAGTTACGAATCGTTATTTTGCCTTTTAAAGGGGCGCTGTTTACATCAGGTTATTTGAAATCTTAAATTTTCATATTAAAGTGGTGCAAAATTCCAATTTTCGATGAGTCCAAATTTGAATTAGAATTCGAAGTATGGCATCAGTAGAATATGTCAATTATGTGGCATTATAGGGAGAAAAAAACCAAATAAATTTAATTTCAATTTATAAATTGAATAAGAATATCTTGGTTTCCTCAATATTCCTTCACATGCCACTTCAGCTCGTTCATTGTTTTAAACGAGGATTTTTTTTAAAGTGAATTGTGGATAAAAACTTCTTGAAATAACCGTTCTATACTTTTAAGTGTCGGCAACTGTATAACATGTCGTGTCATGTCGAGCGGTTATAGGGGCTGGGAGAATAAGAAACACTTAAAATTTCTGTTTTCTTCTGAAAGAACTATTCAACAGCACAATTAGATATATAACAATAATGTTCTTTAGCAGATTATTGGTGCATAATTTATTAAATAGATACCACTACATTCCAGAAGATGTTTTTCCTATCGGAATCCCTGCACCCTCAACTTAAGCGCCGGTTGACCATGGCTTGGCTAGCTGCAACGGTCGGTTTGAATAAAATGCCGAAAGAAGACGTCATCCAATTGGATGTTGTAAAGTTATGGTATGTAATATACAATTTTTTTTACAGTAGCATATACAAAACATTTTTTTAGTGGAGATGTTACTTGCTTTCTGCTGAGCAATTCCTCAGATCCAAAAAAGAGATTTTCGCTAAGATTGTCCACAATGCTTACCCATGGGACCATTTTGCTTTGGAATAGGCAAATTAAATTTTGTTTAGGTGAATATTCGATTTCTGTTAACACTTTACTTGCCACTATCATGGTGTTGTGTCCGATAAAACTACCCGTCTTAACTCCACAACCCGGTTCGAAATAAAAAGCTAAAATTGCTTAACTCGTTTAATAGACAGACAAAAACACTCCAAACATACGAACAACTGAACTCTACTAT
Source organism: Dendroctonus valens (assembly GCA_024550625.1). NCBI lineage: Eukaryota > Metazoa > Arthropoda > Insecta > Coleoptera > Curculionidae > Dendroctonus > Dendroctonus valens. Next base: position 106,050 of record JAJTJO010000588.1, read on the forward strand.
ATTCACCAAAAAAAGGTGTGGTATCAACACGAAGGACCCGATCGCTATGCGCATGTGGGCTTAACCCTTCTTATGGCCCTTAACCTGCTCACCCACTAACGGGATTTTTAAAACACAAAAAAACGATTGACGCGACAGAGGTGGAGGGCTGATTCTTGACAGTGGTGAATCATAGAAGGCTCTAACAATGGTTTTCATTGAGATCAGTATTAAGAACATTAAGTAATGAGGGTGTTACAACAATACGTTAATTTAAATTTGTTCGAATACAGACGAATCTCTCCATTTCATCACAAATTTACAAGAACAGAGGAAGACAAATATTGAACTGAATGTGAATGGAGCCAGTAAAATACCACAACCAAAAACAGTTCCAAAACGCGTGAGGGCAAAGAAGATTGTAGCTGAAAATTTGTTGTAAGAGTTATTTGCACATATGAAATAACGTGTACTTACGTTTGAAAATTTGGATTTGTTCCAGAGCAAACTACGAGATTCATGTACCCCAAGAAGTAGTTGATCAATTGTTTAGCAACCAAGAATCGTTTATAAAGCAGAGGGTGAGAGATATAACACTTCAGGAAATTGAACCCTTTCACCGGCAGGTAATTCTTAACTTGCTTGGAAATTTTTAGAAACATTATCACAATTTATTTCCAAACTTGAGTTAAAATATTTCAGATTTTGCAAGCATTAAAATAATTGTTTGGAATTTGCTTTCAGAACGATCCTGAAGACGACTATTTTGGAGAACAACCGCTTCCGGTGACATTAAAGTAATAATAGAGCTTTGCTAAAGATAAAAAAAACATTATTTGAATAATTATAGGCCTGGCGATCAAGTTCAAGAGATACCTTTATCGGTTATACAGTTAAAAGAAACAGCAATCGAAGAACCAGAGGTTTGTTCGGACTTTCGATTAATTTTAAAAAATGATAGTCTGTAAATTCAATTCAGACTACAATAAGAAAAAATTTTTAGCAGATGCCATTTGTGGCAGCACCCGGGATCCCGATGCTCCAAATTATGTCAGTCACAGAAGATCGGCAAGCAAATAAAGAAAACGAAGCTCCTGCTCTGCCTCCTATGCAAATCACAACAAACATGGAAAAATCAGCAAGCGAACCGGATCGTTTTGCGCTACCCCGGGTAAGATTTTTTTCTACTAATATTTATTAAAACCAATCAAGGCCTATGCGTACGGAATAAGAAATTTCAAATAAATTTAAGTTACCGCATTTCAGATGAAATAAAAGTAAATCCCACTTAGATGTTGGTCCTAAATGAGCTTTATTTAATTAGCTGAATTTATAGCTTTGATTTAATATTTACAGGCACCGAAAAAAGTCCAAAATATTGCAAAAGCCCTTTATGTAAAAATGGGAAATCCAAAAATCGTCTCAATCAACTGTCCTATTGTAAGTATTATTCGTTTCGCTGATATGTACTTTAACTATTGCTACAACGTGCAAAGCAGGGTAATTCAGAGATCATCAAGCGAGTGAGAAAAGTCTAAGGAAACTTGTTTCGATCAGCAAAATGTGGGGGAAAAAATCATATGGATATCGATTTGGTTCTTGTATACCAGTTTCATTTCCTTCTTTGAGGGTGTTAATTTAGTTTTTGAGTAATTTAACTAGCTTTAAAATGCTCGATTTGCCTTCGCGCATTTTAAAATAAAGCATATCTTGATTGATTAAAAGTATTAGCATACATAGGGTAACAAAACAGGTGATTGTTTTGCAAAAAATATCAAGCTCTATTTTTTCTTGCGGTTTTATGCAACATTTAGATAAATCCGTAAAGAACTTACGATATATTAGCGTTTCGGTCGTTTTCGGATATAATCTGTTGTGTCCGATAAAACTACCCGTTTGAACTCCAAAACCCGGTTCGAAATAAAAAGCTAAAATTGCTTTACTCCTTTAATAAACAGTCAAAATCACTCCAAACATACGAACACATGAACTCTACTATATTCACCAAAAAAGGGTGGAGGGCTGATTCTTGACAGTGGTGAATTAAGAGGGCTCTAACATAACCTAAGCTGCTTTCAAATACTTACAAAATCAAAACCATAACTTTATTTAAGAACTATCGTGGTTCACTTTCAACTAAATGCGGAGCACTGGCCATACACAAACATATTTACTTTGAAGAACAATGAAACTCAAGTAGGTACAGATCTCAAGATGTGCTAATCACAGGCTCGTGCAGTATTAAGACTCAACATTTCATTCACACAACAAACATTCAACTTAAATTGCCTAAAGGGGTAAACAAATTATCGATAAAGTTAAAGGTAAGAGTAAAAACAATAATTTTACTGTATGTCGAAAATGAAGCACTTGCCGCTCAATGATCATATAAACTTTTTCGCATTTCACCAATCTTTTGTAATTTCAACTCTGAAACGTCCGGAAGTTAAAAATTTGAGATTTCACTTTACTTACGTTCTTATATCTGTATAAAGGAAACAGTTGAAGATGATGTAAACTATAAGGAATTCATCAAGAATTGGGATGCGCCCTTGCCTACATTTGCATATTTCGAGAACTTTGGGGGGACAGAAGAACAGAGAATTGTTGACACACTGCAAGTTCCTCAATTATTGTCGACTTCAGGCCCATCAGATATAAGAAACATTCGATCTGCTAGGTAAATACAATTTTTACTTCAGATTTTTTTTCAGATTTAAAAAGTTTTGATTTTGCTCTTTCCATAAATAACATTATTTTATTAAACGTTTTCGGGAGAAAACCGCAACAAATTTGTCATCAGCCGTTCATAGTAATCTTAGCCCATTTATTCATGTCATGTCATTTTTTAAATTAATTTACATATATTTCTTTGATACAAATTAATTCTAGTAATATTTACTTTTCTAGTGGATCCAAATCAGAACTGAAGGAGGCTTCTAGAAGAGATACGCTCTCCGAAGAGACCAAATCTGTGCTACCTGTTGAAACTATCAGCTCTTCTCTAACTCCAATGTAAGTTTTTGTTATTTTAATTAAATTAAATTATTTTATTATGTTATTGCTTCTCCGACTGATCATAAAATAGTTTCATAATTCAAACATTTGTGTCTAGGATTGAAACATCATTGATTGAACATTTTCCACCAGCAGCAGCAAACGGTCGTCGGTCTCCAGTAAAAAAATTACAACAGTAAGTCTGAACATTTGATCAACTTTTTAAAGATTGCAACATCAAATCGTAATTTCGCTTTAGCATGCCTGCTCTACCCAGAAGCATACTTTCAAAACAACAGAAAGAAATAGACCAGTCGATCAATGCGTCGATTGGCCATGACGTGGAATTACATGAACAAGTTCAAATCAGGTATAGCTACAGCTTTTTTTTATAATAATGTATAATAGTTTTGGATTTTTTAACAAATGTTATGTTTGTTTTAGATCTCACGAGACAAGTGAGTTCGGTGTGAAATGGTGAGTTGTGGATTCTTTAGTTAGTATAATAAATTATACTTAATATGCAGTCAATCGGTTATATCAATTTTTAAGACCTTTTTACTTCTAAATAGCAGAGGAACTGTTGTGTCCGATAAAACTACCCGTCTTAACTCCACAACACGGTTCGAAATAACTCTTTACTTACTTTACTCTCGCTTTACTCCTTTAATAAACAGACAAAAACACTCCAAACATACGAACAACTGAACTCTACTATATTCACCAAAAAAGGGTGTGGTATCAACACAAAGGACCCGATCGCTATGCGCATATGGGCCTTACCCTTCTTATGACCCTTAACCTACTCACCCACCAGCGGGAATTAAAATAAAAAATGATTGACTCGACAGAGGTGGAGGGCTGATTCTTGACAGTGGTGAATAATAGAGGGCTCTAACAGGAACTTTACAAATATCTTATTTTAAGATACGTGGCATCGTTTTTTAGCGAAATATATACAGACAAGAATAATTGTTTTGGTTTCTGAAGAAATGTTTATAAATTTTATCGCAAACTAACCGCTACTTTAAAAATTACTTTCTCAGGAACTTCCAGCAAGGAATTACTAAACTCCGCGTGTATTCATCAACATTTATAGTTGGTTTATCTTATGGAATCTTAAAATTTATCTAGTTGCATGCTTTTTGCTCTTTTAGGGCTGATAGAATAATGGCGTTACTGGAAAACCATCCAAGACTTACGCATGTAGAACTTTGCAATCATCTCAATGAAAGGTTGAACAAACGTAACATGGCTACCATTTTCGCAACCCTGTTGGGTAAGATATAAATATACGGGGTGTTTTGAAATGGCCGCTTTAGTAATCGATAGTTGTCTGAAGGGGTTATTGAGGTTTATTTTAATAAATAAAATAAGCAGGGTATATATTGGAAAGTAAAAATTGGAATTTATTGAAGCTTTTCTGTTTATATGACTAGTTCTAGTTATTCTTGTGTAGAATCTTATTAAACTTGACTTAGCTTTTTTGAGTACCTATGGTTACTTTTTAACTAAATCGCTTTGAAAAAACTGGCGCTTCTTTTATTTATCGATTACTAAGGTTAGCCATTTAAAAAAATATTCATCCTCGACAATATTTCACACGTAAACTTTCCAGCAATCTCGAAGGCAATAACTTTTTATGTAAATAATTGGTTTTTAAAAGATTTGATTCTTTCTAGCTTTGGCAAAGAACGGATTTGTTACACTCCATTCTTCGCCGCATAGTAATAAATTTGAATATGCTGAAAAAAAACTTAACGTTTAGTAACTTATTAAAAGTATTTATATAGTAGATTTGAATAGTTTTTGAGTAGTTTCACAAACCCAACCAGAGTTGAAATTGTTTTGTTTTGATTTTTTAAAAACATATTTATGTTCTCATTTGGTTTATTGTTTTTATTAGTTTTAATGGATAATGTTTGTTTTCAGTTTCTCAGTATTTTAGTAACAGAATTGATATATATATATATATATTTTTTTTTAAATATAGGGGACATTTGCTATTGATAATTCTAGTGCATTTTTATTATTCTCAACCGATAGCAAATTGCAATAGATTGTAAAGTTTATTGATAATAACTGATCAGTTCTGAAATCTCAAAGTTAAATGTAAGTGAATAAAATATTTCTATTGAATTAAAATATTTATTCCCAAAAATGTGTATGATTTATGAAATATGGCGACTGTGTTCATTCAATTGAACTACTGAGAGATATTTCTGTCTTGTTCACACAACACCCCTGCCTCTTGATCTCTTGCTTGAATTTTTGCTGAATCGGATATTACAGAGATATTATTGTTATAGCGAGGTTTTATACATGTTTTACACAAATTAAACATTTGTCATTAGAATTGCTTGATGTAAATTTAGAAATATTATTTTTGTCTATACAGGGTGTCTCATCGGGAACCGCCGCGATTGATATATGGCAAACTATAATCAGGAGAAATTTGAAAATTGGACAGTATACGTAAGTCATTGGGGGCAAGCGATCTAAAATATTTTCAAGATGGCCACATTTCCGGTTAAACATGATATAACTTTATCACATTCTCCATAAATAATAAATAAGTTTAAATCATCTTCGCTTGCATAATTTAGGCGTTCGGGCATGATTATTAATTATTTTCAAAAGGTAACTGACAGCTGTAAGCATTCCTTTGGCATTTGGTGGCATTAAAAATGGCCACTTTCGTCATAATGCAGATATGCAGTAGGGTAATTAAACGCCAGAAACTTTGTGTTTTAACTTTAATAACTATTAATAATGTTGAAACTAATATTAACAAAAACAGCGTGTTCCTTTTTACTTTTTATATAGTGACTTCTTGGTTGACGTTGACAACTGAAAGGCAGGGTATGACCCGTAATTAACAAACTAAACCGTACAACTGGATTGCCATTGCTACTCTACTACAACACGTCATGGCAACTAAGAGTGACAGTATTTCAAATAAGATGCGACAAAATAGCCATATGAAAACATTAAATTGACAATATTTCGAAAACTAAACTCTTTCGGAATAGACAACTTTACACAAACTTACCCTTAATTTTAACACTGAATAAGATAAAATTATCAAAAATGGGGGTTTCCATTTTAAAAAATTGATTTTGGGAGGTTTTCTCAACGTCATTTTCAAACTTAGTTTCAAAGTTAGTTTAACACTTTGTATTAATAGTTATCAAAATGTTGTCGAAATTCCATTAAAGTAAGTCATTTTCAACAGGAAATGCGACTCAAATTAAGTATCACATATTTCCTTATAGGAAAAATGAATAATTATTCGAGTGGCTGCAACAGTCATTTTTTACATAAAATTTCAAATATATCAAAAACGGTTAGACTTAGGTATATGATATTGTACATGAAATATATTTATAATTTGGAGTAGAATCCAAAAATGTAATAATATATGGGGTGTTCCATTTAAAATAAGTAAGTTGAGACCAACTTCCGGTATAACCGGAAGTGTGGCCATCTTGAAAATATTTTAGATCGCTTGCCCCCAATGACCTACGTATACTGTCCAATTTTCAAATTTCTCCTAATTATATTTTGCCAGATATCGATCGCGGCGGTTCCCGGTGGGACACCCTGTATATAAAGGGCCAATTCACTTTTTACGAGATAAATGGACAATGTGGCATTGTAATTATTCAAAGTTATTAATTCTCCAAACAATAAAAAAATGTATCGGCAAATTGAAAGGCTAAGTTGGAAACTTTCACAGAAACTGCCAACACTTGCCAAGAAATCAAATTGATATATTTAATATTCCTAATTGATGAAAGACATAAACAAAAAGCTTGGGACATACTATAAGGCTGTCCCAAGCATTTTGGCAGTGACGCAATAATTGTTCTTTTTCTATTGTCCACCGAGCGAGACGGATATTTAATGTTATTAACGTATGTCTGTGATTAATTTGTTACAATTCGTTCAAATTGATTAAATTTCTTGGCGAGTTTGGGCAGTACATTTTCTATTTGTGTGTGTTTTATGTTCAGGCGTTTACTTAAGCAATGCGCAATGTGCTGTCGAACAACGGTTCATTTTACTCAGATTTTCACCACCATCGCTTAGATCTTGTTTGAGTTCCTCATTTTTTTTCTATTTTCTTCTGCCGGAAACAAACGCTGCAATTGGCAACCACGCAATATGAAAGAACATTTTGCGAACCAATCTCGGACATGAATAAATTTCAAAACGGCGTCACAAATAATGACGTCACTGTCAAATACCTTGCGACAGACCAGAGGCAAGTCATGTCCATAGAGTAAGTAAAATAAGTTATTAATTATTATACTTATTATTATTATTATAACTATTTTACTTATTTTTATTTATTTAAATTTAAATATTTATTTTAATTAAACTCTTTACTTTGAAGCAGGTCAGCTGTTGCTGTTGTCTAAAACCAAAATATTGACATCGAATGTCGAGATTCTTTCTAAACGTAAACAAAGTTTTCGCTATTTTACATTTCAAAACTCTCACAATAGTACGAAAGGTAAGTAATATTAAAAAATCTGTACCCACAGTGGTAAATCGCCTTCTGCCATGTTCTAGATGAGTTCAAGTCGTGGTTTGAATATGAGAGAGTGGGAGAGCACTGCAAAGGCCTCCGCCACCGCAAAAATCATAAACATGTTTAATAGGCCCGGCCAGTTAGAGAAAATAGACCAGATTAAACAAAGGTTCACTCGAAAGAAAGGCTCTGTTGAGGCATTATTGAAGTCAGCCATGCAGCAACAACTAGATGGTGTTAGAACAGGAATCAACCAATTACATTCGTGTTTAGAGCAATCCAAGGAAATCAACAGCGACATTAAGATTACTTTTAACTTATTTAGTGAAGTAACACGTCTCTTTGAGTCGTTGAGTGATGTGCGGGATGAGAACATGAGACACTCACAATATGTTACTGCTAGAGAAAATCTGAAGCATATTTTCACTGTGCCTGATAGTGTGGAAAAAACGAAACAATGGATTAATGAGGGCAAGCTTTTGCATACCCATCAGTGTTTGAGAGACCTGGAAAATTCGAGAGATGATTTATTATTTGAACTTCATAAATTGCCCAATCAATCCCCACATGATAAATCCCTACTTAAAGCCTATTTCTCTGAAGTTGAAGTATTATCCACTTTACTAGAAAAGCAACTACTCTTTGTGTTGTCAAGAACACTAAATACGGTAAGAAAAAATCCTGCGGAATTAGTAACGGTTTTGAGGATCATAAAAAGGGAAGAAAAGGCAGATGAGATGGTTTTGAAGCAGGAAAAACAAACAGGATTTCTGCCACCTGGTAGACCCAAAAGGTGGAAACAGATGGCATTTAATATTTTGGAAAGATCAGTTGAATCAAGAATTGAGGGCACTCAGGTGGAAGAAAGACAAGACAATAAACTTTGGTTGATTAGGTATTTGGAATTAATCCGACAAATGATTTCGGAAGACTTGCGCGTAGTTAAAACCCTTTGTCAGCCTTGTTTTCCTCCTGAATATAAAATAGTGGAAAGATATGTCACGATGTACCACAAATCTTTATCTATTCATCTTCAGGAGATCATCCAAAATGGTCTGGAAGGAAACGAGTATGTTACCATGCTGTCTATGGTCTTCAAAACCTATCATTCGGAAGAAATGCTAAGCCACCCTGATTTGGTCGAATTCACTAAAAATTTGGGGCCTTTATTACCGCCTGCCTTATTGGAAAGGTTAATTGCGTGTTACTTAAAAGACATCGAAGGTAACTACATCGAATGGATGCAGAATGCTTTAAAATCTGAAAGGGACGAATGGAGGTCGTCAGTAGCACCAGATTCTGATTGCTATACAAGAACTGCTGCTCCTATAATAATTTTCCAAATGATTAATCAGAATCTTGATGTGGCAAAAACCATTAGTGAAGAAATTACATTGAAAATGTTGATTCTTAGCGTAGAACAGGTCATAAAATTCCGCGATTCATTTAGAGATGCAATTATAGAATTTAAAAATAAATATTTTGAGGACCGCAAGCACGTTCTCTATTTCACGCAGTATATGATAATTATTGTAAATCATTGCTTGCAATTCGTGGAATTGGGAAATCATTTGGAGAAGCAATATTCTAGTAGTTTATTTGCCACCCACGTAGGTGATAATTTTAATAGACTTAGAGGAACGTATATTCAGTTGAGAAATGAAGCAGGTAATTTCCTTTTGGAAGAGCTATTTATCGACTTAGATCAGCACTTTGAGAAATTGCTAAACTCCCAGTGGTTAGCCAGTTTAGACTCTTTGGAAACTATTTACGCCACATTAGAAGACTATTTTCAAGATTATAATCGACTCGCCGAAGCCAATTATAATTTCATAGCCGAACAGGCTAGATACACCGTAGCAAAGAGATATTTGACAGCGATGTTATCAAGAAGGGTATCTTTTAAAACGTTTGAAGATTGCACGAAAGCTGCGAGCAAAATTGAGAAAGAAGTGGACCGATTAACTAATTTATTCTCTAATTTATGTAGAAATACGGAGATGAAGGATGATGATGAATTCGAAGCAATCGTCATGTTGTCAGAGGTAATCAAAAGCGATGATGACATGATTTCCTTCGAATTGCACAGAGTTCTGGAAAAATACCCAGACATCACAGAGGACCAACTCCTAAGGCTGCTAAATTTAAGAGGTGATTTGTCTCGATCAGATATTAAAGAGAAAGTTGCTAATGTTGATAGGCCGAAGGTTTCACATAGAAGTAGCATATTCAAGTCTTTAGTGTTTCCTAAAAATGTCATGAATTTAACTTTTTAATGGATTGCAATTGTGTTTATATTCTCAAAGTTGATTGTAGTTAAGTTTTAAATGTCGCTACGCTAATAATTATGGTGAATATACGAATGAACTATATTAATTAATTAATTTTTAAATTAAGATGTATTTTCGTCGCTTCCTACATGTAAACACATGAATATATTTATCTGTTTAAATTTGTTTTTAACGAAATTAATTAACCGCTATTTTTAACGAAATTTTGAAAATCCTATTATTTGGTTGAATGTTATTATAGAGATACACCCACGTATGGTGGAGTCCAATTAAAACAAACTGTCGATACCGCGTATATTGTACTAGCAAGCTGTTATTTAAAGCATGTATATCACAAAAAATACACAAACTATCTAAATACCCACAAGTAAAAATTATTGGTCGAAAGCATTTTCAAAGAAGATAAAAGAAGTATTTACAAATTATCTAAACAGCTATTGGTGAAAATTATTGGCGAAATTACCGTTTAAATTAGAAACTCTCTTTTCCCTTGTATTTTTGACGAAAAACGTACAGACTTTGAGAAAAATTCAATTTTCAATTGATGCATGTTGTAATATGAGACGATGAATGGAGCATTCTCAACAATCTTTCTTTCAAGAAAGTCTCCAAATAGCCCTTAGTAAAAAATGGTGTTCATGCAAGCATAGACTACAGAGTCTTTTACAAATTATTTAAATAGCCACTGGAGAAAATTATCGGTGAAACGAGCGTTTGATTTAGAAACGTTCTTTGCTTTAGTGCTTTTTCAAAAAAAAAAACGGTTTTGAGAGAAAAAAATAAGTTTTCACTCGATGCGTGTCGCATGATAATGTCTTTAGGGTTTAGATGAAATGTGAGTGTTCACTCAACTTTTGAAAGCGTCACTTTAAATTATCACAACTTCTAATCCTAGGCAGATCTAAAGATGATTTGTTATATGCGTCCACAAACGGTATAAAGCTGGAAATAATCTGAATAATTTTTGAGTATCAGTTGATTGGACACAAATTTGGAAACTCCCGTTTTAAAAATGAGCACTCGCAAAATTTTAAAACCAGGTCCGCACAAACCTGGTTTTAAAATTTTTTGAACTTTTGCTTTAAAAACCGCTAGTGTTTCAACTGAGCAGAGTTGTACTGAAAATTCACAACTCTCAGACTCTATCTTCATCAAGTACATGGCTATTATTCCATAATTATGGAACAAGAAACAGCTTCAATGTCTGAATAGTTTAGTATTTTCCACGATTTGGTAACTTTAGCTTCAGATGTCCATTATGCAGGTCTGACTTAAAAAAATTACAATTTCCTACCCCTGGCAGATATTAAGCTATTTTTTTAAACTACTATTATGTTTAATAGCTTTAGTATGATGTCGTGAGTTTCGGGAGCTAATATTTCCAGTATTTTTACCTTAATCAAGATATTTTGCAAGAACAATACGTCTTGTAATTGGTTTGACACATTTTTAGAGTAGAAACAAAACTGTAGCTAATTGATTTTTCGTAAACTTCAATACAATTTAATTCTGAAGCGTGGTATATATTGCGTATCGGAGTTGACACAAAATTTTTCAAAATTCTATATTTTTTTCAAGGATCGAAAATTACTTCACATCTGAACATCTCTAATCTAGCCATTTAATTCACTTTAAACTGGCAACTTCTTTTGAGGATTGGTTAGTTTAATTATTAACTTTTAAGACTTTTACAAACTATCTAATTAGCTACAATTGAAAAATTACTAGGCACAATAATACAACCTATTGCATTTTTACCGAGAAACGCACGAATTTTGAGAAAATAAATTATTTTCACTTGATGCTAAATTATTAAATAAAAATAATTAATTAGCCACTAGCGAAAATTACCATTGGAAAGCTCGTTTAATTTATAAACTTTCCTTGCTCTTCTGTTTTTTCCAGAAAACGCAGCAATTTTGAGAAAAAAATTATAATTTTAATCGACGCATGTCGCATTTTGGAAAACAAACGAATAGCAAAGTTTTTCTCAAAATTTTTAAATGGCCACTAGTGAAAATTACTGTTTAAAACCTCGTTTAGTTTATAAATTTTCCTAACTCTTGTGTTCTTTCCAAAAAAAGAATCAATTGTGATACATGAATTCAATCTTCACTCGATGCATGTCGCATTACGAGAACTTCAACAGAGGCTTTTAGACATTATGTAAATAGCTATCAGTGAATATTGTTGTTGGAACGGTCGTTTAATTTAGAAACTTCTTTGTTCTTGCGATATTGCCGAAAAATGCACCAATTTTCAGAAAAATATTCGAATCTCTCTAGATGCATATAGCATTTTCAAGCAACAGTCTTTTACAAATTATCTAAACAGCCGAAAATTATCGGTGAAAAGATCGTTTAATTTATAAACTTTCTATGCTCTTGTGCTTTTGCCGAAACACGCACCAATTTTGAGAAAAGTTTTCAAATCTTACTTCGCATGTCGTTCATGAGAACCTCAATGAAGCATTTTCAACAAGTTTTTTTACAATTTATATAAATAGCAACTGGAAAACATTACTTTTAAAAAGAACGTTTATTTTAGAATCTTTCTTTGCTCTTGCGAGATTACCGAAAAATGCACCAATTTTGAGAATAATATTCAAATCTCACTCGATGCGTGTAGCATGTCTCTCTCTGTCTGTAGCATCATGAGAAGATGAAACAAGCATTTTCAACAGAGTGTTTTACAGATTATCTAAACAGCCACTGGTGAAAATTATTGGTGAAAAGATAGTTTAATTTAATTTAGAAACTTTCTTTGCTCTTGTGAAAAATGCACCAATTTTGAGAAAAAATTTCAAATCGTAGTTCCGATCAACCTTTTTTTAAGAGCAATTGTTGATAGTCAAAATTAAATTCACTTAACTCTTGGGCAGCTCTTTGAGATGCTTCAAATACTGGAACCAATAATTAATTTATGCAGAAAAAGTAGATTTTTCTTTCAAGTGGTTTAAGTCTAGTTCTCGGGGCAACCACAGTAAAAGCGCCAAACAGCATTCCACAGGCGGCAATTCAGTATCCAATCCATAACTGTTCTGTGTTCTGTGGTTTGTGCATGTCGTTGATCAATTGACGTTTTGTCCCAGTTTGTGTTTTTTTGTATATATTTTGTACCCTTTTTTTTTCGTGGAATAAAAAGTGCACAAAAAAGGAACAAGTTTCAAATATATTATATCTAGTTGGACTTACCGTAAGTGCGTAAACTAATTGTACTTCTCTATGACTTTAAATATCTCATTTTATTAATTAATTAACATTTTGATAATGGAATATTGTTTCCAATTGTAGATTTTTCTTTATAAAATGGGTGAAGCAGCGGCACTCAGTCATCATCCCCATCCAATGAACATGCTGCCTCCGACACCTGCTGGTTTAGAAACACTCTACAATCTGTGCAGGAAAATTTATCCTGAGCAAGCAAATCCTTTACAAGTTACTGCTTTGTTGAAATTTTGGTAAGTATATTTTACTGTCACTACTTCATTGCTTAAAATCGTTAGAACAATGTATAAGGTTGGTTCGTACATTTAGATAACTTCCGTGGCGAGGTTATTTTTAGAGGAATGCAATTTATATTCAACCCATTTTCGGAAATATTCCTCTAGCTTCAACAAACGATTACTAAACAACCCATTAGGTGTATTCTTTAGAAACTGTAGATACCAATTTTCTTTTAACGAGCCTTCGAATATAATATTCCATTTAATAATGTATAACCCCGATTTTTTATCTCAACATAAGCATGAGGGTTTGCTGCTGCCTTCAGATGATTATTTCTTCGTTTATAACCCCAACAGTTGTGAAAGTGGCTTTATCGCTCCACAATATTTTATTATAAAAGTACTTAGGTAACAGACTATTACAATATGCTAGTTTTATAATTTTGTGATTGTCCGCCAAATGTGAATTTTCCCAAAAATCTAAAAAGTTTTTTCTTATCTTCAAAATACCACACATTTTCTAGATCTTCATCATGGTTTACAATAACAGTGCGGGTTTTTTCTTTTAAAAATATTTGCGTTCCATGCTTCTTTCTGTATAGTAAAAAGTGGACCCAGCCCGAACTGGTATGTTGAGATGAATGCACCAATACTCCGTTTGAGCTTAAAATAACAACGATTTTTGAATGGGTCTAAACCAAATGTCAACATAATATGCATTTCTGAAATAAGAAGAAAAAGTCTATCTACTGGTCCAAAAATATACAGGGTGTTCCATTAAAACATATGTATTTTAAATTTGCCATGTTTATTTCTTTTATCTAATAACATATGCTGGTGATTCAAGAGTAGCCCTAGAACGTTTGCGTTTAGGATTTTTTCGTACTTCTAATAACAAACTAGCCAGAAGCTGCCTAAATATACGGACCAATCCTGTACAAATATTTTCCATTTTCTATTTTGGGCTCCCCTTGTTCTTTGTCAGTATAGGTCATTTCCTGTTAGGGTGCTATTTTCAGGTTCATATCCTGTCTGGATTTTTAAGTACTCACTTACTCATCAGATTTTACTGAATGTTGGATTTCTTGATTTAGGCATACTAAATTATCCGGGATTTTATTAAATACCGGGCGTACCAACTTAAGTGCGGACCGTTAATAACTTTGTTAGCGGAGATAGAGCTTTGTTTTAAATGGCAAAAAATTATTTTTTTTTTACGGTTAACTGATTGTGATGGTGCAAAGATGGAAAAATTACTCAGTTTTAAAAGGAACTCCCTGTATCTTAGTACATTAGGGTACATAGATACAGGGTTATTGATTGAACTTTGGCCACCCCATTTTTACGTCTATTTTGAAATTTAGGGAAAAATATTAAATGCAAAAGTTGTAGATTTTCACGTCTAGTTTATTTTAAGATTATACCAATTGATACAGGGTGTCTCAAATTCAAGTGGCAGACCAAACTTACATTATCAGACTATGAAGGATTTCACGGCCGGTCAAATCACATATAGAAATGTTTTTCGGGTTTTGAAGCCGTGGTCCATGGGAATTTCTTCCTGACGTATGGGAATTGTGATTAAGATGACATACCCAGGTAAGTTGACATAGTGAACCATATTAGTTCAAATATACGCGCCACAAAAAACATTAGAGCTTGCCGGCTTGCGTTCTTTGAATGTGGTATGCATTGGTTTGATTTCGTCACTCAAAAATGTGTTTGTGCCAATAAATGTCTATCAGGTAAGTTATTTGTTGTATTTGACTAATTTATTATGAATTGTTGCTATTATGAGCTATGAATATTAAAGAATCAGTTACATATCCTTAAGATTATATTATATTATATAGGGTTAAAATAACATGCAACGGTCGGCTTACCCTGAATTTCTGTCGTATAAGATACTTTAAAATTATGTTTTATTTTCTTTGCAGAATGCCCGGCAACTATCAGAGGAAGTCTACTCGTCATTCGTGGTCAAAGGAAGATATGGCAAAGGCTATTCAAAGTGTTAAAGAAAACAAGATGGGTTGGTTGAAGGCGTCTAGAACATTCAATGTGCCTGAAGCTACACTACGCCGTCACTTTGTGAAAGTTCCTGTAAATCTTTGTCGATTCAAGCCCACCTTTGACTCGGTCATTGAAAAACAATTAATTAGTGGAGCATTTGCTAGATTTTGAGCAAAGATTCTTTGGGTTTCCAACCACTGCCGTCAGAAAATTAGCGTTTCAATTTGCTAAAAAAGCAGGAATGTATCATAGGTTCGATAAAGTTACTGAAATGGCAGGTTGGGATTGGCTAAAAGGGTTTAGGGAGCGTAACGCCTCCATCTCATTGAGAGCCCCTAAAGCCACTTCCGCCGCAAGGGCAAGAGCTTTTAATAAGCCGCAGGTCATGAAGTTCTTTGAACTGTTACAGAAGCTGGTGGTCGATAACAATACTCTTCCGGCAAACATTTACAACATAGACGAATATGGGCTCAACAACGTTCAAAAGCCACCAAAAATATTTGCACAGAAGGGGAAAAACAGGTTGGTGCATTGACCAGTGCAGAACGAGGCCAGCATGTATCGCTGTCTGTGCAACTGCTGCTGGGAATTTCGTTCCGCCGGCAATGATTATCCCTAGAAAGAACTTTAAAGCTGAATATTTTGATGGTGCGCCGCCAGGAACCTTGCAGCTATGTTCTGAAAGTTCCTACATGGTTGGAAACTTAATTGTAAAATTGATGAAACATTTCGTCAGTTCTACTGGCAGCAACCCTACAAAACAAGTTATTTTGATTCTCGATGGCGGCAGTAGCCCCAAAAACCTAAAAGAACTAGAATTTGCTAAGGCCAATGGAGTGATATTGCTTTGTCTACAGCCGCACTGCACTCACATGCCACTAGATGTCTCATTTTTTGGACTACTCGAGGCATATTACAACCTTGAAATGACCACCTGGCTGAAATCGAACCCTGGTAGAACTGTAGGGCTTTTCCAAGTGGCCAGTATTTTTGGGAGAGCATACGGAAGTGCTGCTTCTGTCGGAAATATAACGAGCGGCTTAAAAAAAACTAGAATTTATCCGTGCAACCCGGATCATTTGTTTCTGCCCAGCAATGTTTCTGGACTTCCTTCATCAACCACAGCACAGCATGGTGCAAATCATGCACCAAACGATCTAGTTCAGTGTGATTGCCAAGTCATTGCTGGAACGTCTACCACCCAAGACATTTTAAATGAAATTTCTCCACTTCCCAAATCAGTGTCTACGGGGCAAGCAAGAAACACGAAGGGAAAATCGCTGGCTCTCATATTCTGACAGGCATCCCATTCATGGATAAAGTTAAAAGTCCAAAATAAAAAGGAGAAGGAAGAGCGTTAAAGTTCGAAAGCAGGTGAAATGTAATCTTTTTCAGGATGACTCAGATAGTAAACCTGATTTTAGTCACGAGGCTGATGGTGCAGATGAATCGGATTCTGCATGCCTTTATTGTAACGGATTATATAGTAAATCCAAGCCAGGAGAGCAATGGGTATGCTGCCAATTATGTAAGCGATGGTGCCACACTCTATGTGGTGATGTCGCACCAAGAACTAAGGTGTTTAAATGTGAATTGTGCACCGACAATTAGGTATGTCAACTTCTAGACTTCCGTGTGCCATCATACTTATTCCATCTATTAGGTTTCCAATAATGTCAGTATTTTTGTTGTATTTTGTACCTAAATAAACGTTTGAAAAGTATATCCTGAGACTTATTTTTTATCACCTTTGAATTTTCAAACATTTGTCTCAAAACAAAAAGTATGTCATCTTAAGCACACTCCCCTACTTTTTATTGCATATTCGAACTATACACAAAATTCTAGGCCTATTCGATATACATGTTCCATATCGATTTTCGATTGTTTTTGAGTTAACAACCATTACTGATTCAATTTTAGCCACCCCCACAAGTGTTATTTTAAATTTAGAGAAAAAAATTAATCCTTACGTTTTAGTACTTAAATTTAAATTGAGATATTTGACATACACTAGAATGAATCAAATATTCAATAAACGAAACCAATGATCTAAACTATAATATTTTGTCTGCCAATGATAATTCTATGGGGCAATTAGATCTACGTGAATGAATATTGAATTATGTTTTATACTTATAACAACTTTGAATTTAGTTTTAGAATTTGTTATGAATTTTACTTCCAACTATATTTATTTTATCTCGGGCGTGAGTTAGAGCAAGAGCTAGTACTTTGCGGCTAGTGAACAATTTTTGGAACGCTCAATGGACAATACAAAATTACGCACACTCAAATTCAACTGCACAACTAATGTATTTAAAGAAGTTAACAATTTTGCTTAGAGAAAGAAAGGTAAAAAAAAATACATAAATTTACTTAGAGTGTATCACTCGGATATTTTTGGTAGCACCCTTAATCTATGGATACCTTAACTTCAATCAAGCCTGGATGGTGAAGGGGAAGGACCCTGAGGGGGACCTGCTGGAGTGATCACTTCAGTCAGTGGCCTCGCAGGTCTTCCAATGGGGATCGGTCGTGATCATAAATAAAAATAAAAAAAATCCACAGTAAAGGGGTACCAAAATAAATAAGGAAATCACTCAGGTCCGACTGTGAATCGCAATTAAAGTAAAAGGAAACAAAATGAACTGAATGCAGTCGAACTTGAATGTTTCAGCACAAGCAGTTAACTATAAAAGGTTATTAATTCCAATCATAAAAAAAAATACTGTCATAAAAAAACTGATAAAAAAAAACAAAAGTCTTCACCAAAAGTTGGGCGCCAGCATGCTTCCAAGTAGCATACAACTTCTACCCAAAATAGAAAACACCAGAACCAGCCTCCACGTCAAAAATCCAAAGGTCCCGCTGAGGTTCCCCAAAAGAGCTGGTTTTGAATTGCTCAACGGATCTCGGATCAATTCCACGTGGTCATAACGGCCATCATGGATTCGTCTATCTGGTTCTTGGGTCTCAAAACTTCAACTCGCCGACTAGACGACTACTTTTCCCAGTGGAAAGAAAGGCCTCTTGCAAACCATCAATCCATCAATGCCATCATCAATAAATTTCTCGATTCTAAAATTTTTCAAAAACCGACCATGCGGTAGCGCTGAACACAATGAAAATCTCAAAGCCCGACCGTGCGGAACAAACCCAAAAATCGACCTGCCGATCTGATCGGCACGGCCTAATTAATTCTTCAACCACCAAAAATCTACCGTCACACCAGTAGAAGTTTTTCCTCCCCCCAACCTTCCGTTGGAGCAGGAATCAAAAATCACCAATTTCATTGGCCCTAACGGACACGTGATCCCGCAATCTACCAAACATTTTTTTCACCTGCGATAAGAATCGAAACTGCGATAAGAATCGCCAAATTTGCTAGATTCGGATTTTACAGCCAAAATTTAACTCTATGATGAAAAAACCAAAACAGATATGCTTGGCAAATAACTTGCACACGCATACCGAGGTCGAAAACAAATTAACAGGTTTACGGCAAAATATTTGCACGTAACAAATTAACTGAATTTTGTAAATGCTCTACGTGACCTGCGCTCATTTCGATACACCTCCGATATATCTTCGTCGGCCTCTCAATAGCAGATAATATGGATCTTTGATTAACTGAATGTATTTGGATTTAATAATGGTTATTAACTCAAAAACAATTAAATATTAATATGAAACATTAATATCGAATAGGACTTGAATGTTGCGTATAGTTCGAATATGCAATGAAAAGTACGGCATTCCATTTAAAAACATGTAAAAAAATAATTTGTGTTTTTTAAGTAAAGCAAAATATTATTGGAAAATAACATACATTTATTTTAGTAGTAGTAGTAAACATCTTTATTTCTAAGAAAAGGCTATCGACCTATCGGTCTTTCTGCCCATGTATTTTATTAAATTATAAAATACGAAAAAAAAAACAATAAATGAACATAAAAATTTGTTGTAATAACAAGAGTAACTTAGAGCAAAATAACTAAGAACAAATATCACAGATGTATGGGTCTTTTTCGGCACCTGCACATTCTTGTCATCATCTGCATCAACCCATATTTCTCCGCAAGCATAACTTGAAAATCTTTGGTCATAAAAAAGACAAATTGCATCATCAGGGCCCGTTTCCAGCGAAAAATTTTCTTCATCGCCTGATGAATTTTGCAAGGAAATACTTTTGTTAGATTTTGAGCTCGATGAAGATGAAACTTTTTTTTGACGTTTAGCAGAAATTTTCAGCTTCATTTGCTTTTTTTAAGTTTACTTTGCATTCCACTGCATCCTGGTTCTGCATCAAAAAATTTGTTCTTTACCATTTCCCGTTTTTCTATTCGTGAATTTATCTTCTTCTTCTTCCGGTCCCGTATGCATCCTGCACGTTGGGGATCTTCCTCACATTCCTTAAATGATTGTAAGGGCGTTGTCTTCTGCCCGACGAAATATAGTTGCCACATCTGGCACGCCGCTCCAATTCTTGATGTTTCGGAGCTACGAGTGCTGTTTTCGTCTGGGTCCCCTTCGGCCCTCCATCTTGCCTTGTAGGATCAGCTTTGGGATGGCACTGCGAGGCCCTCTTAGGATGTGTCCCAGGTATGACACCTTCCGGTTTTATCTATGTTTAGGAGCTGTCTCTCTATACCTGCTCTCCGCAGTACTTCCTCGTTTGTAATGTGTCCACATCTTAAACGCTTCAATGCACGTGATCTTACTTTGATTGATCATGTTTCAGCCCCGTACAACAGGATAGGCCACACATAGCATTTTATAACTCTTAGTCGGAGGTCCAGGGGTAAGCATTGCTGTAGGAGGACACCCTGAAGTCGACGATATGCCGTTTTGGCCATGCCGATTCGAGTCTTAATTTCCTCGTCACAGTCCCACGAGCTGTTAACAGATCCGAGGTACCTAAATCTCTTCACTTCTGCGACGTTTTTGCCCTCTACCTCGAGAGTAACCTCTCTGCTTTGTCTACTGATCACCATGGATTTCGTTTTGGAGATGTTAATATGCAGGCCGTACCGCCGACCAATCAATTTATAGACTTCTCTAATTCTTTTTTGCCTTTCCAGGTTTTCTACCCCTGGCTGCTATTTTTTTGTTCATGATGGGT
This sequence comes from Dendroctonus valens, assembly GCA_024550625.1. Taxonomy (NCBI): domain Eukaryota; kingdom Metazoa; phylum Arthropoda; class Insecta; order Coleoptera; family Curculionidae; genus Dendroctonus; species Dendroctonus valens. Next base: position 126,437 of record JAJTJO010000588.1, read on the forward strand.
ACCGGAATAATGTCTTCTGGGTTAACTAAAATTTGTAAACATTGCCAATCTTCTCTATTTTTGCGATTAAACTCTGCAAGCGGTTGGTCTTGAACTACAGAATCATTATGTGACGCTGCCAAAAAATCTTAATCAGTAAAAACTTTCCTTCTAAGCGGATAAATCCCTGTAACAACAAAATTCTTAAGAGCTCGTTCGGCGGAATTAACTTTTAGGTAAGCCCAACCAAAAAGTTCGCAGATATCAAAGTGACTGATAGCACGTTGGTTTGTTCTCAAGAAAATTCTAATTTCTTCATTATAAAATGTTTTCGGTGCACCCATCACTGTTTTATCAAGGGGCTGCATTTTATGAGATGTGTGCGGGGGAACAAAGAATTGTAACAAAATTTTCACTACAGCACAAGCCTTCACTACTACTTCAAGGTTCCTAGTACGGGTATTATGTCCATCTAGCATGAGGAGAATTGGATTATTTTCAGGTGGGTAAACTTTTTCAATAAAGTGGTCAAACCAGGCAGTAAAAAGGTCAGTCTGTATCCAACCTGATGGGTGACATTTGCACGAGTCCCAGGTGGAGCGCCTTTTTTTAATTGTTCGTTACAGTTTTTTAGCGGAAATATCATCAATCAACATCATCAAAAACGTCATGAAAACTAGGGGTCGGCAACCTTTTGAGTCGGAAGAGCCCAAAATTACGATTTACAAAATTTCAAAGTTTTTAAAGAGCCACAAATTTTTTTCTTACCAACAATAAATAGTACTCGTATAAATAAAGTTTTTTGATGAAAATAAGTAATCTATTATTCATATATAAGTAGTGTTTTTCTTCAAACTCCAAATGCCAACTTCTCCTCACTGTAGCAATTTGGAAGACTATTCCATGCGTCGAATATAAGTGCCTCAACTCGCGGCATTTCTTTTAAAGCTGTCCACTTTTGTTGCATTACGTACATATATTTATGGACCTCTAACTCTTCCAACTCGCTTTTCAGCTCTGTAAATTTTCCACTCCACAAAGCTTTACTTTTAAAATCGATCAATTGTATATCTAGAGATTCAGTATCAATTCCAAATGGCTCAATGTGGATTTCGTTACTTAAAAGTGGTTTTGTTGGTTTTGAATTGCTCAAACCTGCCAGCAAATTCATCTTTAATTTTTGTTATAACTGTGCTGAAGTAATTCGTGTTAACAGTTGCACTGGTTTTATCGCGATATTGCTTTATATATTGAAAATGAAGTAATTTACCGCTCTGAATATCTTCTGCAAAAAGAACTAATTTTTCTTCAAAACAAACCAATTCTTCTAACAAAACATAGGCTGGGTTTCCCTTTCCTTGCAGTTTTAGATTCAGTTCATTTAATTTCGCTGTGATACCCACCATAAAGTAAAATTGCAACCATTTGTCGTTCTCTAATTCAGGGTGATTAATGCATTTTTCATTTAGGAATGTATCTATTTCATTCAAGCGCAAAGCAAAACGTTTCAACACCTTACCTTTGGAAAGCCATCGATTGCACTTTATTGTGAAGAAGGAGGTCGGAATACTGAGTCTCCATTTCGTTTAAGAATTTTTTAAACTGACGATGGTAGAGTGCTTTTGATAAGATGCTGTTAACAATCTTGATTACCAAATTCATGCCCTCAACTATTTCGGCCGGAAATGTTTGGGCACAAAGCGCTTCTTGATGTATTATATTATGCAGGGAAACGACGAGTTTCGTGGTATATTTTACTGCGAAGAATCGTTGTTGCTCCTTTATTTTTTCCTGTCATACTTCTGGCTTTATCAGTTACTATTGAAACGAGTTTATTTAAATCGATCTTAGTGTCTTCAAGGCATTTTTGCACGGCATTCGCTATATTTTCCCCTCGAGTTTGTCCCGAGAGCGGGAGCAATTCTAGAAGTTCTTCTTTTGGACCTTTGGGAAGCCATATATCTGACAAAAAGGGCAACTTGTGCCGTGACTTTTATGTAGTTATAGCAAGTCATAAGACAGAAGAAAGTTGAATATCTTCCATCTGCAAATTTGTTACATTTGAAGAGATTCTAGCAATTCTATCTTGTACTGTTTTTGAGGATAGTGGCAAATCTTTGATTTTTTTCAAGATTTCTGGTTTGGTTTTGAAATCACGAAATAGTTCTTCAGATGCACGTATGAAGCAATCTTTGACATCCTCACCATCTGTGAATAGTTTGCATTTTTGTAATTGCTAGTGATACTGCGAAACTTGCGAGATTAACATTACTTGTACATTGCGTCCAGTTACTTAACATGGAACTTGATTGCTGTTTTTCTTCTTGGAGCTAGTCGACAGCTTTTTTCGTTCTTCGTCGGCTGGATATTTACTAGCAAACTGAGTATGTTCTTAAGCGAAGTGTCTCTCTAAATTTGATGGTGCGGTGAAAAGCGAGTCCAAGTGGCGATAGAATCGGTGCCTAATCCTCGTTAATCGATTCAGAACAATTTTTAAATGTTTTTTTTTATAAAATAAATAATATTTGCGTTTGGAACTAAAGAGCCGCAGCTTCACATCCAAAGAGCCGCAGGTTGCCGACCTCCTGGTCTAAACTAAAGTATTTTGTCTGCCAATCATTATTCTACGGGGCGAGTAGTCTTTATTTCTAAAAAAGGCTATCGACCTATCGGTCTTTCTGCCCTTCTACGGGGCGATTATGGGCATAATTTGGAATTTAGTTTTAGAATTAACTGAAATTTGTAAATGCTCAACGTGACCTGCGTTCATTTCGATACACAATAGCATCTAATATGAATCTTTGATTTACAGAATTTATTTGTATATTTGTATATTATTTGTATCAGAACAATTGAATATCAATATGGAACATTAATATCGAATAGGACTAGACATTTGCTTTAGTTCGAATATGCAATGAAAAGCACGGCAATTACATTTAAAAAAAATAAGTTTGGTATGTCACGTGAATTTGAGACACCCTGTAACAATTAGTTTTATTCTAAAATAAACTAGACGTTAATATCTACAACTTTTGCATTTAATAGTAGCAGTAGTAAGCATCTTTATTTATTAGAAAAGGCTATAGACCTATCGGTCTTTCTGCCCTGGGTTAATTACAAAGTTTTATATGGAAAACTAATAACTAATGTATATAATGTAATTAACAAACATGTACATGATTTATGTCTGGACATGCTCCAATAGGGTTGAGGTTGGGAACAGGAAACGCGTTTGTCTGGTCGGTCTTGTATAGGGCGTTAGTTTATAATTGTTATAAATAAACATCAACTACTTTGATAATCAGATAATTACACTTACAACACACTTACATTACGTAAACCAATACTTTTCTAATGGCAATTCGTCAGGTGGTCGATCGAGATAATACATCTGAAACAACTTTGAAAAAGTAATTGAGTAACAAGTTCAACAAGGAAAGGGATATTATTGATAATTATAGAAACTTGTAAATACATCATGTTCAGCTACAAGACTCAATCCAGAGTCCCCACTTGGAGCCATCAGTTATCAACCCATAATGCTTATGAAAATTTTAATTGATGATCTCTTTCACTATCTCTGAACCCCGCAATACTACAACCGAGGTTGCATCCTGCCCCCGCTAATCCTGAGTTGTTAAGAGGTATTAAGGGAACAGCGCACGAAATACCCCCTCAGGAGAGCCTTACTAGTCATCGGCGTTTATCATGATAAATAGTCTCTTAATTGGCCATACTAAGTACTGCTGGAATCAGCACACAGCCAGCACCCGCCTACTAGCGTTCTCTCTCTCAACGGGTTCAGAGCCCAGGTACTGCGGGAACAATGCGCAAACAGTACCCGTCCCTAACAATATTACTCAAGTTGACTAAATAGATTACAACTTAACGAGCTGCACTCGTTTCCTTTTTATGGTTTTATGCGAAGCTTTAACAGTATCTAACTTTAAATGGATATTGAAGAGAAACAGTTAAATATTAAGAAAGGTAAATAAATATGAAAGAAGGACAGAATGAATATTGAACTATAGTTGAAGAGGCTACTATCTTTAATGATTTACCAATAGTAAATATGCTGAAGAGGCTACTCTGTGAGAAACACTCACTACTTAAGGTTATCTTTAATGGTTCACCAAATAGAAATATGCTGAATAGGCTACTCTGTGAGAACACTCACTACTTAACATTATCGTTAATGGTTCACCAAATAGAAATATGCTGAATAGGCTACTCCGTGAGAACACTCACTAATTAACGTTAAATTTAATGGTTCACCAAATAGAAATATGCTGAATAGGCTACTCTGTGAGAACACTCACCTAATGAATAATTTTCACACTAGCACGAAGTGGCACCAACTGATAAATATGACACTGGATCTAAACAAGCACTAATAGTTCAGGTGGGTGGTTTCCCTTATTTATCCAAATATTTCCACCCCCCTATTGGGTGGAGTTTGAGTCAAGTTTACCCCAGATTCTGGGCATTGGGGAGCAGTTTAGTTTAGATTCGTTCCCATCTTCCAGGTGTTCTACAAATCTCTCTGGGAGGTAAAACAAAACACCTGTCTGTGGTATCTTCCCCGTAAATCACTGGTTATTGCTTTGAGCCGCTCTTTTATAGCTTTCACAATATCATGCTAGCGAGGTTTATGGTGTTAACGTATAGTTATTGATACGTTGATTGATAGATCGAACTTTCCAAATGCGACGTCATTTGACCATTTGAGCGCCCTCTTGGAATTTATTAGTTTCCTTCATAATGTTTTTCCAATGTCTTACACTTGTTAAACAGAGGGGGTCCAGGAAGGTCAGATTGTGAGGGTTGTGTTTCCATCTTGGTTGCAGGACGAGTAGTCTTTCCAAGATCCTTGTCAAGTTTGTGCGTTCGTAGAGTACTCGGTTTGATGGATTGTGTAATGGGTTTGCTGGGTGTCGGATTTTCGTTATCAGTCTCAGTGCTATCTGTTCTGTTGTCTGTATTGGCGAATAAAATATGAGCGTAGTCTATTAGAGGTCTGCAGATCGCTTTATATATGATAGTTGGTGTCTTGGTGCTGATGCCCTTGTTTTTGCAAGTAAGTGTGCGGACGTGTTTTGCTCTCTTGGTTAGATCTGTTCTGATGTTTTGTGAATTTTAGTTTATTGTCCATTGTTATTCCTAGGTATTTCACATTGTCGGTGGGTTTGGTTATTTGACCGTCCGTGGTGATGTTTGGAGGGTCTGGTTTAATTCGGTGGTTTGAGAGGAACAGTCGGTTTTTTGATGCATTTGGTGTGAGTCTCCATTTGTAGAACCATGCTGTTATTGTGTCTGTTAGTGTCTGGAGTTTGTCCACTGCTCTGCCGGTCGTTCTGTCGTGCGCGATAAGGGTAGTGTCGTCAGCGTATTGCAGCAAGTAAGCGTTTTGGTCTATACCTTCTTTGTCTTGTCTGTTGTGTTTGTATATGTCATGGAAATACATGTTGTAAAGCAGGGGTGAGAGTGGTGAACCCTGAGGTAAGCCTTGCTCAGGTGAAGAGGGGATAGAGTAGTCGTCGTTGATTCGTACCTCCAGTTGTCTGTCTTCGAGTAGTTGTTTAATAATATGTATTAAGTAGTTTGGAGTGCCAAGTTTGTGTAGTTTGTTCAGTAAGCTCTCGATCCAAACACTGTCGAAAGCCTTATTTACGTCTAAAAACAGGCTGGCAGTTTTTCCTCCGGTCAGGTGTGTAGTTTGTATGTTATTAGTAAGAACAAAAAGTGGATATACAGTGTGTCCAGTATAAAATGATGTACATGGGGATATTGGAAACCGTTAAAGATACAGACAGGACCAAATGGGGAAAAAGTTGCGCAATCAAGTGCCTATAAATAATCTGTCATCAACTTCTTTGAACTCGGAATAGCAACGGTTATACAGGGAAAAAAAGAAAAAAGTGCGTTTTATAAAATCCTTTATATCGTGTTTATTATAAAAGATACAATAACGAAATTTTCAGGGTGGGGGTAAGAAATGAGCGTGAATTTATAAATAAAGTAAAAAATAATCTAGGCCCACTATGTTCAATGAGGCCGAAGTCAACTTTTGTTTTTCTTATGGGCGCCATATTGAATTTATGCATTTTTAAATTCCCCTTTAAATATGCTCTTCACCCATGTATAACATGTTTATGTTCGATCAAGATAAATAATTAAAATTAACAAAATTACGATTTAATGGTAGTAGGCATTGATATTTCTATTAATTATTACTTTAAATTATTATTTATCATACATCGAACACTGCAAAAGAACAAGAAACATTTTAGGATTAAAGTAGGTGTTCAAATAAGCCACCGTTTTCTCGCACGAACAACGTACGTCGTCTCATTACTGCTTCACAGGATTTTCTGATCATTTCTGGGGTAATTCTGTTAACGGCATTGCCCCATGTAAAAAATCAACCGGTGTTATGTCAGGGGATCTCGCAGGCCATCTTACTGGTCCCAGGTTGCCTATCCACTTGTTGGGAAATTCGTGATTTAAAAATTCTGTGATAATACGTCCATTATGTGGCGGCGCGCCGTCTTGTCGGAAATACAAGTTTTGCAGGGTAGCTACTGGAACATCCATAAGTGATTCCGCTACGTTAGTTTGTAAGAGGTTCAAATATCTCTCGGAATTTAAGTTCTCATTAAAAAAAAATGGTCCAATCACGTGGGTACCCACAATACCTAACCAGACGGTAAATCCAAAGCTAACTCGGTGCCTAACTTGACGAACTAGCCGTGGATTTTCATCTGACCAAAAAACGGCATTTTTACGATTAAATAGTCCACATTTAGTAAATTGGCTCTTATCTGACCAAAGGACTTTTAAGGAAAAGTTTGGTATCTCGTTATTTCTTTGAATAAACCACTGACAAAATGCCATTTTTCTAATCGCATCGCCATTCTGGAGTCCCTGGCAGGGCCGTTCACGATAGGGGTGATATTTATGACGCTTTAAAATACTATTCGCCGTTGACCGCGCAACACCTGTTGTGGCTTCAATTTGACGTAAAGACGTACGAGGTGTCTCAACCATGCTTTGCATTACCAAATTTTCTTTATTTTCGTCTGGAAGTTTGTTTTTCTTTACCTCAGCAAAACTCCCGTAAGATACAAAGTTGTCTTTCAGACGCCTAAACATAGTTCTTCCAGGTTGTCCTTTCTGGATATTTATTTAAATACATTTCTTCAGCTTTCGCTTCATTTCGACGACAGAGTATAAAACACTCCAACATATCGTATTTTTTATAGTTTGAAAAGTGATTCATTTTGAAACACAATTAATTATAAACACTTGACACTGACAATAAATTCTGCTTTGACAGTTACCTAGGTAATTAAAACAGACAACGAACGTCACTATGGGGAAATTGAAGAGAAATATCAATGCCTACTACCATTAAATCTTAATTTTGTTAATTTTAACTATTTATCTTGACCGAACATAAACATGTTATACATGGTTGAAGAGCATATTTAAAGGGGAATTTAAAAATGCAGAAATTCAATATGGCGCCCATAAGAAAAACAAAAGTTGACTTCGGCCTCATTGAACATAGTGGGCCAAGATTATTTTTGACTTTATTTTCAAATTCCCGCTCATTTCGTACCCCCACCCTGAAAATTTCGTTATTGTATCTTTTATAATAAACACGATATAAAGGATTTTATAAAACGCACTTTTTTCTTTTTTTCCCTGTATAACCGTTGCTATTCCGAGTTCAAAGAAGTTGATGACAGATTATTTATAGGCACTTGATTGCGCAACTTTTTTCCCATTTGGTCCTGTCTGTATCTTTAACGGTTTCCAATATCCCCATGTACATCATTTTATACTGGACACACTGTATAGTTGACTTTTAGTATTGAAGCCAAACTGGTATTTTGGAATATGATGTCTTATTAAATTATGTATTATGTAGCAAAAGGGGTTTCTGGCTTCCCTTCAGGAAGACCTTTTTTCCTTAATGAATGCCCCTCGAATAAAACCAAAAAAAATCTCCTGACGTTGTCGTGCGTATGGCTAGCTCGGGAATGTCCATGTTAGGGCACTGCCCAGGTAATGGACGACTTAGCGCACCTATTTAGATCATGGGCAAAGAGCAACCGGCCGAACATCTGGCTAGACATGGGAGTTATGTTTTTTTAACTTTGTTTGTGAGTTTTATTAATGGGAATGTTCAATAAATTTTTATCTATCTATCTATCTATGTAATATGTTTTTTATTATGTGTCCAAACAGTTTGCTCAACACCAGGAGTAGCGTGATGGGTATGTAGTTTTTTGTTAGTATATCATCTAGTCCATACTTTAAACTAGGAATTATTATTCCGTTCTTCCATGACTTGGGTATTTTGTTAGTAATAATGCATTCGTTCAGTTTTCTCAATATGAAGTTATGTGTTTCTTGTGTTAGATGCTTAAGTACCTTGCTTTTGATATTGTCTTTTCCGGGTGCCGTGTTTTTCAGTTTTGCTAAGATTTCGAGATATTGGGTTTCTGTAATGGTTTCGTGATTTAGACCCGTCTTGTTTTTTGAAAATTCGTCATGCCATTTGTTCACCCGTTCCCAGTTGTCGTTGTCAAAGTTTGTATTTGTTGATCTTGATTTTGAAGGCCCTCTGAAAGTGGCCGGCGAAGGCGTCCGCTTTGTCTTTGTCCCAGTATCGTTGTGTTCCCTGCTCATTGATAATACCTATCGGATTTGTTTTTTTGTATTTAGATAATTTTTTTATTTTCCGCCAATATGTTCTTCCTTTGTCTTTTTCGATTTCTTGTCATATTTCAATTCATGTGTTGTCAGTATTGAAATATCATAGCTTTAATGTTTCTGTTTAAGTTGTTAATTGTTATTTTGATAGAGTCGTCCTGTGTAATTCGGTATTGTCTGTATAAATCTCTTTTATTGTTGTGTATATTTTCCTGACTGTACTTCAATTTATTTCAAAAAATTCCTGGGTTTCAGTCAATTTTATTGTTTATTATTTAAAATGTTACAAATACGTTTCGGTGTCTTTCTCCACCATCATCAGTTTTTTGAATGAATTTTTTCAGAATTTTTTGAAATAAATCTCTTTTATGTTTTATTTGTCTTAGTACAAACCTGGGTAGAGTATGCTGGTAAAAGGCATTTTTAATTTGTGGTGAGAATTTTTTTATGTTATATGAAAGGTGCTCTTGCAGATCTTCGATGGGGATAAGTCCGGGGTTTGCCTTTATGTAGTCCAGTGTGTGTGATTTAACTTTGTCCAAGCCGGTCTTGTTTAAGTTGAGTTTTTCGGAGCTGGGTTTTGCTGTGGGGGTAGTAGGTTCAATTTGTTGTGAGTTGAAGCTAAAAGTCATAGCCAAATGGTCTGATCCGAGTTCGTTGGTCAATCTTATCGTGTCTATGTTGTTTGTAAGGTTTCTTGTATGTAGTAAAACGTCTGGTGTTAAAAAAATCAAAAATATCGGTGGAGTGTGTCGTCTTATAAAATCGGAGTTTTGTAAAAATCTGTTTAATTGTCTCTTATTCATTTTGCTCATGTTAAGGTCTCCAATAATTATGGCATATTTGTATAGACTTGCTTTCGTTAGGAAATCATCAACAAATTGCTTTCTCATTTTTTTGAGTAGCTCTTCCCTGTTGGTGTTGGTGGTTTTGTTCAGCAGGTGTTTATAATTGTTAATTATATAGTCGTGGGTTGTAATGGGTGAATGAACCCTACTTTGCGCGGTTACCGAAATTGACATCTCGGCTGATCTTTTGTTGAGGCATTTTATTTGCACATTAGGAATGCCTTCGATCCGAGCAGTTGGCCTCCTCGGGCATCGCAGGCTCCATGCTGCCTGGTCCTCAGCATTACATGCTGCACATTTAACTCGGAGAGTTTAATGTAAACACTTTTGTACATGTGAAAGTCATACATACATCAAGTTTGCTGAATGTCTGTGGATAGATTGCAATGAATAAATGGAAAAAAATAAAATAAAAAATATTAAAACTCCTGACAATTAATTTTTTATAAAAGAACATGATCGCTTACTACCACCACGTTTGCAGTTACTGCCTGAAATTGTTAAATAGCAAGGAAACAGAAATAATTTTTTTGCACAAAAGCTATGAATGGTACAAGATTTCACCAAAAGCCCAAAAATGTTCAAAAAGGATTAGTGCATCGGCTCAAAATCAGTTGATTCCAGCTACCAAATAAACAGTTCTGATAGTTTTTGTACCAAGTCACTCCAGAATTCCTCACTAGCCCAAAGCTGATGAACTCGGTTGCTTAATTAAAACATGTCATCAAAAAAGTCCATCGTACCATTATTATTCCCGATATTTCAATAGATTTAGAATTTTAAGCAGAACAAGGCGCTTGAATTAAAATAAGTGGGACCTATTTCTGGTATAACATGAAGTTCGGCACGGTACAGCGTTGCTCAGACTTCGCATTGTTTTATTGTTTTGAACCCTGCTGGAATTATATTATTTTAAATAACTATTCACTCCTAACACCAGTACTTCGGGTACTTCAGCCGCAGTAAAAACTATACAATTGACCGTTACAGCAAAACCGTTATCTTGTTCGTTCCTCTGATTTACCCTCCGCCGAGATTCTTAAGAGTCGGGTATTATTTAGCTCGAAATTTCTACCAGTTGTATTTTGTTAAACTCGTTCTGGGTTTAATATTTCCAAAACATCCCATTGATCATTCGAAAATTCCGATAATGTTTGATTTGATGGTTAGAGTAAGAAATAATGACCTACATTTTCGAACAATTCCTCGTTTTGTTCCAATCGGATGTATTACATAACACAGTAGTCACAAACGCCTAATAGCTGCTACTTTATACGCGATTAACATTTTCCCCTGCCCTTCGCTTTGCATTCATTCTTCCCACTGTACTTCCAAATCGTCTTGGTTTAGGTATTTATGTCCAATTGAAAATATAGGTTGGGAGGTCCAGATCCGCTGGACTACATTTCTATGTACTCTAACCCAGGAGAACCAGATGAAAATGTTCCACCTCATTGGCACTACATCAGTTTTGGTCTTTCCGATCTTCATGGCGATGGTCGGGTACATGATCCATCGGGACCTGACGGTGCTTCCGGATTTGGTTTTGAGCTAACATTTAGATTAAAACGGGAGTCCGGAGAAACATCACCTCCGACTTGGCCGGCTACACTAATGCAATCTTTAGCTAAATATGTTTTCCGATCAGGTAGGCGGTTTGAGATTTTCACTTGGCAATAAGTTTAAAAAACGCTGTTAGTCCTTTTGTAAAATACATCACAAATTTTCTAACTGTTTTTCGCAGTCACCAAATGTAAAATTGTCGGCAGTGTTTTTTGAGAGCTAATTAGTTTAAATAAATGTGCAAACATTATGTGCAATATATGAGGGTTAATTTTAGGAAATTCACTATGTTCAAGTGATCACGTCTCCTGGCATTGTGCCCTTGACAATAGTGAAGCAAGGATTCAGCACATGTTAATGACTACAGACCCCCAGCTTAATACTACAGAAACTCCGTTTGGAACAGTCAATTTCGTGCAGATTGTCGGAATTTGCACTGAAGAACTCAAAGCTGCACAGCAGTGGAATGGATCTGGAATTTTAGATATTCTTCGAAGATCACCAGCGTATGGCGTAGTAAACATTTACCTACAGTTTTTCTATGTATTTTTGTTATTTTAGAGCCGGAGGTCCTTGGCTTATAACAGATATGACAAGGTCAGATAGTATTTTCGAATTGGAGCCTTCCACACATGAAGAAGTTGAACGGGGATTTGAATTGGATGGGTCAAATTTAAGCGGGGTTTCCGGAAGATGTTCCTGGTCTGAGCATGACTATTATACTGAAAAAAGTTACAAAACTTCTAGATCGAGACTTGGATCTTTTCATGATGCCTTTTTAGGTAATAATATTTATTCAGCTGGCAATTCATATGATTCAATTCTCAATTTCATTTTGACACTTTGTATTAATAGTTACCAAAATGTGATCGAAATTCTATTAAAGTAAGTCCCTTTCAACAAGGAAGGAATGCGACTCAAATTAAGTAACACATTCACAATAAAATTTCAAATATATCAAAAACGGTTAAACCTAGGTATGGGATATTATACACAAAATTTATTTAGAATTTGGAGTAGAATTCAAAACTGTAATAGTATACAGTGTGTCCAGTATAAAATGATGTACATGGGGATATTGGAAACCGTTAGAGTTACAGGGTGGACCAAATGGGGAAAAAGTTGCGCAATCAAGTGCCTATAAATAATCTGTTATCAACTTCTTTGAACTCGGAATAGTAACGGATATACAGGGAAAAAAGAAAAAAGTGCGTTTGATAAAATCCTTTATATCGTGTTTATTATAAAAGATACAATAACGAAATTTTCAGGATGGGGGTACGAAATGAGCGCGAATTTGAAAATAAAGTAAAAAATAATCTAGGCCCACTATGTTCAATGAGGCCGAAGTCAACTTTTGTTTTTCTTATGGGCGCCATATTGAATTTCTGCATTTTTAAATTTCCTTTTAAATATGCTCTTCAACCATGTATAACATGTTTATGTTCGATCAAGATAAATAATTAAAATTAACAAAATTACGATTTAATGGTAGTAAGCATTGATATTTCTATTAATTATTACTTTAAATTATTATTGATCATACATTGAACACTGCAAAAGAACAAGTAACATTTTAGGATTTAAGTAGGTGTTCAAATGAGCCACCGTTTTCTCGCACGCACAACGTACATCGTCTCATTACTGCTTCACAGGATTTTCTGATCATTTCTGGATCAATCTGTTAACAGCATTGCCCCATGCAAAAAAATCAAGCGGTGTTATGTCGGGGGATCTCGCAGGCCATCTTACTAGTCCCAGGTTGCCTATCCACTTGTTGGGAAATTCGTGATTTAAAAATTCTGTGATAATACGTCCATTATGTGGCGGCGCGCCGTCTTGTTGGAAATACAAGTTTTGCAGGGTAGCTACTGGAACATTCATAAGTGCTGCCGCTACGTTAGTTTGTAACAGGTTCAAACATCTCTCGGAATTTAAGTTCTCATTAAAAAAAAATGGTCCACGTGGGTACCCACAATACTTAATAACCAGACGTTAAATCCAAACGTAACTTGGTGCCTAACTTGACGAACTAGCCGTGGATTTTCATCTGACCAAAAATCGGTATTTTTACCATTAAATAGTCCACATTTAGTAAATTGGCTCTTATCTGACCAAAGGACTTTTAAGGAAAAGTTTGGTATCTCGTTATTTCTTTGAATAAACCACTGACAAAATGCCATTTTTCTAATCGCATCGCCATTCTGGAGTCCCTGGCAGGGCCGTTCACGATAGGGGTGATATTTATGACGCTTTAAAATACTATTCGCCGTTGACCGCGCAACACCTGTTGTGGCTTCAATTTGACGTAAAGACGTACGAGGTGTCTCAACCACGCTTTGCATTACCAAATTTTCTTTATTTTCGTCTGGAAGTTTGTTTTTCTTTACCTTAGCAAAACTCCCGTAAGCTACAAGGTTGTCTTTCAGACGCCTAAACATAGTTCTACCAGGTTGTCGCCTTTCTGGATATTTATTTAAATACACATTTCTTCAGCTTTCGCTTCATTTCGACGACAGAGAATAAAACACTCCAACATATCGTATTTTTCATAATTCGAAAGTGATTCATTTTGAAACACACAATTAATTACAAACACTTGACACTGACAATAAATTCTACTTTGACTGTTACCTAGGGAATTAAAATAGACAACGAACGTCACTATGGGGAAATTGGAGAGAAATATCAATGCCTACTACCATAAAATCTTAATTTTGTTAATTTTAATTATTTATCTTGACCGAACATAAACATGTTATACATGGTTGAAGAGCGTATTTAAAGGGGAATTTAAAAATGTAGAAATTCAATATGGCGCCCATAAGAAAAACAAAAGTTGACTTCGGCCTCATTGAACATAGTGGGCCTAGATTATTTTTTACTTTATTTTCAAATTCACGCTCATTTCTTACCCCCACCCTGAAAATTTCGTTATTGTATATTTTATGATAAACACGATATAAAGGATTTTATAAAACGCACTTTTTTCTTTTCTTCCCTGTATATCCGTTGCTATTCCGAGTTCAAAGAAGTTGATGACAGATTATTTATAGGCACTTGATTGCGCAACTTTTTCCCCATTTGGTCCACCCTGTAACTCTAACGGTTTCCAATATCCCCATGTACATCATTTTATACTGGACACACTGTATAGGGTGTTCCATTTAAAATAAGCAAGTTGATACCTACTTCCGTTATAACTGGAAGTGTGACCATCTTGAAAATATTTTAGATCGCTTTGTCGCACTGTCCAATTTTCAAATTTCTCCTTATTACAATTTGCCAGATATCGATCGCGGAGGTTCCCGATGGGACACCCTGTATACTGGCCGAATGCCTTCACACAATTTTATTATTATTATATTATGTTATTTGTATAATAGTGTTATCAAAGCTTTAAATTACATAAAATCGAAATAACCTTGTCACCACGACGACAAACTTAGCTGTAAAAGAAAATCCGAATTAGTTAATTAAAAGCTAAAAAGGTATTGTGCCCCGGGCGCGAGTTAAGCTTGTTACGGCACTGAGTCTCATCTACTTGAGTTTGCATCATATGGGAAACTTTTTATGATTAATTTTAGGGAAAAAGTTATTCTTCATTAAAAGTTCTGCTGAGATCAAAACCTTCAGATTTTTTTTCTAGTCGTATATCTCGGTTCGATATGGCTCGCATAGGATGCTGATCGCAGTACAACATCTGGGAATTCGATATTTCAACAAAGCAAAAAGGCAAATGCCTGGCTTTTGATTACTACCAGATTGCAAGAAAAATCAGCCTACGAAGGTCAAAAAACTAATTTAAATGGTTTCGTCAGCCCTTGCATACTTAAAGGAACAACAGTCATTCGGTCATAATTTATGGCTGGCTCAGGCAAATAGGCTTTACAAAAAGAAAACATGTTGCCACTGCATTCACTCTTTTCATTAAAACAACGCAAGTCCGGCGTCTGTCATAGTCTCTCTTCAGTAAATCCAAAGAAAAAACATTGATCGCGCTGCACCGCTTAAAAGCATCGCTAGCGAACTTACGAACCAATAAACATCACTAAACACAGCGTCTTCTGTTTTTATTTTCCAACATATAAAAGTGTGGCGCGCCGTGTCGCTGTATCAATACGGCAAGCTGTGTCGGTGTCGCTGTGTGAACACTTGAAAATCCACTGTGTCACCCAGGCCTAGTATATACAGAGATTAGTTGAGAGATCGCCGATGAGCATAGGCGAAAGCGTTCCAGCGATATTAGCCGTAAGCTACCGCGCCACCATGCGGTTTTATCCCCCAACCATATGCACATTTTAAAAATAGCGTACTCCCCGTAAGTAGGGGGGGTCGTGAACATAAGCAGCGAGGGCCAGCAGATTTGCGCTTGTTTTCAAAGGTCAATCAACCCCAATAGTTTTGATGCCATGAAAATAAAATTAGCGTTTCAATGATTGAGCAAACGAAGCAAAACTTGGGTGACATGAATTTTAAACGGACGATATTTATGTATCTTCAAGACTCTCCTCACTGCCTGATGAGATATGTTAATTTCTGCTGCTATAGCTCTTGTTGAAGTAGAAGGATTATCTTGAATCTAATGGAGAATTTAATTTATTACCGTTTTTTACTTTTGATGAGAGCTCTCATTTGTTCTAATAACGCGTTTTCTATGCTTATAAAATGCACCAAACTTGGCTAAATGTCTATGGAGGAACAGAAAATCATTTTGAGCTGGTTGTTGTCTTTCTGAATATCGCTGTAGATATGTGTCCGAAGTAATTTGCATATTTTGATGTGAAGAGTAAAAAATTTCTAACTTATCTCGTTTATCTTCATTTGAAAAAGACAAGATATTTACAATAATTTTGTGGCTGTAGTGAATCTAAGCGAAATTCACTCAAACTGTGAAAAATGTGTTGATTAGGATTCGCGCTGCAACCTTGACAGGAAGCAGACCTGCCCAGTGCGAGTGTATCGAAACAATTTTTTTTCCGGCTGCCTCCGGAAGTAGCAGAAATTTTTGAATTTTTGAAAGAGCATTTTGGTAAACTCTAGATTGCGCAACTTTGCCCCAATTTAACAAATCTAGTATCTTATGTGGTTACCGAAATCCCCATGGTTGAGCTCCAAAAACGGACACCCGGTATATACATGGTGGCCATTTTCTGAATCTTTGTATGGGTAACTTCTACATTTTTTAAGATAGAGAATCCGTTAAATGGGAAAAATTGGGCAGAATTTGATTGCCTATTCATTACGGTTTTCAAAATTTAGGTACACGACTTGGTTCCTGAAATATCCTGAAAAGATAAGAAATCAAAACTTTTTTAATTACCACATTACCACATTCAATTACCACATTAATTACCACATACTGCTTAACTTATAAAAAAAGTTAAAATTGCCCTTGGTAGAACTTTTTCCGTTGAATCCAATAAACTAGCACTCGTTGTCATAATCAGCTTGATTTACGAGATAAAAAATAAACTTAGGTTTTTTAAATGGTAATCATAGTTTGTTGTGGGCCTTTTAAAATCCTTATTTTGTTCTGAATTTAACGATATAACTGTTGGTATGTTTATCTCTTCTTTTAACCGTAAAAATTCAAAAGAAAAACATTAACAACCATCTAGCAGTATCTACATCTACTAGTAAATAGAATACGTTCAGCAATAAGAAGTATCCGTCCACAAACCATAAGAAAGGTGTTATTGGAAATGATTAGAAGATGCCAAAAGTGCCTGGCCTTAAACGGAAGTCAATTTGAACATTTAATTTAAACGATACGTTCTTTCATTTTTGTTTTGTGCTTTGTGTGATAATATAGTTCTTGTTTCCAGAGCCTTCTACACATTTTTTAAGTTCTTTTGAAGTTTTTCGGCAATAAAAGGAAATAAACATACAAACAGTTATATCGTTAAACACAGAAAAAAATAAGGATTTTAAAAGGCTCACAGACAACTATGATTACCATTTAAAAAAACACAAGTTTATTTTTTATCTCGTAAATCAAGTTGATTATGAAAACGAATGCTAGTTTATTGGATTCAACGGAAAAAGTTCTACCAAGGGCAATTTTAACTTTTTTTCTAAGTTAAGCAGTTTACGTAAAATGTGATTTTTTCTAAGTTAAGCAGTTTACGTAAAAGTTTTGATTTCTTGTCTTTTCAGGATATTTCAGGAACCAAGTCGGGTATCTAAATTTTGAAAACCGTAATGAATAGGCAATCTAATTCTGCCCAATTTTGCCGATTTAACGGATTCTCTACCTTTAAAAATGTCGAAGTTACTCATACAAAGATTCAGAAAATCGCCACTCTGTATATGTAAAGAAATATAAAGTAATATAAATGTGAAAAATTAAATAAATTGGCTTCGACATTAGCGTAATCAAAACTACAGTTGATTTTTGCAATACGTCAAAGCCAAAAACGATGTAATTGCAATTTTTATATATAATTACAATAATGAAGGAGTAAAACGGACTTTTTTGAAATTCACAAAATGAACATCATGTAATCGTGCTAACGGGATCTCTAAAATCAGTTAAATTACAAGTTTTTACATGTATATCAATCATGATTAAAATAATAATAATTCAAAATTAAAATAGTTCTAAACATTATAAATTGTCGCATATTTTCCTGACTGTACTTTAATTCATTTCAAAATATTCCTGGGTTTCTGTCAATTTTAATGTTTATTATTTAAAATGTTACAAATACGTTTCGGTGTCTTTCTCCACCATCATCAGTTTGTCTAAAATATATATTTACAGTTATCAACAATTTAAATAAAAAACTTTCACCAAAATTCACATATTAAAATACAAATCACACACATATTAAAAAGTACATTAAGAACATTGGTTTTCAGGTGATGAGTCAGCACCTGAAACCGAAACGTATTTCTAACATTTTAAATAACAAACATTAAAATTGACTGAACCCCAGGAATATTTTGAAGTGAATTACAAATTGTTTGAATTACAATCATTAAAATTAAATAAGTTGAAACAAAAATCAACTTTTAAAACTATTTTTAATTAATGCAATTTATAAAGTGAGTGTAATAACAATCTGTAAACAATCTGCTTATGAATGAAAATTAAGTCTAAACGCTTGTCCTCTGGGCGGCGGCATTTATAGGGGCCTGTTATCTAAATGGCTATTTCATCGAGTATCAAGATGCAAGTTCCTTAATTTTAATAAGAAACCAAGGAAATTTGAATTCTGACAAAATCTACGCGCGCTGGCCCAAACGCGCGCATTAGCCATCACAGCCACAGTGTAATGTAAAATGCGATCCCCACTACTTACCTCTCCTCCGCCGCAAAAAAAGTGCATATGGTTCGACCGTCGACCGTTATTTTCGTCACTCGAATCCGGTACGTTTTTTTAACATTGCATCGGCGATCTCTCAACTAATCTCTGGTATATATATCTTGTCTTTTCATCTGCTTCTTCTGTATGTTAATAAATATTATGATTTGTTCAGTATTTATCTAAATTATGGAACACAAATATGTAAAAATCCATTCTGAATAATTCGTTTGTGGCAAATTATCAGACTTTTCGACTAGAGTTAAATCTTATTGTTTAGAAATAAAATTTAATAAGAATATCTTTTGAATAGCAGTTTTAACAAAAAAAGTAACTTTAAAGAAAGCGCTCTCATTCTATTAAATCAAGAGAAGTGTATAGTTCTCGTTTCGTGTTTCATGTCCATTTAATTTAAGCAAACATGGGTTACATATGCTATAACCTGAACTAGACGAAAGAAACACACCTAAATCAAATTTGTGCATGAAATTCAGGAGCAAAGCCAATTTATTATTTTTTTTTATAATTAAGCACCGTAATTTCTAAACAGTGTGATTTTAGTCAAAATCACAAAATATGATGTTGAGAACGAATAGTTTTTTCGGATTTGTTTTCCGTAATTAAATAGCCTTAATATTTCATAATTGAATAACCATTTTTAACACTTAGAACTAATTTCCAAAGATTTCAGAGTCTCTAAAAATTAATGCACGGTTAAGGCAGTTTATTATCTGAAGTGGAACTTTATATTTTGGAACAGGAAGTTAATCTTCCTGTATTATTTTTTTTGATTACATGAAATAATCCTATAGTGTTTCTAATTTTAAATCAACGATGTATATATTAATTTCAGTTAGTTCTTTGGACGCTTCAGAAATGGCTCGAGTACGGAAACTAGATGAGGTGCATTTAATACTCAATCTGGAAGCTGGTAGCCTCCTTCCACTAGCAATAAGGTAGGAACCTACTAGATCAATGGAAGAAATACACTTATTTAACGACGGCCATGATGATGATCTAAGTTGAAAGAGCATTAGTTTTATAGATTATAGTGATGAGACGAAATCTAAGAAATTCCTTTTTTTTATCTTGTTCATCAGAATAGTTTCAAAATAGTAGGTTGACAAATTATACAAATTAATAATTTTTAATCAACTATACCTATGATATTTATTATAGCAAAACAGGCATGTTACGGTTTTATCTGTCAGCTTTGTGGTGAGTTTTTTGGAAAAAACCGCCGGTCAACTAGAAATTCCATTAATCAATCAAGAAGTTGGGCAGTTTACAAAACCAGCACTTTTAACTTTCATTACTTATGGATCCAAATATTTAACAATAAATTATCTTAATTTGCAGAGGTCGTGTTAAACATGGACGACATTTTACGTTTAAATCATCACTGGAAGAAACTGCAGTAACTCTCGTAGCACATTCAGTCACAGGCACGTTGGTTAATCCAGAGAGTCCTTACGTTTCACAAGGGTCCTGGTTACAAGTACTAGTTACTGATGATTTAGCTCAAGATATGGGGGTCACATTCCAGGCTCTAGCTAGTCCGGAAGCATTATCTTTACCTAAAACGTTTTCGTGGCCTGAGCGAAAACTTTCAATTACTATAGTAGCTGATAAAGTATAGTTTTATGCTTTGCCAGTAAGAACGAAGCCAGGTAAAGTGCAGCTGAACAAGAATTCTCAGGCAATATGTAAGCGTTTTTTAAATACTAATACAAATAACAATATTTATTTCGGACCTATGTTTACAACATACGGGGTTTCAATCAATTAATGGGAATGGGGTCAAGTGGCACATCATTTTAAAAGGCTTTCAATTCTCTTTTTATGGCATGGCCCTCCTCTGCCTCTCCCTCGCCACGCCCATGGATGGCATCGTTTCAAACTTTATTTGGGGATTGGCAAAGTAACCTCGAAAAATTTACATCGAAAAGTAATATAATAAAAATTCCATAAAAAGATTTGCTAGTCTATCAAGAAATTCTAAAAATACGTTATTTAAAAAAAAACATGATCAGCAAATAAAAAAAAATGTAGTCAAAATATGAATATCAGGATTCGCGCTTTAACCTCGGTAGAAAACGAACGTACCAGTTCGAGCGTATACAAATACTTGTGATATTTGCAAACTGCGAGGAATTTTTGATAGTTTTTAAGACTGGCAAGAATACATGGTCCTTCCCAAAAGTGAAATGTGTCCCGGGAGCTCACAGTCCGAATCGGGCATGGCCTCCCGGGACGACGGCATTACCAGAGCCAAAATCAAAGAAAAGGGGTAGAAAGCCGATCCCCTCACCAACAACACCCACCCAAGACCACAAAAGGACGGCGCGGAGTATGCTGTAACGCGATCAACTTCAACCGAAAAGGGGACAATACCGACAACATCAACGACGGCTACAGTGGCAAAACACCAACCGATACACCCAACATATAAATTAACATTCAGCCTAATTGCACCACCAACACTAACCACAGTACATCTAGCAATTAAATGGGAAGAACTCAACAAAAACAACAAAGACATCATTATTAAAAAGGAATCAACCTTTCTAATAAAAACCAACGGCGAAGCCAACACGACAAAGGATCTAGAGCTTCTTACCCAACAAGACGTAGTTACTTACGTCGTATAAGATGCAACCAACAATACTACCACTTATAACCAACACAAAACGCAACATCACACCATTGTATTCAGTGGTGGCCACCGGTGTCGATCTGGATATAAATTGTCGATATTGAAGTGACGAAAACCCGCAAATTTTTTTGAGGACAG
Source organism: Dendroctonus valens (assembly GCA_024550625.1). NCBI lineage: Eukaryota > Metazoa > Arthropoda > Insecta > Coleoptera > Curculionidae > Dendroctonus > Dendroctonus valens. The sequence continues at coordinate 147,655 of JAJTJO010000588.1, forward strand.
ACACAATATCCTCAAAAAGTTAATGTTTGGGTTGGTATTCTTGGAAATACCATTATTGGTCCTTTATTTATTGAAGGAAATTTGACAGGTGATTTGTACCTTAATATGCTTCAAGATACTGTGGTGAACTACATCCACCGACTCACAAGTGGCAGCATCATCAAATCAGGTTGCCAACATCTCACCGCACAAGAGCTGCGGCCTTACCGACAGGAACATGGATCGCCTTTCTCTTTCTGCCACGAGACTACCGACTCACTGGTACACTTCTCGGCAACATTGACATATCCCTCATCTCTCTCGCCTTGCTCAGCCTTCAAGCAACAATTCGTCCAACGTCTACAGAACACTCCAATCTTTCTCTCATTATACAACTCCGTCCACGTTGTCACTGGTAGGCGAGTATTGTGGTGAACTACATCCACAGCATCATCAACTCAGGTTGCCAACATCTCACCGCACGAGAACTACCGCCTTCTCGATTGAACTATATCTAACAATGAACAACCCACATTCCGGCGTCTAAGGCAAGGTCTTCCTAAGCCTTACTGACGAGTCCAATAAGTAGGCCCGGGACAAAAAGCAACATGGTGCTTCACTGCCCATAAAATTATTGATCGATCCTCTTATGACCCATGAGCTAGAAAAATTGATTCAGTTTTACAGGAGGATGTATTAACATTCCAACTAGACGGTGCTCCACCTCATTATTTTCTTCCGGTGCGACAGTGGTTAAACAAGATTCCCGGATAGATGGATTGGCAGAAATGGACCAATTGAATGGCCTCCAAGATAACCTGATTTAACACCCTTAGACTTGTTTCTTTGGGGACATCTAAAGTCCATTGTTTATAAGACACAACCTGCTGATATTGATGATGGGGGGAGTTCGAAAACAGACTTTATTATTGTTTACAGGAAAATTGACAATATTTTTGAACAACTTATAAGATAAAAAATAGATAGTGCGTAAATAGATCCCATGTGTTTTATTGTAGAAATTTCTCTTCCGCAAATAAAGTTATTTTTGTCGAAGTAAAATAATCAATAAATGAGATATCAATGACTGTTATTCAACGATTTTAACAGTGTCACCTACTCTTCTAATCATTTGTACTGCAAGGAGAGCCAAGGCAATAATTTTTTTGTAAACACTAACCTGGAAACCAACATCGCAATGCGGGAAACTTTAATTGTTTCTGCAACTTTGAAACGCGATTATTCGGAAACCTCTGGACAAAAAGCAACAAGTAAGATGCCACTGAAAAGAGAATTGAACGATGTGCCACTTGACCCCCATTCCCATTTAAGATTCTAAGGGTGACATCTACTCGTCCTAGGGGGTTGAAACAAGAAGGCTAGAAATATTAATTTAAAGTGTCCCCCTTACCAATAAAATTGACGTGTCTCCGATTTTTTATATTTTTAACTGCAAGGATATTAAGGATGGGAAGTTTTCAAATTGACACATCGTATAATGAAATGAGCAAAATTCACAGCCGGAAACTAGGCGAATTATAAAATAATGATACGGTTTTATAAATCGGTTAAAGATAATTTAGGACACCTGAAAGGGTTAGAAGCATAAGGGTGCAAGTGACATTTAAAAAAAAATTTAGTTATGTGCAAAATTGGTAGGAAGAAATGTGCATTTTTGCAAGTGGTTTTTGATGATCTAGGGCCAGGTATCAATGAGTGAAGAAACCTTGTTACAGAATATTCAAAATGTCTTGAAGGCAAAATGATCCGAATGCACTTGATTTCTATTGCGGATAAGCAAAAGGTAAGTTTTATTTTACGTTTTTCCGGTTAGTATGTTGAAGGAAAGCGTGAAAAAGTAGGGGTTCTTTGTTTTGATCACCAGAATTCTATTCCTACCTCGATCTGAACAACCAACAAGGCATTTTATACGAGACAACTATTGACATAAATGATGAGTGTATGATATGGTTTTTATTTATTTGCTATTTGTTGTGTATTATTTTAGTTTAATAATATGATTAAATAATGATAATTAGATACAAGAGAGTATTTTACTATTTCATGTGGAAACAAAAGAAGATAAGTGCATTTTACAATAAAAGGGTTAATGCTTTTGATTTTGTAGTTAACACTTTTTAATATTTCGTTTAACCACATTGACGTACAAAAAAAAATAACTGGCAATTTTTCACCCAGATTTTACGATAAGCTTTAGACATAAAAGACGATTTTCTTCATCTTTAAAATTTATCACTTGTACTGCTTGTAACCCTTCCATGTATGAATTGTGATCGTTCAAATAAAATAAAATTGTAAATTTCCATGTCAATAATTAATAACTGAACAATCCAATGTGTTAACAAAGTGCCTTATATCCATTAGATGGACCAAAAATGAGATAGAAATTTAAAAATTTAATTAATTTTCATAATTCAAAATGTAAGAAAAAAATATATGAGATAATTCATATACTGATGGAAAATATATCCATATGTTTTTTGGTTTCTCAACGATTTGTTCATAGATTTTGACGATCTTATAAATCATACTTCACTACAGGGTGTAACATTTTCATGCATGATTATGAACTTGTTTATACTACAAAACATTATAAGTTAAATGTTTGTGTTATAAAGTTATTATGTGGGAATTTATTATTTACTGCGGCTACTGTTCTGTATTTTGCATTTATTTAAATATAGTGATCGGACATTTTCACATGTTTTTAATTACATGCGTTATTAACATGAAATAGGTAGGAGTAGCGAGCAAACTGTATATAGGTAGATTTAGAAATATTTATTTTATAATAGTCCATGGCGTTCTCAATAAACATTTTATATTTTTAATAGTTTGTTTCTTTCATAACATAAAAAAATTGTTGCTAAATTTTGTAAAAAATGAGAGACCCGAGAGTTAGTGTTGCGATTACAATGCTACCGCGATAATCCGGACTTCAGTAATTCGGAGAATTATTCTAATTATATTGTGTACTATACAGGGTGAGTCAGCGAAGCGAGACCCCTCTCTTAGATCGTACAGAAATAGCGCCTGAAAAAAAAAACGTTCATATAAAAGTGTTGTGGTTATCGCCAAAGTATTTGTTTCTGTTGATGCTTCCAAATGATAATTTTAGAGCTAGTTTCATCCCCTGGAATTTCCAATTTACAAAAAGACAGAATCTGTGTTTTAAAAGTGCGTGGTGCAAAATCAGCGATTAACGTAATGTCGATCCTTTTTAAGCACATTTGCAGACAAGATAAAAGAATTAAATCTTTCACCTACCCAAATATACAATGCAGATTAATTTGCTTTTTATTGAAAAAAATTGCCCGAAAAAAACCTGGTTGACACTTAGTAAAAACTGCACCAGAGAGGAAAATAAACAACGAACGTATTACATTTACTGTGTATATTTTCCTGACTGTATTTCAATTTAATCCAAAAAAATTCCTGGGTTTCAGTCAATTTTATTGTTTATTATTTAAAATGTCGCAAATACGTTTCGGTGTCTTTCTCCACCATCATCAGTTTGTCTAAAATAAACATTCACAGTCATCATTAATTGAAAAAAAAATTATCAAAATTCACATACTAAAATACAAATCACACACATATTAAAAAATACATTAAAAACAATAGGTTTTCAGGTGATGAGTCAAGACAATCATGTCTGGGAAAAGACTAGAATCTATTGTTCAGAGATTCAAATTTAACTTACATGTATAGCTATTTCTACCTTCACATTTGACTGGCTATTGAAATCCATACTTTGTTCGATATCGAGCGAGAGAATAAAGAAACTCTTTATATTTCGCTTTTTCTTTGCATTCTAGGAATATCAATTGCTCTGCAATTCTTCAATGTCAGGTGTTTCATCACCTGAAAACCTATTGTTTTTAATGAACTTTTTTTTTAAATTAATGATGACTGTGAATGTGTATTTTAGACAAACATGATGGTGGAGAAAGACACCGAAACGTATTTGTGACATTTTAAATAATAAACAATAAAATTGACTGAAACCCAGGGATTTTTTTTTGGATTAAAAAGAACGTATTACATTCCTAGCACGTTGCAACGCTGATGGTTTACAAAAATTAAAACTGCTAGTGATACGTAAAGTAGATCGTTTAAAAACGTGAACATACCAGTTGAACAATCCTGTATCTTCTCCTAATGCCTGCATGACAACTGCATTTTTTGTTGACTGGCTTCAGACCTCATTTATTTGCCAAGTTAGATATCATTTAAGAAGACCTAATTTGGCTGAAAAAACCATGATTCCCTAGAAGAATTCACTAGTAACGATGGACAATTTACAACATTACTTCTTTCACCTAATTGTACAACACTTTTGTAACCTATGGATCAGAGTGCGATTAGATTGACTAAATTGTTTTACCGAAAAACCCCATATTTTATCTAGCATTGAGGAGAACCTTGCTACGCTATTAAAAGCAATTAGAAAAAATCTTCAATCAAGTCCTACAGACGTGTTGGCAAAATATTATGCCTCCCATAGCGAACGAGTCAAACACTGATGAGTATGAGGCTGAGGATCTGGTTCCTTGGGAGAAGAAGTACGAGACGTTTCAGATATGCTTAAGGCTCTCATAACAGATGAGATGTTCCCAGATGAGAAAGGTCTCACAGCTGTGGAAATCATCTGTGGAAATTTTCAATCCAGTTACCACTGGATTGAAAACTACGAATATTTGATACCACTGATGGTGACAAGGAAGGTGCGGACACTACCAATGCAAATACAACTTTTAAGAACGACGAGCCAGATAAAAGTTTTAATATGTGCATAAAATAGGCTGCTGAAAATAATATTCCACTACATGATATTATTGTATTACAAATATTAAAAGAAACGGCTTTTGTGATAAACCGGAAAAGGGCAAAGCCAAACAAAAATTACAAATTATTTCACAAATTAGACCCTGATTCACATTATCAGACACCCAACGACCGGCAAAGACACGAAAAAACATTCTTATTAGATAAGTAAATGTCGATGTTGATGTAACGACACGTACAAGAAGCGACGAAGCCGACCGACATTCTTGGCAAGAATTAGAGAGAAAAACACTGTCGTGTCTTTGTCGGTCGTTGGGTGTCTGATAATGATCATTGACGACAGGTATCCGACATCGACGGGTTGTTTGTTTCGTTGTATCTGATAATTTATTTGGTTATAACAAAACAAGCTACATTTTAAATTAAACAGAGTTTTACAATTATATAATTATTTCATATATTTTCCTGACTGTACTTCAATTCACTCCAATACATTCCTGGGTTTCAGTCAATTTTATTGTTTATTATTTAAAATGTTGCAAATACGTTTCGGTGTATTTCTCCACCATCATCAGTTTGTCTAAAATATACATTTACAGTTATTATTAATTTATATAAAATTTTCCATCAACATTCACACATTAAAATACAAATCACACACAAATATATCTGGGAAAAGACTAGAATCTATTGTTTAGAGATTTAAATTTAATTTTAACTTACGCGTATAGCTGTTTCTACCTTAATATTCAACTGGTCACTGAATTTTCCATATTTTACTCGATATCAAGCGAGCGAAATAAAAAAACTGTTTATCTTTCGCTTTTTCTTTGCATTCTAGGAATTGCTTGGCAATTCCTCAATATCAGGTGTATTGATTTCATTTACTTTGTCCAATCAGTTCATGCATGCGATCATTTAATTAGTGTATGATACACAGAGCTAAGATTGTCTGTGTCTGATCTGAAATTGATTGCATTCTGATGTTTTTTAATTTGTATCATTTCATGGATTCTTCTCTTATTATAGTTGTTTTCATTGATTAAAATTTGTGTGTTATCGAAATCAAAATCATGCAACTTTTGTTGTGCATGTTGTGCTGATGCTGTTCCATTTTCGTTAACCTTTCTTAATAGATACAGAACAAAAAATCTTGAAAAAATAAAAAAGATACTAATAATGAACAACTATCCCAAAGCTTTCTTCGAACCAATTATAAAACGAAGAATTAATAAAATCTACAATGCAAATAAATGGAACAACATAAATAATATAAAAAAGAAAAAGAAAGGTGAAATCAAGTATGTATCATTACCGTACATACCAGAAATCAACACAAGAATAAAAATTGTTTTAAAACCACATAATATTACTATAGCGGAAAAAACTAATAACAACTTGGCAAAAGAATGTTTTACAAAATTTAAACCTAGAAGCGATAAGTTGGACACACCTAACGTAATATACAAGATTGACTGTTTGAACTGTGACAACACATACATAGGTCAAACAGGGCAATATTTGAAAAAAAGAATATACGAGCATAAATATAGCTTAAGAAAGGTTAACGAAAATGGAACAGCATTAGCACAACATGCACAACAAAAATTGCATAGATTTGATTTCGATAACAAAAATACTAATCAATGAAAACAACTATAACAAGAGAAGAATCCATGAAATGATACAAATTAAAAAACATCAGAATGCAATGAATTTCAGATCAGACACAGACAATCTTAGCTCTGATATATCATGCACTAATTAAATGATCGCATGCATGAACTGATTGGACCAAGTAAATGAAATAAATACACCTGATATTGAGGAATTGCCAAGCAATTCCTACAATGCAAAGAAAAGGCGAAAGATAAACAGTTTTTTTGTTTCGCTCGCTTGATATCGAGTAAAATATGGAAAATTCAGTGACCAGTTGAATGTTAAGGTAGAAACAACTATACGCGTAAGTTAAAATTAAATTTAAATCTCTAAACAATAGATTCTAGTATTTTCCCAGATATGTTTGTCCTGACTCATCACCTGAAAACCAATGTTCTTGATGTACTTTTTAATATGTGTGTGATTTGTATTTTAATGTGTGAATTTTGATGGAAAATTTTATATAAATTAATAATAACTGTAAATGTATATTTTAGACAAACTGATGATGGTGGAGAAAGACACCGAAACGTATTTGTAACATTTTAAATAATAAACAATAAAATTGACTGAAACCCAGGAATGTATTGGAGTATATAATTATTCCTGATTGATCAGACTTGGGATTTTGATGATTTTCATTCCTTTAGCTTTAGGCTTTTATAAAACGTATATGAATAATACAATGTATAAAAGTAACGTCTAAAAACTATATTTTTCTTTATATGCAGGTGTACATTCTGCTTAAGGTGCTGGTTAAAGGCATTATCTCGCGTAACGGACAGGCACGACACGACAAAACATTCTTAAAAAGAATGTCGGTCGGTTTTGTCGTTGCCTGTACGTGTATTTACCGTGCCGTTGCCGGTTAATGTGAACATCAACATTTACTTATCTAATAAGAATGTTTTGTCGTGTCTTTGCCGGTCGTTGGGTGTCTCATAGTGTGAATCAGGGTTTATACTGTATCAAGATTTTCGTTCTTGTATAAATTATACAGTATGTACGACCGTTTTTAGTTATTACGTACCCACGTACGTTTTATACAGACATATTTAAATAAACATTTAAGTATTTAATTTTTGAATAAAAACTGTTTTGCTTCAGTAATCCGAATCGAGGCGGTTTTAATTAGACCGGATTATTGGGGTAGCACAGTAACAAAACAAAAAAATAAACTGATACGCCGCATTAAGGTAAAATTTAAAAAACAGTCTCTAAAGTTAAAATTGCATTCCGCAAATTTAAAAATGAAACTGACATAGTAGTGCCGAAGTTTCACATTTTGCTTATTGTTTGCCACGGAGCACTCTGAATGAAGTTAGTAATTCTCGCGGGTTGTATGTTTTTTATCGTTGTTTGGTTGGTAGCATCAACTCCTACAAGGACTTGGTGCTTATTTAAAAAAAGTCATGTAATATATATTTACAAGTCGTCTTAAAGGCGCCCTGTGTCAGGCACTTACAAGACGCCTTGTAGTAGGCATCTTTAAGACATCTTCAAGAGACATGCGATGTTTGGACATAACGACATAAAGAAGACGTCTTGCAGATGTCTTGTGCTGTCTGGGATAATAGTCCCCAAACACTGAACCATGTAATAATGCAAATTTCACTGTTTCGACATTTGTAAAAAAACAGGTTCAAAAATAACACTTTGAAATTTATTGGGTTCAAAGGGAAATCTATTCTCACCATCCATTTAATAGATATATTAAATAATTTAATAAAATTAAAATATAATTCTCAGTGCGTTAGCCTTCACTCGACTAGCTGTTCTTACCGACCGGCTTTCTTGTTTCCTTGCTCGTCCCTTTGCATCCATGGTCTTTCGTACGTAAAATTAGGCAAGCAAAAGCGTATATTTGCGTCTCAGTTTCTCAGTGTGATATACCTGATGTTCAACAATACTTAGAAATGCGGATAGCTAATGCTATATTTTAAAACAATGGGGTCACTTAAACGAGCAATAATGGACAAGTTTATTTACTCATAAAATATAACAAGGCGAAAAATGTTAGTTAGTTTCTTGTACACTTAATTTCCGTTAAGCGCTGTCAAGTTTTTGTTTGTACCACTGACTCGATTAACCAACCCACTCATTCTCATATTGTAATTTGAGTACAGTCCTTTTTGGGCTTCTATCTTCTAAATGATCAGTATTTTGGCAGAATTTAAACACTGAGGGCACTGCATCTGGTTTCAAAAGATTTCTATTTAGTGATGACTCTAAATAATCGTCTTCCTTAAAATGTTCGCTGCATATTACAGAGCTTGCAGTAGGGTTAAAGTCTATTCGCTGAATGGCTTTCTTCCATAACTCTAATCTGGCTGCATTTTTTAAGGGAAATCTGAAATAAAATTCATATATGAATAAAATTACAAAAGTAAAAATATCGAAAGGTAGATATTACTTATTACATCCCAAATTTAATTTCATTTCACAATCATGCATAATACATAACTGCTTGCGACTGCACTAAGTCATAGGAAGCATTGTTATATTGCTATTGTGGTCTCCAGTACATTGCATATAAGTGAGAGAGACTAATAATATCAATATAATAATAATAATAATAATACAGTTTAATGGTGTCAATACATAAAACAATGATTACACAAATACCTTCAAAATTTAGCTATCAAGAAAATGGATAGGTAAAATATAGAATGCTAAACTTTTAGAAGATGAAACTGCAATAAAACATATACTACAAAGCTATGTTCCGACCTCTAGATCACAGTTCAAACGTTCCGAGCAGCTATAAATGGCATGTTCCACTAGTTTTTTGCAGTTTTTATATCGTTTAGGAAGCAACTCCCTTATAAAGAACGGCATCTGATGCCGATCGCATGTCAAGGAACATCGTTATAGGCATAACATCGCTCGGTACATAGTCTGTAGAGTTTTTCTTCAAATGTAATGGGTTTCCTAATATCTAACATGAATATAAAGGATGATTTGAGAACTGACGTATGCACTCCTGTATACCAATCCAGCTACAAGTCGTACAGCTATACGTCGTAACGCCGCAAAGGCTCGCTGTAGACCAGAGGGATCCTCTGCCTAGGTCTAAAGTGATTGCTTGATCAAATTTGGACATCAGTCAGTCATCAGTAATGAAACCTGATACACCTGAGATACAATGTTGACAGGTAACGGAACCTGTTGGTAGACTCGTGTCCTGAAGCTCCTACGGCGATGTCCAAATAGGTTATTGGGGCGGACTGCGAATTACTAGCCGCAAGTGTAGGAGATTTCGTCGCGGATTGAGAAGTATGCCTCTACCTCTGCTTGTTGGACAGTTGGGTGGATGCGCATATAGGATTGCCCTGAAATGGCATAAAGCAGTTTTACCTACAGTTAAACTCACAATTTATTGTGTTGCTTATACATCCATATACCATAAAATTAGTTAATTAAATGAGATATAAACATAAACAAACTTAACAAAGTATTTTTTATTCGAATTAATCAAATACCGCCACTTTTCGCACAGAAACCATGCTCAGAAAGAAACACAGCAAATCCGTTTTTCCACTTTCGCTCCATTGCATTTAAGTTGAGGAAAATTACTGTTAGGCACAAAGTAACTAAAATCCTGTAGGTACTACTAAAACCTGGTGTCTAACATTGAACACGGCGTTCGAGGAATGAAATATTATGAACATGTTCTGAACTGAGCCTGCGCCTAATTTTGTTCGTTATCGGTTCCGTACTTGTCTAGAACAGAAAAGTGACCGCAGAACTTGCAAAATGTCTTCAAAAATCCCTGAAAATCTTTCCAATTTGAACATTCTATAAACTTAAATTTCTTTGCGAAAAGTATGCCTTGTAATGGGTATTTTAAAAATGAATTTAGCAGAAACTTTAAAAAAAGTTTTATTAGCTGCTCTAGTTTATTTTCTACAAATTGCCAAAATTCAAATATTTCCATTGACTAAAACTAATTCCTTTAAATGGAAGCCATCATTTTTTTACTTCAGCTTATTTGGCATCTTATACTGCGTCTTTTGATGTTTTATGCCCATTTCACATGTTCAAAATTAAGGTTTCTATTTAAGGCCCATTAGTTTCCATCGTCTAATAAAATATAAATTTTTGATAATTTAATTAAATGGTCTTTTGGGAAATGTTCTCGCATTCCATAAGAATGGCTTGCTCGAGTTTCCTAAGGTTCATAGAAGGTATGTGTCCCTGACTGATCGTTTAAGTGCATCCCAAATATGTTCTATGGTATTCATATTTGGGCTTCTTGGAGGCTAGTCCATTGTTGGAATATTCACGAATGGAAGGTAGTTAAGTACTTCTCTAGCAACGTGGGGCCTAGCGTTGTCCTGCATTAATAAGAAAATGTTTCCGATAAATGGTGCAAATGGCATCACATGTTTTTACTGTAGATAGATTTTTACCAAGATGTTTTACAGGTAGAAGTGTGAATTCATGGATCTCCTCCATATAGGGACCAGATCCAGACGACCGTTGAAGCAAATAACTCCCCAGAACATTACTGATCCACCAAAAAAAAAACGGTATCGCCTGTATCGCCTGAGCGATATTACAGACAGCAAACCTTTCTCGAAAAAGTAAAGTAAGTTTCATCAAATAACAAAACTCTCTGCCAGTCATTGCTGGTCCAATTTATGTGTTCCTTAGCAAAACGCAGTCTAGCAACTCTATATTTTCTGGTGGCCAGTAGTGCAATAACCGGTCTTCTACTGATCAATCCTTTTTCATTAAGTGTTCTGGCCAATCGTGCAGAAATTGTTACATTTCGAGCTTCTGATAGGGCTCTGCTTAGCTCTAAACTGGTAGAGGGTCTTTTTCTTAAAGCAACTTGGTAATGGGAGATGAGAACCAGACGTAATTTTTTACAAATACCTACAAATGTGTAATTGCCATTTTAAATAAACTATTTAGCAAAAAAGACGTTTTCATACTTACCTGTAAGGCGATATGTTAGCCGAACTTGTAGTGCGGTTAGCAAACGTTAGACTTTAATATAATCTTAAAAAAATTATAATTAAGACCAATTGTAAAAAGATACAACGATCAAAGCAAAATACACTTGCGTGCATAGAAATCGGCCCACAGTAAACTTTTGACTTTAACTATATATTTTTTAAAAACTATTAATCAGATCAAGAAAAGAAAAATGCTGTTTGAAAGACAATTTAATATTCTTTAATGTGAGTATAAATTATTGAGAGTATCCTATGTTTAACATAGTAAAATTAATGCATTAAGCAAATTAAGCTTTTTTATTATTAACATAAATAGAGTTATTGACAATTTAAAACTTAACACTTAATTTTTTAATAATGGGTATGACCTCCTCTTTCCCTAATAACTTCTCTCATAAGATTAGGCATAGATCTAACCAAGTTTTCTTCAACCACTCTTCTTCAACTGCAACAATAAGCTCTGGGATCGAGTTTGAGGTATGAAGTCTAGCTCGAATTCTTCGTTTTAGCTCATCCCATAAGTGTTCGATCGGATTTAGGTCAGGACCGTATGGTAACTCTGGCCACTCCATAAACCGAAAACCGACTTCTGCAATGTAATCTTACACGATTCTTGTGGTGTCCTGGCATTGTCATCCATAAAGGTAAATTCGTCTCCAATGTAGTCGACGTAAGGTACCACATGAATTGCTAAAATCTCCTCGATATATCTAAGCCGTTAAACCTCTTCTTCCGTGAACACGGTCGCCCCTACGAATGAACTCAGGCTCGATTCGTGCTCCTATAGAAATTGCACCACAGATCATACAGGAACCACCTTCATAAGCACTCCGCTCTTCAAAGCAGCAATCTGCAAATCGCTCTCTTGGTCTTCGGTACACTTTCCTTCTTCGGTCGCTACCATGGAGGCATATTCTGCTCTCATCTGAGAACAGAACAGGTCTCCATTGTTCCAAAGTCCAATTCAGATGATCCCGTGCAAAACGTAGGCGTTTTGGACCAATCGCAGGTGTTTTAGGGGTCAAGTTATTTTCCTGCAGTCTTCGTGTTACTGTCCACTGACTAATAGCTACTCCTCGCACTTCACGAAGCTCTCGTTGCACTTGAACGGCATTTCTTAATGTTGTTGACACAATAAAGCGGTAATCACGAGCGGTTGTAAATCGCCTTCTGCCTGTTCCAGGTCGCCTATGAAAGGATCCAGTCTCCTCATAACGTTTGCACACTCTTCGAACCGCTGCGCGTGTCATATCCAATTGTCTAGCAACAGCTCGCTGACTAAGTCCATTTTCGATTAAAGCAATAACTTGGCCGGCTTTTTGTGGTGTAGTATGCATTAAATTAACACAGTTAAACACTATTGAGATTATGAAAAACGAATCAATATGCAAATTTCAGTTGCAAACGCAATAATTTTAATATTGACAATTTTTTTATTTTCGTTACAATCATCACTTAAGCACGTTTCATTGGTTTACCGGTTGCTACGCATATAAACGACAAGCCTTCTTGATAAATTTATACTCGCATTAAATCATATTAAATTGTCTTTCAAACAGTATATTTCTTTTTTTGATCTGATGAATAGTTTTTAAAAAAAAATATAGTTAAATTCAAAAGTTTACAGTGGGCCGATTTCTATGCAGGCAAGTTTATAAGCGTTAAATCGTACGCATAAGTTCCTTCACCAAAATGGCAAGACTTTTTCCCAACTGATGCAAAAAAATATCAAAAACGACTAAAGCTAGTACCCCAAATCTCACAAACTACTCGTAGTTTGTCCAGCTCGTACAGTCGAATAAAGAATATAGAAAATTATGAACGACCGACTAACACAGAAGCAGCGATTGACTTGCGTAACTAAGTTGTGAACAACGCTTTACGGCACTGGCTTAATTTTGCTCCAATACTTAGTTGGAGTTACCGTGTAAGAGTGCGTTTCACTTAGAACTGCCCTCGATTTTCAGCTAGTCGAACAGTTGTAAGGTAGCCTTTGAAGATCCTATCCGCGTATTGGTAATGTTGGTTCCATCTCCACTTTTGGCAAGCCATTGAAAAAATTTTACTTTGTCTAACATCGAGCGAGAGAATAAAAACTGTTTATAATATTTGGCATTTGTCTTTGCATTCTGAGGATATCACTTGGTCTGCATTTCTTCAATATACCAGGTGTTCATATTTTATGTTTTCATTTAATTAGGGTATTATAGGTGATATACAGAGCTAAGATTGTCTGTGTGCAAATATTATAAACAGTTTTTTATTCTCCCGCTCGATGTTAGACATAGTAAAAAAAAAATTCAATGGCTTGCCAAAGGTGAAGGTGGAAACAGCCACCTATATATAATTATTATAAACAATAAACGACGAAACGCAGGGCTCATCACATAACACCATAATTAGTGACAATAAAATTGACTGAAAAACCCAGGAATATATTGGAATGAATTAAAAGTACAGTCAGGAAAAAGAAATATACGAAAAAGATATAGATGCTTGGGAGAAAAAAAGCAGAATGGAACGAGTGGTTTTCAATCTAATGCTAATCGGCAACACGGGTTGCCAATATCTCACCGCAGAAGATCTATACCGGCTCGGTTCATTTACGTCCGAACACGTAGAACCGATGTCTGGCGTATAAGGCAGGGTCTACCTAAGCCTTACTGACGAGTCCAATAGGTAGACCCGGGACGAAACGCAGGGCTCATCACATAACACCATAATTAGTGACAATAAAATTGACTGAAAAACCCAGGAATATATTGGAATGAAATAAACAATAAATTCTAGTCTTTTACCGAACATGATTGTCCTGACTCATCACCTGTGATCCCAAGAGATTCAAACAAAATTTAATATGATTTTTAATATGTTTGTAATTTGTATTTTAGTATGTATCTAAGCTCTTGTTTTTGAATTAGTAGAGCTCTTGTTTTTGAATTAATGACGACTATGAATGCATATTTCAGACAAACTGATGATGGTGGAGAAAGACACCGAAACGTATTTGAAAAAGGGTTTAAATAATAAACAATAAAATTGACTGGAACCCAGGAATTTCTTTTGAATGTTTGAAGAATGAGAAACCGTTTATAAAAACTACGTTTATTTCTAATGATTACAACTGTACTCTAGCGTGGTTGTACTCTGACTGACTTTTACATGATTTTACTGTTTGAGAAAGACAACACATGATGATACTTGGAAATGTTGTTCAGCGGTATTCCTTGGCTGCTGATACAGCGGAATCCATGGGGACTGCCACATAACTCATGTTTAATAGGAAACATGTTCACTATTTGAGCAAGGAAAATTTATTTTGAACCGACCCCCGTCACCCACAGAGACGTTTTAGCGTTAACGCATAATAGGCGCGAAAATAGTGGAATCAAGAAACATTAACTGGTCAGCACTATAACGAGTTACTAAGACACATTTTTGAATTTTGTTTGACGGAGTTAATATAGCAGACAGGTAGGAAATGTTCTTTCAACAACCCGGCGCTCCAGCTCATAATAATGAGCAACATTTTATCGTTAAAACGTCGATATTTTGATGATTGAATACTTACGGTCCTATACGTGTTCCGGCACGATCCCCTGATTTTACTTCATTAGACTTTCTTTTTTGGGGTACTATCGAAGATGAGGCAATTTAGACGGTCGTTAAATTTTTAAAGAAAGGAGTCTGTAAAAATACGCGCTTTAAAATGAATTAATCAGGAAGGAGGAATTTTCGAACATCTTCTGTAAACATCTTTATTTTTAAGTATTACATATTATTTTATTTTATTTTTCAGTTTAGTATAGTTTTAAGACATTTTCAACATATTATCCGCTTAGGTATTTAGGAGTAAAAAGTATTTAATATTTAAAAAACTTGCCAATTGAGAAAAAATGTTACGAACGTTTTTTGCGTACAATTAAATTGACTTTAATTGTGTAATAATATACAGGGAATTTCACTAAAAATAAGTGTTTTTGCCTATTGTTTTTTTAGTATCATCATGTCAACTAGCTTGAAAATGACCAAGTCATTTACATTTTAAACGGTATGGTACGCACTTAACGCAGGTACGCTTAGGTGTATTTTATGCCCATCTCTCCTGTGTGTAAAATAAATTAATACTTACTTGTGGAATGTTAGGGCTCCTCTAGGCGTCCATTCATTTGTGCAACCAAATGCACTGCAATACCTTACCATTTTGAGCTTAAAATTCTAAACATGGAAGTGACACTGAATTAGCGATTCACTTTCTTAAATTTTTAGACTCTCAGGCGTTGACTGAAAACGAAATTGTTTACATGCAGAGAAATTCAGTCGTTAAATTCAGAATTAGAGGTCATGCTAAATGTAAACAACACAAGTTATTTGTATGGTGGCTATGTGATTGGAGATGTCGGATAATTAGCTCAAAGATTATTTCCCCACAATAATCTCACTATCAATCAAACATCTCACTAGAACCGTTTAGGACAACGCATAATTGAATCCTCTGATTTGTTTGAGTTGAACTGTTTTTACAACTTTATAGATTGCAGTAATTTAATTTTTATTAAATGAGTAAACTAACTAAATGAAAATTTTCAGCTCAATGACGTCACGGCTATTGAAAGATTTGTACATAATTTTACTCTGGATTTTCAATGGATTAATAAACAACTTGTTGCTAGATCCTGCTTCTGATTTTTCTTTTAAACTACGATGCCCACAACGGCTACCATATGATAAAGAATTATCAAATTTGTGGAAGTAGTAATAAATCTTAGTTTAATCCTAAGAGAAACTTAAAAAGCAACCTTAGACATTCGTGTCTGAGTATAGTGTGTTGTCAGTTGTCAGAGTCACTTAAGACAAATGGGTCTATTGTCAATTTGTCAGCAGAACAGTTTATCAACAATCAACAAAGCTTTATTGGTGTTTATTGCATTTATTGAGTTTACCAGGATTTAACTCTGTTGGTTTATCAGGAGATACAATTCAAAACAACTAATCAATCAAATGTTGGATTCATCTCCGGAGGAAGAGGATTTTCCTGGCAGGTTACTGCATCAAGTACATACCATATCTTACCTATTTATTTCGTTTTGTAATCTTGTCTGATTTTAAAAACTAGGCAAATACTATAAGTTTGGTATTATCATCATGCTCTGATGTTTGTCACACTGAATCTAAATAATATAAAGCACAATTAAGCGACAAAATAATATTAATAGTTATTGATTAGTGTTACAGTTTTAAAAATTTGCATACATTTACATTGAAATTAATAATAGTATACTATAAATGATTTAACAATCATTGTAGGGGCAGCACTAAGTGGTTACATTTTTGACACAGTTTGTTGTAAGGTTTCAATCCATCTGTACGATTTCTGAGTACATACAGGGTCCGTCTTTGGGAGCTTACACTAGAAGTATATGCCAAACCAAAAATCATATTTCTGAAAATGCCAATACAAGGTAATGATGTTGGGACTAACTCATCTAAAATATTTGAAAGTCGGTACCGCTTCCGGTTATATACTCGCTTATTTTAAATGGAACCCCCCAATGAACTGGGTACGAAATTTCGTACCCAGTTCATTTAACAAAAAGACCTAAAAATCCGACAGATAATCCAAAAATGTAATAATATACAGGGTATTCTATTCAAAATAAGCGAGTAAGTACCTACTTCCGGTATAACCGGAAGTGGAACCGACTTGCAAAGATTTTAGATGAGTTAGCCCCAACATCATTACCTTGTATTGAAATTTTCAGAACTCTGATAATTTTGGTTTGGCAGATACTTTTTTTTCTCAAATGGCGCAGCTCCTCTGGGGCTATTTTCCAGCTCATTAGTGGAGAGATCTAAGATATCAGGAATTTATCGTCTGTTGCTGTTTACTTTATAAGGTTCATGGGCACGGCTGGGATTTGAATCACAGACCTTCAGATTACTAGCCTGTCGGTCTGTTCGCTCGGCCACCAGGCCGGCGGCAGAAACTTTTAATGTAAGCTCCCAAAAACGGACCCTGTATATTGAGGTCTTCTAATTAGCGAAAATTATGCAGAGTGATTCAAAATTCCCCACAACAGTTTTAAAGGCGCAATGTTTATTTAATCTCGAATGCAAACATGTACTTCTCCAAAACTTTCAATTGAAATTAGCGCCAGACAAATATATTTTTAATATTATGACCAGAGTTTTACATCAAATGCTATGAACGTATATTCTTTTCGTCATAAAATCTATCAAATTCCTATTTTGCCGCGGTGAGAAAAGCAGGTCAATCTTAATTTATTTGTTCTCTTTCAAAATGTTCCTTCACCAAGACCTTGAGCAGTCGGTCAAGAAAAATATTCGATTTTGTTCCCAAGAATTTTCTTTGAGTGTAAGTTTGTGGGTTAAAGTGCTATGGATATAGATGCGATAAAAATCGATCTTTCAGCTTTCATCGGCCCAAACAATGTAAGTGATGCATTTTTTTAATGAGCGGGTTAGATTTTTTCAATATAAAAGTGCTTCCAAAAATTAGTTTCCTGGGGTTTTGAGGTCTCACTTACATTGTTTGAGACGATGAAAGCTGAAAGATCGATTTTTATCGCATCTATATCTATAGCACTTTAAACCGATAGCAGGTCCCTTAGTTTGTGGACGGACTGAAACGTTAGCTTTTTTGTTAGTTGTTTAGAAAATTTAAATTTTCGGCAATTGAAATCGTAATTTGTGACTGCATATTTCGATATTGCAATCTTTAGCTCAATGTCTAAAAAATTACAGGAGTTACTAACAAAGGAACCAACAAAGGAACCAAAAATATGTTGACATTTCAACATTTTGTAGATGGAAAACGGAGCGTTTGCACAACTTTGTTTGTATGTCTATTTATTTTAAGAATGTTTGTCGAAATAAGCTAATATACCTATTAGCTTCTTTCGTATGTATATCATATTTAGCAACAATTTGATCTTGTAACAAAATATGGAAATCATGGCACATAAAAAACTAGTATCTTGTGCATCAAATAACGCTAAAATAATGGTAGTAAGTCACGTAACAAAAATTCGGAATCTGAATATTTATCGAGTTACAGCTCATCAAAGTTTTTTTTCTTTTTTTCTGGACCTGTTCGGAACATCTCTTCGCGGATAAAATTGAAAATCTTAGTGATCTCTAACTTTCTGATAAAAACTTTACCTGAAATCCAAATTTCATTTTTCGCATATTTTTTGACACTACGAATATCGCAAAAAAAAATATGTGACTTTAAAGATTAGAAAATTTTAGACAAAAAATGTGCTCTTCACACGCCTCGAAAAACCTCTTCGTTTAGGAGCAAATCGATATTAAAGCTTTTATCATTCTCAACCCAATATTGTATTTAATAGGAATCGCAGAAAATCAAGTCATAACTAATTTCAGTTTTCAATTTTAACCCATTTATAACATCAAGCAAAATTTCTCTAAAATCTAAAACTAGGTAGAATACTTAGTAATCAATGAGAATGAGAAAATCAATAAAAATAGAAATAAAAATCGAAACAATACAATGTATTTTCACAATGTTCTCCGTTCATTTCAATACATTTTCGAATAATCTTTAAAAAATATCTGAACGCGAAAAAAAATTCCCATTTTAATTTTAATAACTTCGCAGTAATTTATTCTTCTTTGTCGCGAATCATTAATATTATTTATTGGAGTAGAATAGACCAAAGCCATTAAGTGGCCCCAAAAAAATATATCCATGAGATCAACATCTGGCGAACGTGGACGCCCAATTTAAAAGGTTCGTTTCGTCCAATCCACCTATTCGGAAATGCATTCTTTAGGTGTCCTCGCACTGCTAAATTATAACGGGGTGGAGCGCCATCCTGAAGAAGCCACATGTTTAACCTGGTTTGTAGAGGAACGTTTTCCAAGAAATCTGGAAGTAAATTTTGAAGTCCAAACTGCTCCGTTTACAGATGCATCAATGAAATGAGGTCCCATAACTGGATCCTCTATGATTCCGGCGCATGAAATTAAAGGAAACCGGCACTGATTCTGTCTTTCTGTGACGGCGTGTGGATTATCATAAGCCTATTGATGAGTATTGCGAATTTTTTTCATCCCGTCTATGGTAGACCCTGCTTCATCCATAAACAATATGGTTTCAATGAACTCATTATGTTCTTCATATTTTTCTAAAATAGAATTGCACGCATCTACTCGTAATTGTGCATCACCCTCATAAAGCGCCTGAACTTTTTGTACATGAAAAGGGTAAAGCTGCTGTTCGTAAATAATTTCCCAAACTGTAGAAGAAACATCACCTTCTTGAAACGCCAGTTTCCTTGTACTCGTGTCTGGATTTTCTAATACTCTTTCATGAATCCTTGCTTCTCTTTCAACAGGCCTAACTTGCCTTGGTCTTTCTCTATCACCATAATTATTTTTTAAGGAACCTACCTCACCAAGCCGCCTGTGAGCCTCATTAAGCGTTCGAGCACATGGAACATTTTTCTGAGTATACGCTGCGAGGTAAAGACGTCTAGCCTCCTCCGCATTACCATTTGCTTTCCCATAACAAAAAAGCATATCACGGTTCTCAACATTGAATATTCACGTTTCATTTTAATTTAGTTCTTTTAGAGCCAACAAAATTGGTCTAAATTTAACAGCATTAGAATAATGACAATGCATAGTGAAATTTGGCATATTTTAAAACCAGACGACTTGATTTGCTGCGATTCTACTTAAATACAAGGTCACTGGGTTGAGCGTGATAAAAACTTTGATGACGATTTGCTCCTAGACGAAAAGGTTTTTCGAGTCGTGAGAAGAGCACATTTTTGTCTACTATTTTCTAATCTTTAAAATCTCATATTCCTTTATGCGATATTTGGCGTGTCAAAAAAGATATGCGAAAAATGAAAGTTGAGTTTCAGGAAAACTGCCATCTAGTGGCAAAGTGTAGACACAATTTTTTTTATTAGGAAGTTAGAGGTCAGTAAGATAACACTATGTACCGATTTTCAATTTGATCCTCGAACGAATGTCTAGAATAAGTAAAAAAAGCAGAAGTTTGATGAGTTTTAACTCGAAAAATTTTTAGATTTCGATTTTTTGTTTCATGACTTACTACCATTATTTTAGCATGTAGAAACCTTAAAATTTTCCTATAGCATTTTCCGCGCACCCTGTTTATTGAGTCAGCTCGGTTTTCAGTTTGATAAATCCGTTTATAAATTTTTTTATTTGCAATTTGCTTTTTTTGTAGTTTTATTATGAAAAAATATATATTTCCTATATCAGTTGAAGACTCGACCTACAAATAAACTGAATCTTTAAATATCATATTTCATACAGGCTGCATTATGGGACAATACGGAATTACTTGAGGATCTTCTAGAAGGTGGGCAGCATGCATTTCTGAACTCTCAGGACAGTTGGGGAAGAACTCCCCTCCATGCAGCCGTCATTAGTGAAAATTCGAAGTGTTTGCAGTTGTTATTAAATGCAGGATCGGATGCAAATGTTCAATGTGGCCCCAGAGGGGAATACAAGGTAACAATTTTTCTTCTAATCCTCCTAACAATATTTATTTTTATATCTGGTCGAACCAATTACTTGTTTAGTTTATTACTTTTCCTTTTAACTTCATATCCAATTTAACTTCACATAGAAACTTGCGTGCATAGAAATCGGCCCACTGTAAATTTTTGACTTTAACTATATTTTTTTAAAAAACTATTCATCAGATCAAAAAAAGAAATATGCTGTTTGAAAGACAATTTAATATGATTTAATGTGAGTATAAATTTATCAAGAAGGCTTGTCGTTTATATGCGTAACAAACGGTAAACAAATGAAACGTGTTTATGTGATGATTGTAACGAAAATAAAAAATTGTCAAATATTAAACTTATTGCGTTTGCAACTGAAATTTAAATATTAATTCGTTTTTCATCATCTCAATAGTGTTTAGGTGTGTTAGTTTAATGCATACTACACCACAAAAAGCCGGTCAAGTTATTGCTTTAATCGAAAATGGACTTAGTCAGCGAGCTGTCGCTAGACAATTGGATATGACACGCTCAGCGGTTCGAAGAGTGTGCAAACGTTATGAGGAGACTGGATCCTTTCATAGGCGACCTGGAACAGGTAGAAGGAGATTTACAACCGCTAGTGATAACCGCTTTATTGTGTGAACAAAATTAAGAAAGCGTCACCTTAATACCGTTCAAGTGCAACGACAGCTCCGTGAGGTGCGAGGAGTAGCTATTAGTCAGTGGACAGTAAGACGATGACTGCAGGAAAATAACATGACACCTAAAACACCTGCGATTGGTCCAAAACTTACTCCAGCTCATCGGCAAGTACGCCTGCGTTTTGCACGGGATCATCTGAATTGAACGTTAGAACAATGGGGATCTGTTCTGTTCTTAGATGAGACCAGAATATGCCTCCATGGTAGCGACCGAAGAAGGAAAGTGTACCGAAGACCAAGAGAGCGATTTGCAGATATCTGCTTTGAAGAGCGGAGTGCTTATGGAGGTGATTCCTGTATGATCTGGAGCGCAATTTGATTAGATATATGCCTAATCGTATGAGAGAAGTTATTAGGGAAAGAGGAGATCATACCCATTATTAAAAAATTAAGTGTTAACTTTTAAATTGTCAATAACCCTATTTATATTAATAATAAAAAAGCTTAATTTGCTTAATGCATTAATTTCACTATGTTTAACATAGGATACTCACAATCATTTATACTCACATTAAAGCATATTAAATTGTCTTTCAAACAGCATATTTCTTTTTCTGTCCTGATGAATAGTTTTAAAAAAATATAGAGTTAAAGTCAAAAGTTTACTGTGGGCCGATTTCTATGCACGCAAGTGTATATGTTACGGTTAACGTTCCAAATGAAGTTAATCTCGACATTAACCGAGAATAACATGTTCCATTGGTTCATGTCCGAATTTTCGTTAGTTAAATTGTATTCGCGTTAGAAGTATTTCTGGTGGAAAATGATAATTTATTCGCAATGAATCTATAGATTATTATAATAATGCCTTCAACATGAACAAGCCAAAATGGCTGAACTCGGCTTTGATACATATACATTTTTTTTGAAGAAAAATATTCATGTGTTTTTTTTGTGCCATTAACTATTCTCATTGCTCTTCTTAGTGTATAATTTATTGTGATTGTCAACATTATGGACTTTTTGATTTGATTTTATGACTGAAAATTGAGAGAGCATTATCTCTTTTTTTGACATCATGAGTGTATTACTTTTTTAACTGTAAAATAATTACATTACAAGGCAATTTGCTCTGTTGTTTGTGTATAACGTTTTGTCCTTTCTGTTCCGTTGGTCATGAGTACATGTCCAAAGTCTAGCAAGGGTCTACAAATAGCTTTATATATTTTGGTGGCGGTGTTTGTGCTAATTCCTCTGTCTTTGTAGGTTAGTGATCGGAAGTGTTTCGCTCTCTTCATTGTTTCTGCCCTGATGTTTCGCATGTGTTTAGTGAATCTAAGTTTGTGGTCGATTGTGATTCCAAGGTATTTTACGTCGTTTTTTGGTTGTGTCGTTTGGCCGTCTGCTGTTATTGTAGGGGAATCAGCGTTGAGTCTGTGGTTTGTGAGCAGAAGTTGGTTTTTTGACGCGTTTGGTGTTAGTCTCCATTTATAAAACCATGTCATTGTGTTGTTTGTTAGTGTTTGGAGTCTTTGCGTTGCTCTCTCATGACATTTTCAACATATGTGTTCAGTATTAAATAGTATTAAGTAAACCCTTGTTAAAACTTCAGCTAAGTTTAAAACATTAGCTGAAGCGACTGCCTCTACATAAACTAAAATTCTTTGTTTTAGACCCCTCTGCATGTATGTGCGGAATATGGTCACGTGAACAACATTAAGACTTTACTGCAACATAATGCAAACATCCAGATAAAAGATGGAAATGGCTTAACTGCATTAAATGTTGCTGAAAACTGTGGACAAACCAAATGTGCTCAACTAATTAAAGAAGCTGCGGGTAAGTTTTCCTTTTCATTTAAAATATGTGACTTAAGTTTGTAGCGGTATTACTGCATCACTGGCAGTTACAGTTTTATTGGTTGTTTAAACATTCAAGTTCAAAATATTAGTTGTTGAAATACTGAATTTTTTATTATCTATGAGTATAACCATATATTGTATATCTGGTATTATGTACGTTATACACATTACACTAATAGTAAAAATATTAGGTAGTCAAATTATTTAGTAAGAGTACATTGTTTTCTGGGCGAACGCGCTAGTTTCTCTCCATTTTTCCTATTTCCTCCATCGGTAAATGAAGGAGATTGGACTGACTTTTTTCTAATTCAAAATGCTAATGCCCCACAGAAAAATGAAAACAATCCGAAGCACACAACATACTGCTGCTAGCACTGTTAGAATCAAGTTCACTTTCTTCGGGGGATCCAATATTTACTGTAAACCACATAGAATCGAAAGTCTCGTCATATACATGATCTCTTTGTATAAGGTCTGCTTCATGTTTTTTCACCGTTCTTTTGTTTGCAAATGTTAGCCCTCATTAGTGACTTTGGAAAATATTTGCCTTGTGAGTTGTTTTACATTTGGGAACCTAAATTTGAAGTTTCTAGTTGCCACCCAATACAACAAGGCCCGTATAATTTTTGTAGGATTAAATTCAGAATAGTCAGTAATAGTGGTGGGAAAAAAGTAACTAATCGTTACTCGAACTCATTATTCATCCGTATCCGAAGTAATGAATACCGAACCAAGCTATAAAACGAGTTTTCAAGTACTCGTTCTCGGAAAGTCAAGTCACCCATCCTAACCTTCGAGTCCGAATCCGAATACGTTACTATTTTTTGTTGGAACATATTTTATTCAGCTAAGGTTTACATCCTTACTGCTACTTATCTACGTATCTTTAAAGCTAACATCATTAGGGTGTTTTAATGTTTAACATCTTTAGACTTAATCTACCTTAACCTAACCTAATCATAAACCTATATAGCCTTTCTTGCTTCCTATTATGGTCCTCGATGTGGTGCAGGAACTGGTCATCGCATGTGGTCCACGTCTTCTCTTAGACTGTGTCCGCAGGGAGAGGTCTGCGGTCACAGGGGAATTTCCTTGTGCAAGAAACCCGGACTGTGGGATTCTTGCTTTGCCGGCTCCTATCCAGGAACTTTGATATTAAGTTCCGGATATGGTCCAACAGGTCTTCTGTTTTCAGGTCTCTTTGCAGGGTGGAATTTTCCATTTCCTGCTCCATTTCTGGACCTGGCCGAGATGCCTTTAGAGTCCTGTTTTCATTCTAGGGCCCTTTCCAGCGGCAGTGAGTGTCACATTATCTGCGTAGATGTAGCACTCTGTATTTGTGGTGGTTGGGAAGTCTGCAATATATATGTTGAAGAGGGAAGGGCTCAGCACTGATCCCTGCGGTACTCCTGACATCATCGGTCTGCTAGTTGAGAGCTGGTTCTCGATTTTGACCTTGAAGCTGCGTCCAGATAAGTAGCTGCTGATGAGCTTAGTTTGGTACCCCGGAAAGCCTGCTGTGATCATCTTGGCTATCAGGGTCTGGTGCCAAACTTTGTCAAACGCTTTTGACATGTCTAGGAACACGACTCCTAGACCGCTTCGGCGGTTTAACCTCTGCTGGATCCTTGTTGTCAGCCGGGCTGTGAGTGTGTTAGATCACAATCATAATTGGCGATTTTAACGCTAAGATTGGAAAAGGGAAACAAGAAAACTTGGTAGGCGATTATGATCTAGGACTAAGAAACGAGGGAAAATCGACTCCTACAATTCTGCAAAGAACAACAATTGATAATTTGTAACCTTCTTTCAACTTCCACCACGCAAACTTTATACGTGGGCTGCACCAGGTGATACAGCAAACCACATTATACGTTATCAAATTGATTATGAGGGGTGTCAATTTGAAAACTTTCCACCCTTAATATCTCTCTTACAGTTAAAAATATGAAAAATCTGCAAAACACGTCAATTTTATTTAATTATTATTCTTTCCAATGTATTCCTGGGTTTCAGTCAATTTTATTGTTTATTATTTAAAATGTTACAAATACGTTTCGGTGTCTTTATCCACCATCATCAGTTTGTATGTTTAGATGTTTCTTCCTTTACATTTGGTTGGACATGATAATTTAATTATTATATAATTATTATATATTATAATTTTATTTAAGGGGGACACTTTAAATTAATATTTTTAGCCTGCTTGTGCCTGCTACGAGGGGTAGATGTCGCCCTTGGAATTTTGAATGGGAACGGGGCCCCAGTGGCACATCGTTTTAAAGGGCGATCGATTCTTTTGTCTGTGGCATGACCATCCCCTGCCTGTTCCTCGCTCCGCCCATGAGTGGCACCGTTTCAAACTTTATTTGAAAATAATTATTTGTAAATAACATTTCGATGGTACTACGAGTTCCTCGTTAATTTGCGTTCATTCTATGTTTTATCGTTGAAATTCCACAAAAGCCTTTAAATTCTATCAAGAAATTCTAAAAATACGTTGTTTTTTAACCAAAAAACATGATCAGAAAATTTTAAAGATGTAGCCAAAATAGGAATATTATTGTTAATTCGCTTTTGCTTCTTGGGCTGTTCAGTGATAACTTTTATTAAGAGCACCAAGTGTGAGAATGGTTTATTCTCTTCAAGAAAGAACTGAAATTATTTTCATTTATGGAGATATCAATTGTTTAAACTAGATTTTCTTTCTGTTATTCAACGATTTTAACGGTGTCACCTACTCTTCCCTCTTAGGCGGTTGAAACAAGAAGGCTAAAAATATATTTTTAAAGTGTTCCCTAAAAAAATTGACGTGTCTTTCCGATTTTTCATATTTCTAACAGCAAAAAAAATATTAAGAGTGGGAAGTTTTCGAATTGACACCCTGTATAAATACAAGACTTTTGGTTGTTGGCTTCCAGTTGTAGGGGTTGTTTGTCCATTTTGTCTGTAGCTGTATGAGTCTCTCAGAGATCTTTGTCATGTTTGTGCGTTCGTATAGTAGTTGGGTGGGGGGGTTGTGTAGTGGGTTTTGGGGGTGTCTTATTCGTGTTATTAGTCTTAGTGCAATTTGTTCTGTTGTTTGTGTATAACGTTTTGTCCTTTCTGTTCCGTTGGTCATGAGTATATGTCCAAAGTCTAGCAAGGGTCTACAAATAGCTTTATATATTTTGGTGGCGGTGTTTGTGCTAATTCCTCTGTCTTTGTAGGTTAGTGATCGGACGTGTTTTGTTCTCTTTATTGTTTCTGCCCTGATGTTTCGTATGTGTTTAGTGAATTTAAGTTTGTGGTCAATTGTGATGCCAAGGTATTTTACGTCGTTTTTTGGTTGTGTCGTTTGTCCGTCTGCAGTTATTGTAGGGGAGTTAGCGTTGAGTCTGTGGTTTGTGAGCAGAAGTTGGTTTTTTGACGCGTTTGGTGTTAGTCTCCATTTATAAAACCATGTCATTGTGTTGTTTGTTAGTGTTTGGAGTCTTTGAGCTGCTCTCTCAGTAGTTTTGTCATGTACAATAAGTGCCGTGTCGTCTGCGTATTGTAATATGTATGCCGATCTGTCGATTTGATTTAATAACATGATATATCGTTTCATAGCGAATTTAATGGTCTTCCGGAATATGAACAGGAACAAATAGAATACAGGGTGTTATATTTGAAAAAAATGTAATTTGAGCTGTTTTTATCTCTAGCCGAAAGGTCAGAATTTTCAAGACATCATGTATAATTTAGAACAAATTGCTGTTCGCAAGGTTCATGCACGGGGCTTTCTTAACCCAGCACAAAAAATTTTAACTTTTAGGTATCGAAATTGCGATGTAATTCAAGATTTCTTGGAGCTATGTTCTCATAGCTGTCATTCATATTATTTATTATTGTGTATATTTTCCTGACTGTATTTCAATTTAATCCAAAAAAAGTCACGGGTTTCAATCAATTTTATTGTTTATTATTTAAAATGTCTCAAATACGTTTCGGTGTCTTTCTCCACCATCATCAGTTTGTGTGTATAGTTGTTTCTACCTTCACATTTGAAGAATAGCCAGTTAAATGTGAAGGTAGAAACAACTATACACACAAACTGATGATGGTGGAGAAAGACACCGAAACGTATTTGTGACATTTTAAATAATAAACAATAAAATTGACTGAAATCCAGGAATTTTTTTGAATTATTTATTATTTCCTTTCATTAATAATACGTTTCGGTGTCTTTCTCTCCACCATCATCAGTTTGTATGTGTCGAGTTGTTGCTACTTTCAGTTTTGGCATGAAATTGCATTAAAGTAAGTCCTTTTCAATAAGGAATGCCACTCAAATTAAGTATCACATATTTCCTTATAGGAAAAATTGATAATTATTCTAATGCCTGCAACTGTAATTTTTTACATAAGCATTTTACATAGCATACATAAGCAATTTGAAATATAGCAAAAACAGTTAGACCTAGATACAGGACATTATACGTGAAATATATTTAGAAGTTGGAGTAGAATTCAAAAATGGAATAAGCAGAGAAGAAAATAAGCAAGTTTATACCTACTTCCGGTATAACTGAAAGTGTGACCATCTTGAAAATATTTTAGATCGCTTGCCCTCAATGGCTTCGGCACACAGTCCAATTTTCAAATTTCTCCCAATTATAGTTTGCCAGATATTGATCGCATTGGTTCCCGGTGTAATAAATATTTATCAACAAATATTTATTACATTCTTTCTATTTTCGTTCATTCAAAACATGTTTAAATGTTATTATTAACTTAAGTTCAGTATAGTTCAAATGTAAATGGTTTTTAAATCTAAAATCACCTCAGTCAAGAAGCACTTTATAACCCCAAATTTTGCTTTTATCAATGAATTTTGAAATGATTGATAGACGCTTGCTAAGTTTAGTAGTAGTAGTAAACATCTTTATTTCTAAAAAAGGCTATCGACCTATCGGTCTTTCTGCCCTTGTTTAATACATGTAGTCTTAATCTAAATAAAAAACAAATATGAAAATTCTCTTATTCTAGGTTAACAATCTTATTAAATAACCTTTCTAATAGTATATATAAATTTCTAATATTTATAATTTCTAATATTTATAATTTCTAATATTATAATTTCTAATATTATAATTTCTAATAATATATATATATATATATATATATATATATATATATATATATATATATAATAAGCTAAGTTTAAATGCTTTAGAAGTACTTTATATTTTTTGCTGTTAAATGATGTATTGTGTATTGCGTAAATCAGTGATTCCCAACCACTGTGCCGCAAAATACTGAAAGTGTGCTGCCAAATTTTACAGCTGTACACAATGTATGTATGATCTATAGTAAAAATTATATAACTTTTTTTATAACGAGTGCAGTTTTAATTGAAAAAGTAATTATGAAATAATATAAGTTTTAAAAAATTTCAAATTATTTTTTAACGGAAATAGGTATTTAAATCTATTAAATTGTAATTAATCTATTTAATACACTACTCTATTTTACATAACAGTAAACAAATTTTAAACTTATTTTTTTCTTTGTGTGTGGTCAAATTTTCAAAATCGTTAAACGTGTGCTGCGACAAAAAAAGGTTGAGAGTCACTGGTGTAAATAAATGTAGGTCGATTTATCTCGTATTTTTTTAACATACAACATTTTCTAAATTGTATTTATTTTCAACTCCAATTAAGTACATGTATAATTATAAAATATGATTATACCGGGTGATTTAAAAATGGCCTCATACCTCTGGAGGTATTATCTGGTGCATTTAGAAAACCAAAAACTAATTTTTACAAAATCCGAATATATACCAATATACATATAAAATAATGCATATTCACAAAAAAATAGCAGAAAATTAGCAATAATGCTTTTGATTGCACCCGCAAAAAAATACTTTTCTCATTAACATTACGTAAATACTTTGCTTACGTACGTAAATACATTACGTAAATGCTTTAATCGTAAATCAACAAAAGGAACAGGTAACATAAGGTAGCAAAGAAGAAGAAAATTGAATCATTTTGTTGATTAAAAGGTTACTCAAACTTACGGACTGAAAACTGAAATCGAAATAGTACGGGATAAATGTTTTTAAAAACATTTCAGTTTTGGAAGATAGTAGTCGCGTAGGAGTAGTTTCAAATTTATATTTAGTATATGGGTGCCCAAGATAAAGATGCATTGCATGGGGATCTCCGAAACCGTAAGAGATACGAAGTCGGTTAAATTAGGAAAAAGTTGCGAAATTATAGGGCCATATACATAGCCATAAATATGAATGAATGAAAATTACATACATTTTCGAAAACCAAGTAATTTTAATTTTTGGAATATTTAGAAAAAAATTATTTTTCGGATTTTCGTTCTTTTTGATTTTTGAAGTTATTTCAAATCATATCAAAAAACTGTTTCTCATGGTACCTTTTCGAGCTCTATCCAACATAAAAGTTGTTTAATTTTTAAAATCTGAATTTAAAATAAAAATTTAAAACACGGA
Source organism: Dendroctonus valens (assembly GCA_024550625.1). Lineage (NCBI taxonomy): Eukaryota > Metazoa > Arthropoda > Insecta > Coleoptera > Curculionidae > Dendroctonus > Dendroctonus valens. The sequence continues at coordinate 177,601 of JAJTJO010000588.1, forward strand.
AATTTATTTCAAAATTTCCTGGGTTTCAGTCAATTTTATTGTTTATTATTTAAAATGTTACAAATACGTTTCGGTGTCTTTCTCCACCATCATCAGTTTGTCTAAAATATACGATAAAAAGCGATTTTAAATAGCGATAAAAAAAACGAAATAAGAAGTAAGTTGTGTAATATATTAACAAATTTCAAGAGTGGAACGTCGAACAAAGGTGTGCCCAATGATATCAATAAGCTTATATGTGAAACCAAAACTTTTTAAATGAAAACACAAACATCTGTGTGCTAACGGCTGATAAATGTAGCAAGACAGTTGTTATGATGAAACATGAATATAAAACAAAAATGCTAACCTTAATAAATGATTTGAAAACATATAAACCGGAAAAAAAAAGATCTTACTACAAATATTCAAACAAAACTAAATAAAATAATAAATTCATGGCATAAAAATAGATTCATAACGGATAATTTGAAACGAACACTATCTTGCAACAACGGCCGAGCACCATATATATATATGGCCTGCCAAAGCTTCACAAAGCAGGCCACCCATTGAGACCGATAGTTAGCAACATAAATGCCCCAACTTACCAATTGTCTAAATATCTGTCATCTGTGCTGAGTAATATATTGGGAAAATCGCAATATCACGTTAAGGACTCATGGAGTTTCTGTGAATTTATAAGAAAGCAGAAAATACCTGAGAACCATCGCATAATATCACTTGATGTGGTATCGTTATACACAAACATCCCGGTAGATTGCTCAATACAGTGCATAAGGGATAGATGGTCTGAAATAAGGGAGCACACATCATTACCCGAAAATGAATTTATTGGGGCGGTAGAGCTGTGCCTTAAGTCCACTTACTTCCAGTACGATGGCAATTTCTATTCACAAATATATGGAGTAGCTATGGGGTCTCCCATAGCTGCAACAATTGCAAACCTCGTGATGGAAAGTCTGGAAGAAAAACTAATACCGGATTTGAATTTTGAGTGTGGATTCTTTAAAAGATACGTGGATGACTGCATAATGTGCCTGCCAAACCAAAAAGTTCAATACACATTAGATAAATTTAATACATTCCATGAGACCATTAAATTCACCATTGAGGAAGACAAAAACAAATCGTTAAACTTTTTGGATATGACGGTTATATATGACGGTAATGGGGAAATAAAAACAAACTGGTACACAAAGGATGTGTGGTCTGGTAGGTACTTGAATTACCAATCATATGCACCAATACAATATAAAAAAGTGTTGTAACAGCTCTTACTGATAGAGCGATTAAATTGGCTCATTATGAATATCGATCAAAAAATCTTGAAAAAATAAAAAAGGTACTAATAATGAACAACTATCCCAAAGCTTTCTTTGAACCAATAATAAAACAAAGAATTAATAAAATCTACAATTCAAATAAATGGAACAGCATGAATGGTGTAGGTAAGATAAAGGAAGGTGAAGTCAAGTATGTATCATTACCGTACATGCCGGAGATAAACACAAAAATAAAGAGTGTTCTGAAGCCACATAATATTACTGTGGCGGAAAGAACTAAAAACAACTTGGTAAAGGAATGTTTCACAAAGTTTAAACCTACAAGCGATAAGTTGGACACACCTAACGTAATATGCAGGATTGACTGTTTGAACTGTGACAAAAAATACATAGGTCAAACAGGACAATATTTGAAAAAAAGAATATACGAGCATAAATATAGCTTAAGAAAGGTTAACGAAAATGCAACAGCATTAGCACAACATGCACAACAAAAATTACATAGTTTTGATTTCGATAACAAAAAAATACTAATCAATGAAAACAACTATAATAAGAGAAGAATCCATGAAATGATACAGATCAAAAAACACCAGAATGCAATGAATTTTAGATCAGACACAGACAATCTTAGCTCAGTGTATCACACATTAATTAGATGATCGCATGCATGAACTGAATGGACCAGGTAAGTGAAAAGTAAACAGCAGATATTGAGGAATTGCAGAGCAATTCCAAGAATGCAAAGAAAAGGCGAAGTATAAACAGGTTTTTTTCGTTCCCTCGCTCGATATCGAATAAAATAGGGATTTCAATGTCCAATCAAATGTGAAGGTAGAAACATCTAGACATGTAAGTTAAATTTAGATCTCTAAACAATAGATTCTAGTCTTTTCCCGAACATGTTTATCCCGACTCATCACCTGAAAACCAATGTCCCTAATTGTACTTTTAATGTACGGGGCCAAAGTCTAGTATTTTTCTGTTAAAAATTCCTGCAGTTGTAAAACTGCACTCATCGGACCATAATATTTTTTGAAAACATTATTGTCTTCGTTGTTGGAATCGATCTATCATGGCTTGGCAATAGACTCTTCTTCGAATTTTTCGAATCATCGGTTAGTTTTTGCATTGGTAAAATTTGGAATGGAAAATATTTATATTTTTTAGAGTCGAGTGGATTTTCTTGGTGGAACCATTTAGTTCTTGTTTTGCACCCCTTAGAGAACTGTTTGGATTTCCTAAAATGAAAATTCCTAAATATCCTAAATGAATGATGTTTGCTATTTCATGTTTATATTAAAAATAGCAGTGGACTTGTCTGTATAATTATTATGTTAATTGATATGTCATCACAACTTAACTTGATATATCAGACTATGAAGGCTTTCACGGCCGGTCAAATCACATATAGAAATGTTTTTCGGGCTTTGAAGTCGTGGTCCATGGGAATTTCTTCCTGACGTTTCGTCCACAACTGCGGTGGACATTATCAAAGGCGATGAGGCAGTGGGCGAAGTGATCTCCCGTGCTTTCCGACTAAGACTGGTTCAACTACTGGATTCATTGTCGTGTCGGCAGTAAGTTCTTTGCTGGTCAAGTTGACTACAATTTTCCGGTGGTTCTCCTCGGGTGATGGTCCTGTTTTGCTGAATTGGTGAAACCTTTCCGTAAGTGCATCAAATTTTTTCCTTTGGCGATTGGTTGCTGCTTCTTCGGCAACCATCATCCGTTCGGTTGTTAATCGATCCACCTTTTCCTAGTAGATTCAGTGCAATTTGTTGGCTAGTTCTATGTTGACAGGTAAACGTCTACTGTCAATACGTCCAAGATCTCGGCGGGTCTCATGTATCCGTTCGCGTAAAAGAGCCCGTTCAGTCCGGTCGTAGATTCTCTTGGCCTGGTTGGTTCCGGCTTTTCTATCTTTTCATCTTCAAGAAGGTCGGAGTGATCTTGGTTTCACGGCATCGCTGCAAAAAAGAATCCAGTAGTTGAACCAGTCTTAGTCGGAAATCACGGGAGATCACTTCGCCCCCTGTCTCATCGCCTTTGATAATGTCCACCGCAGTTGTGGACGAAACGTCAGGAAGAAATTTTTATAGACTAAACGCAAAATATCACATTGTTCGTCGTAAAAAAAGGCATATCTGCAGGAGATTGTGAAAAGTGATTCGAATTTCAGTCGAGTACTTAACGCTGAGATTCATGGCAAACATTACTTTTTTGCTTTGTCGCATTTCAAGGCTACTTTGCTTTGTTGCTATTTATAATTTCTAAAACGTAATATAGGAAAAACCGCTATTAGAAATATAGGCAAAATATATATTTTTGAAATCAGGGAAATCCTATTGGTATGTCCAAAAATTCATGTTTCAAAAAAATTACATGATGTCAAATTTTGAGATTTCCGTGTTTTAAATTTTTATTTTAAGTTCAGATTTAAAAAATTTAAAAAAATTTGTGTTGGTCATTTTCACAATTTTTTTGAAATAAACGACCTAGGGGTGTGTCAACTTATGAGGAAACACCCTGTACATGTAAAATAGGCATAATTTATAAAATATTGTTTTTTTGACACAAGAACCGGTACAAATCGTACTGTGTTATAAGCGTTAAGAGTTACCTAATACGTTATGTACTTTTTTTTCGGATCATCTGGCATAAGTTGATGATGGTTTCTAAGAAACGAAACGTTGGAATACATTTTCATAGACACCATCTTGTAGAGCTCGAAAAGGTGCCAGCGAAAGGATTTTTTGTTTTTTGATATGATTTGGAATAACTTGAAAAATGAATAAAAACGAAAATCCTAAAAATCACTTTTCTAAATATCTCAAAAATCAAAATAAATAATTGATTTTCGAAAATGCCATGTGTATGGCGCCTTGATTGCGCAACTTTTTCATAATTTAACCGTCTTCGTATCTCTTACGGTTTCGGAGATCCCCATGCATACAATGCATCCTTATCTTGGACACCCTGTATGCTAAATATCGTAAAAGCTCGCATTATCACTACTGTATACTTACAGAAATGAATGGCATTGTAATTTCAGTGCCGTTGATCCCAAATCAATATCGCGTTTTTCTTAATAACCGCGAAAATGTATTGAACTATTGCGATAACCCTTCCTTCGTAAAATTACTTTTAATTATCTAAAATAAGAGGCTTTCCAAATGATTTGGCCGACCCTACGCTCTTTACATTCCCAGTTGATATTTAACAGGCCGGCGTTGCAAACGTATCGAAACTTGTGTTTCCTAGTGGGTTTAAATTGAATAATACGGTGTATCTAAAATGAATTATGCTACAGTAGGAAGATGCTGTTTCACGAGTGTATTAATAGTGATTTTAACATATTTAATCATATTACTATTGAAAAGGAAATATAACTTTAACGGATGGTTTATTACGGGAAATTAGTGATCAACTTAGTACGTGTAAGTAATTGGTTCAAATTACAACAAGTTTCTCATTTAACCACAAGTACAAATCTCATATTTTAGTTGATATCATAGAAACAATGTTTTTCTGCCTTTTAATTCACGTGTGGCCCTGATTTGGCCAGTCGGTTTATCGATTTTGTAAATGCGGGGTGACTATCAGCTGGCGTTTATAAGCAGCCCCTATTTCTCCATTCATGCCACGGGAGCTAACGTTTGTTTGCTTTGAAACATTCTACATTTACATAAATCTACTAATTGTATATTTTTATACATGTTTTAAGTATTTCTATAGTGAACTAGTTTTGCAATGGCCAAGCGACCGGGACGTCGGCGTCGCACTGCAGATTTGGCATTTGACGCGTCCGAATATTTTTCAGATGATTTTACTGTTTATAATAACGAAACTGGCAAGTATTTGATTTGATTCAGTTTTCCTAATGAATGTTGTTATCTAGCATACCAAGTCACATTGCTTATCGTTGTAATACAACTTCAAATACCCAATGTTTATGGAGTAAATCGATTTGCTTCGAATTTTTAAAGCAATCGGTCTGGTCTGAAGATAAACAGAAATAGGCCTGAGAAAATCGAAATTATTTGTTTTATTTTTCAAGTACCAAGCGATGTGTTCGGTATTCTTTAACGAAATATCTAAGTGCTTATTATTTTAGCACTATTTATATATTAGGTAGCTGATACTTTGGTTCTTGAATTATTATTTATATGTTAATTAAAGCAACTAACTATATTTTTGAATATGTTTTTTATGGTCTTCTTGTTCGTATATGAGGTGTCAATTTGAAAACTTTCTTGCAGTTAAAAATATGGAAAATCTGAAAGACACGTCAATTTTATTTGTAAGGGGACACTTTAAATAAATATTTTTAGCCTTCTTGTTTCAACCCCCTAGGAGGGGTAGATGTCAACCTTAGAATCTTAAATGGGAATGGGGGTCAAGGGGCACAACGTTTTAAAGGACGTCCATTTTTCAGTGGTATCTTACTTTGTTACTTTTTGTCCAAAGGTTTCCGAGTAATCGCGTTTCAAAGTTGCAGAAACAATTAAACTTGCCTACATTGAGATTTTGGTTTTCAGATTAGTTTTTACATAAAAATTATTGAATTGGGTCTCCTTATAGTACAAATGATTATAAGAGTAGGTTACACCGTTAAATCTCTGAATAACAGGAAGAAAATCTAGTTTAAACAATTGATTTCTTATTTATTAATTATTTTACTACATACTTACGCACTATCTTATAAGTTGTTCAAAATGATGTCCATTTCACTCTAAACAATAATAAAGTCTGTTTTCGAACTCCTCCCTAACATTTCGAAAAACTTCAAGGAGAATTTACCGGCATTCCGCTGTATTTCGCCTAAAACATTGGATTTAAGATCCCCAAAGAAGGGTCTAAGGTTATTAAGTCCGGTGATCTTGGAGGCCATTCAAATGGTCCTCTTCTGCCAATCGATTTATCCGAGAATATCTCCTTTAACCAGTGTCGGACAGGAAGAAAATAATAAGTGGAGCACCGTCCTGCTGGAATGCTAACAAATGCTCCTGTAAAACTGAATTACCCTCTGCATCAATTTGAGTTTCTGGCTCATGGGTGATAAGAGGATCAATAGTCTCTTCAAGCATATTAAGGTACAGATCACCTGACCAATAATAGCATTTCCAAGAATACCAGGCCAAACATGAACTTTTTGAGGATATTGTGTATGTCTTTCTCGAAAAATATGCGGGTTTTTGCCACTCCAATATCAACAATTTTGTCTGTTAACATTGCCATTTAGAAAAAATGAACATTCATCGCTGAAACAGATATTCGGCAGAATATTGTCGGCAGTTGGCTTTGCACTTGACTCATGAATTCACAGAACTCTATTCTTCTATCAAAATCATCGTCATGAAGTTCTTGAAGTATCTGCATTTTGTATGGATGGAGTTTATGCATTTTCAGTGCTTTTCTTACAGTCTCGTGTGTTATTCCTGTCTGTTCTGCTACTGTCCGCAAGGAGTTGGTGGGCTCTGCAGCAAATAAACGCAAAACCTCATTTTGAGCTCCTTCATTCAGCACTAGAAGGTTGTTTCTTTTTCTATTACTCACCGAACCAGTTTCGGAGAAATTTTTTACCAAATCCAGCACATATCTGTGACTTACTCAATGCCGTCTTTCGTGCACACTTTCTAACCTCTCCCTTAATGAAAATAATTTCAGTTCTTTCTTGAAGAGAATAAACCATTCTCACACCTTATCCACTTAATAAAATTTATCACTGAACAACCCAACAAGCAAAGCGAATTGACAATAATATTCCTGTTTTGCCAACATCTTTTAAATTTGCTGACCATGTTTAGTGAAAAAACAACGAATGAACGCATATTAACTAGGTACTCGTAATACCATCGAAATTTTATAAAATTACATTTTGATGTAAATTTTTCGATGTAACTTTGCCAATCCCAAAATAAAGTTTGGAACTAGGCATGGGTAACTAGTGAATTTTCAGGAGTTGGCACAGTGCTGCGCAAATGGCTTGGTGCACCAACCCAACGCACCGGCGCAGTAACTCACCGGTGCAGTTCCGTTGCGGTCACCTACTTGGTAAAAAAAAACGTTACTCATAAAAAATAAGGTGGCCTTTTTTTTAGGTGGTTTAGGTAAAATTATTCCAGTATTGGGTCTCCTAAAACTTAGCTTTAGCTTACCGTTTAAATTTAAATGAGTTGACAATGATTGACACTAACTCACAGAGCATCAACCACTCAAAAGCGCATCTCAACACAGTGTTACCAATGCATATTTGAAACGGCGCCACACTTGGGCCTTGCGAGGGAGAGGCAGGGGAGGGCCATGCCTCTGAAAAGATTATTGAACGCCCTTTTAAACGATGTACCACTTGACCCCCATTCCCATTTAAGATTCTAAGGGTGGCATCTACCCCTCCTAGGGGGTTGAAACAAGAAAGCTAAAAATAGTAATTTAAAGTGTCCCCCTTACAAATAAAATTGACGTGTCTCCGATTTTTCATATTTTTAACCGCAAGAAAGATATTAAGGAAGGAAGTACGATAAAAACATATTTGGGAATTTTTACCACAGGAAGTAAAAAAAACGAAAAAATTAAGCTTAACAAATCTATCAATCAAAATTATACATTTGTTCTTCAATGAGTTATTTTTAGTTCAAAGTATCTTTTGTTTTGTACGTTGTCGGTACGAACACGTATTCTGCATCACTCAAGTAGTTTATTAACGACTATTATATTAAGTTTTTTAGTTTTATTAGTGCTAGGGATTTCAGTTGCAATACTACAAAGATACAGAGATTGGGTTATCGCATCTTGATAATTTTAATTGCGAGTATAGTTTTTTCTTGTCAAAAGGTATGTTAGAAACCGACTCTCAAAAATACGGCAGAGAAACTGTTTTGATTTTGACTGTAAGTAAATGAAAATGCCAGGAGTTAAATGCTGAATTTTATTTGAACCAAACATTTTTTCATATGCAGTAGTCATTAATTTACATTTAATTCTATTTACATTAATTAATTAACATACTAGATGGACTTAATTATGATTTATTATCAACATACATATTTATTCATAGTATTAAAAACTAAAATTGCTTTTATATTACATTTTAAAAGTTATAATTCTGCGGGCAAAAGTCAGTGGCTTCTGTATAATATTTACTTATTAAATTAAAAAAAAATCAGTTGCCAGTTCTTTTGGAAGATGTACAAGGATTTCTCGTATATTTTAGCTCGAAACTGCAGGGGTTAAGTAATTAAAAAGTTGTTAAAATGAAAGTTTTGTAATTTTTCTCTCTTACCAATTTTTTGTAACAGTTTATTTGGCTAAAGAGCTACCTGATAAATAAAAAACTACAGTGGCCCCGGGTCCCGATTGTTTCTTGATCATGGCTGTCGATGTTTTAATGCACATTAATTAACTTTTTTAAACATCTTTGACAGCTCATTGTTCGAAAACGGGTTGATAAAATATAGCACATATACATTGTATATCTTTACAAAATAAAAAAAAAATCGCGTTATTTACATATATAATAATATACTATCAAGGTTTTACATTTTCCCAAATATTTTTACCTTTCTGACCAAAATGTTGTTAATACAGAAAAAAAAAAGAATTTTTTTGTTTATTTGCTGCTCACAAGTAGTATTTCATGCTAATCTGCTATCTCTACATAATTCAAATCAAATAATTCAACCATTTGCGTCTACGAGAAAGCTAATGCCTATCTAAATGCGTTCTAGTTATCAAATTACCGATTTCTTCTATAATATCGTCTACTTCTTTGAAACTGTTGGCTTTTAGAGTTCAATATACTGATAATATTATCTTTGCATAATTTTTTTTCCATTTTTAACATTAAAGTTCACCAAGTATCAGAACTTCCTTATCTGAGAAAATGTTACTTTAACCGATTTATCTAAATTTAGAGTTAGAGTTCTTTGAAGAAGGAAAGGCTACATTATCCGTTTTTAGGAATTTGATAATATCCTTCATATTAGATGAAATTTATTAGAACTAGTTCTGATCAGAGTCGTCTTTAGGCATGGGCCTACAGGACACTGACCCGGGGCCCTGACCCCACACCCTCATAAAAAAATATGATGTATCAACGAATAAAAAAATATGTAAAAAAGATTAAATTTTAATTTAAAAATTCTTTAAAATGTTATTTTTTATTAACAATACATGCTTTAGATAAATTATAAATTATAGTATTTGTCTGGACTTTTTAGTGGCAAAATCAGCAATTAGATCGTCAAAACTGTCAAATACGTCAATACTTAGTAAAGATAAGTAATTAAGCCTACTTTGTAACATGGTACTTCTGAGTTCGTTTTTTATTAATCTTAATTTAGGAAACGAGCGCTCACAATATCAAGCGCAGGATTCAGGCAACCGGATCGCGCGTTCACATCTTTGATGTGCCTCATACGATCTGTGCCTGACAATATGAATTGGTCCATAATATACAGGGTGATCCAAAATTGGCGTCATTCCTTTTATGGGGTTATAGGGGCTCACTTGGAGAGTACGAGAAAAATATTCAAAACAATTTCTAGAAGATATTAACTGTTTAAAATCGAATTTAAACTTTGTTATTAAGTATTATTTTAAAATAATCCCATGTTTGATTGGTAGCCTATTGACAAACTTAATCATTTCAAAAGAAAAATTACGATCTTTGCTTCAAATTACGAATATTTTTGATATTGTATATTTATTTTTCCTGACTGGAAAAGTATATTTATTTTTCCTGATTGGGATGAAAACGCAGGACTCCATCACATAACACCATAATTGTGAAAAAAATTGACTGAAAACCCAGGAATACATTGGAATAAATTTTTGATATTAAAAATGCACTCTTCTACAATTTTTTGATGAAAAGTCAAAGCGGCAATAATGTTTTTTTGTCATTAACAGATAGTTACAGGTAGATAGCCTTTGTCAAAAATAATAAGTATTTGTCAAATTGTGCCTAAGTCAAACTTAGCTTCTTTCTAAAACAGCTTATTTCACAAAATGTACACCAATATCGAATATGCGGATATGCTATTAGTTATGGGGGATTAACATAGCAGAAGCTGTAAGAACTTAAGCCACAGACATTGAACCAGATTGTGGACGATCTAGAGGTGCTCGTGTTACAGACACAGAGGAACATGTATTGGAGGTAATTGCAGCAGAGCTTTTTAGGAGTGCTCGGAGCATTGCTTTTTAGCTTTTTACCCGAATCATAACCAACGAATTACAAATAAACTGGAACCTACCAACCGGTAGAACAAGCCGCATTCCGCAAATGATATAGCACTAATGACTTACTTACAATAAAGATCATAATTGAAAAGTCGACCGAATATAACTGTCCAATACACATGGCATTCGTGGACTACGAGAAGATTTTTGACTACGTGGAACATTGGGCAATATTTGAAGAACTAGACAACGCCCGAATAATCGAATATCGGTACAAGAACCTTCTTAAAAATATATATCAAAGAGCAAATGCAAAAATCAGGTTACACGAAGAAACAGACAACATTGAAATCAAAAGACGTATCAGACAAGGAGATACAATATCCCCAAAACTCTTTACCTTAGCTCTGGAAGGGATTTTCAAAAAACTTGAATGGGGAAATATGGGACTGAACATAAGTGGAACCAAAATATCACACTTAAGATTTGCAAATGAGATTGTTCTATTCGCCGACAACACAGCGGACCTTGAAAAATGATTTCCGAACTAGACAGATAATCTTAAAAAATCGGTCTAAAAATGAATAAAACAAAAACAAAGATAATGAGCCAAGACCAAGTACAAATAACAGTCAACGGGCATCTGCAATCAACAGCAATTTGGGACAACAAATTGAGATGGGAAATCACAAGGAGATAGAGATTGAAAGGAGCAGGAGACTAGGAAGGGCGGCATTTGGCAAATTAAACCATATACTTAAGGATAGAAAGATACCGCAATACCTTAGAACAAGAAGATTTGAACAGTGTGTAATACCGGTGATAATATATAGAGCACAGACCTGGACTCTCACAAAGACAATGGTGAATAAATTGAGGACAACACAAAGTGCCATGGAAAGAGTTATGATAGGCGTCACACTAAGTGATAGAAAGAAAAACGAATGGATTTCAAGACAGAGAACAAAGGTCGTAGATATAGTGGAGAGAGTCACAAGCCTGAAGTGGAATTTTGCAGGACATATGACCCGCCTTTCAGACGACAGATGGAATAGCCGAATAATACGCTGGAGACCATGGGAAGGAAAGGGAGGAAAAGGAAGACCAATTATGCGATAGTATGACGACATAAAACGAGTGGCAGGATTTGGTTGGACGAGAACAGCACAAAACAGAGAGAACTGGAGGAGAGGAAGGGAGGCCTATGTTCAATACTGGGCGCAATAAAAGGCTTGATGATGATGATTATGAATAATAAGTGACATCTATGCACTTTTGTATAATTTAGGTACAAATATATTTGATTTATGAAACCTATATGTTTTTTGTTATGTATGTTTATACACACATGGTTTTTTATATTTATAAACCGCCTGAAAAATAGTCCCCTTAGAAGGGCCCCTTTACATTGCAGCCCGGAGCCCTTACGACTTTAAAGACAGTCCTGGTTCTGACTCACTAGTTAGATATTTATCAATTTTGTTTGAAAATATTATTAAGGATCTATATCTTTGCAACTTAATAATGCACTAATATGTAAATTCGAACTATATACAAAATATAAATTGTAGTTTTCTTTAATTTGCATTAGATGCCAAAGAAAAAGCCCGACTCGACATCCATGCCGCTATTGGCCACGCTTGTTCTCAGGGGGATGCAAACTCAGTCCAACAACTCTTATCCTCCTTACAAAACGATGCGGAACTCATTGTTAACATGGCCCCAAGTGGGGCAAATACATTGTTATTTTCGTAAGTTTATTCAATTTAATTACACCAATTTGTTTTTAACAACTCAATTATTTTATAGTGCCTGTGAAGCTGGCAATCGTCAGATAGTAAAAATCCTATTGGATTTTGGTGCTGACGGAAGATGCCATTCTGTTACAAAATATTCTCCTTTGTACATAGCTTCTTATCAAGGTCAACGGGAAGTTGTAGAAATGCTTTTGATTAAATTTCCAGAACTGGTTCAGGTAACTAATCCATTGCTTTTTTACGGATTCTGAGAAACACCATTTGTCGGTATAAAACTTTTTTATATTTATATTTTTAGCAACATACTGTCGAAAGATGGCTGCCAATACATGCTGCATGCATCAATGGCCATTATGCCATTTTGGAATTATTATTTTATTTTCCTTATCCAACGCGTGTTCTCCGAAAATATAGGTAGGCAGGCTATTAATTTTGGCAACTGCATCATATTTTGCTATTATAGACTAAAGCAGGCAAAATTACAACTAATGCCCAAATTACAAAAATGGGGGTTTCAATTTATTTTAAATGTAACAAGAAAATATTGCTTAAATAATTTACCGCCTATTTCATACTTAATAATACGTTTGATGTCATGATAGGGATGCTTCTGAACAATGGGAATATTTCATGCCGTTTGATATAAACGAAAGAGATGCAACTGGCCAAAATATTTTATATGTAGCATCTTTATTGGGGAACAAGAAGTTAATCGATGTAATACTGCACTTTAAAGTCAAAGCGACTCGCATTATACAGTCTGGAAGTTCAGTAAGTACCTAGACATAAGAGTAAAATATTGGATGTGTGTGAAATGTTTTTTTTTGTATTGTTAATAATTTATTTACACATAGTTCCAAACACATCTAGAACATAGTTTCAAAAAAATGCAGTCTCATGGGCAAAGGCTTTTCATTTTTTTAAGTTGAAAATATTGAGAAGTTTTTGTAAAAATACCTTTGTTAGTATAAGCGCGTCGGTCTTGGAGCACTTTGTAAAAAAATATCCTTGTGGCCTTTTCTTCAAGCTACACTTTCTTTTGCCCATTGCCGTTTTTTAAATACATTGTTTTATTTAGTTCTTTGTTTTCTTTAGTGTTTATTAAATAACAAGAAATAATCTGATTTTTATTCTATTTGGATCTTAATTAAAAAGTATTTGTATATTCTTTTCCTGACTGTACTTTAATTCATTCCAATGTTTTCCTGGGTTTCAGTCAATTTTATTGTTTATTATTTAAAATGTTACAAATACGTTTCGGTGTCTTTATCCACCATCATCAGTTTGTCTAAAATATATATTCACAGTTATCATCAAATTAAATAGAAAACTTTCACCAAAATTCACATATTAAAATACAAATCACACACATATTAAAAAGTACATCCAGAACATTGGTTTTCAGGTGATGAGTCAGGACAAACATGTCTGGGAAAAGACTAGAATCTATTGTTTTAGAGATCTAAATTCAACTTACGCATATAGTTGCTACCAACTTCACATTTGACTGGTCACTGAATTTTCCATATTTTATTCGATATCAAGCGAGCGAAACAAAAAAACTGTTTATCTTTCGTCTTTTCTTTGCATTCTAGGAATGCTTGGCAATTCTTCAATATCAGATGTTTACATTTCATTTACCTGGTCCAATCATTTCATTTACCTGGTACAATTTCATTTACCTGGTGAATTTTGGTGAAAGTTTTCTATTTAATTTGATGATAACTGTGAATATATATTTTAGACAAACTGATGATGGTGGATAAAGACACCGAAACGTATTTGTAACATTTTAAATAATAAACAATAAAATTGACTTAAACCCAGGAATACATTGGAATGAATTAAAAAGTATTGCATTATTTCATTTTTCTAGGAAGATGATTTGACTCCTTTATCTGAATCCGTAGTAAGTCCAACTAGAAGACGGATTTCGGACGGGATTATGAATATTATGTCAAAGTTGCACATCTCGAAAGATTGTTCGGCAGATAACGAGGCAAGTACGATGACTTAATTCATCGTTCCTTAAGTAATAATTTATCTTCAATTTTCAGTTTGACGGTAACACCAAATCTGTATGTCCCCTTCGTATCGATATGTACTGCAATAATAATACAGAAACCGCACTACATGCCGGGATACGAGGCAGACACTACGACATAACATTAGCCCTATTAAACGCAGGAGCAAATGCAAACGCTATCATAAAGCCGTATCATAACATGAATGATGTACGTTTTCACATATTTTTCCTTACGAATTACTTATACTAAATTTTATGACTTAACGCAATAAAGTGTAAAAACTTTATCACAATAATGACGGGTTTTTTATCGGTATTTATTTCACGAGAGAACGATTAGATATATGTAATTCAGTTATTGCCTACATATAAACTTTTGAGTCGGACACATTTGATTAGCTTCCATTTAATATAGAAAATATCAACCCTTTTTGATAGAGTGTGGATGACGCCAATTTTGAATCACCCTGTATAATGTAAATTTGTAGAAGATGTCGAAAACTTACAGTTTAAAATTAAATCAGTGTTGACTAGCTTATTTTAAATAGGACACTCTATATGTTTTTGCGTCATCAGGCGAAAAATTGAACCTTGTTTTCAAACTTCAACAAGATAATATCAATCGTTTATTCAGATAATTACAAATGTGCTACACGAATATAAACACTTGCTAGAATCTAACATTTTAGGAAAAATCAGATATGATTGGATTATGGCCGACTGTCTATAACTTCGATCTTAATAAAATGCACTAGTATTACTACCAATAAATACCCACATAAAATCAATAATTACAATATAGAGAAACAACTATAGAAGTAATTAAGTAAATCGGCTCATCGACAATTTAGACTAATGAATTATATGTTCAAAATATCTACCTTTCTGATGTCCCACGACATCATTTTCATCATATTCGTTTCATAAAATAATTTAGAAGTCGACTAAAGGTGATATGTGACTTTAATGACGACTGAGGTGAAATTATTCGTCATACATTTTTATTCTATCTTTCATGAATCGTGAGTCGTAGGAGGTATGTTTTGAACTTTGATGGCAATCATAACAATACTTTGAAATGTAGAATAAACTATTATTTCCCAACTTTTTACTTACTAATCAAGATAAAACTGTATTGTAATATCTAAGTTGACCTTTTAATAGGATGATATTGGCCTACTGTGTTTTTTTATAAACTATTAGTTTTCTTTAATACTTATCTTTCGTGTAACAAATCACAATTATCTCGAAAACGATTAATTGAAGAATTGAGATTGTAATATCTTTTTGAACAGGATTAAAATTTCTGGCGGATGTAAAAACATATAGGGTGCCCCCTTTAAAATAAGCTATAAATTTGTCAAGAAAATGTAAAAAAATACTTTTATAGTCTCTAAGCTTTCGGGTATCCGGTGCAAATTTGCACTGAAATGAAATTTGTATTAAGTAGTATACGGGTCCTTTTTGTTATAGCATGAATTGTGCAAAAATTCATAACTATTTAATCGGTTCTAAAACTTTTTATATGTACTTTTACAATTTCACATTTTCTATAGCATCTATACATGGTGAGTCAGTTTATAGTAGCAGAACTCTAAAGGTCGATAGAAAATCCAATTTTAAGATGAAAATATTATACGAACATATATTGAAAACGGCTTCTTTTTTTAGATAAAAGGTGGCAAAATTAACATTTTAGTTTATGTTTTTCGCTCGTATTTTATGTTTATGCGCTTCCGTCGGACAGTTGCTGACGGTATCCAACTGCTACGCGAACAGACCTAATAAACAATTTCAGTTCCAAAAAATGGATCAAACAGAAACAATAAGGGTATTGCGAGAAAATTATTTTAAAAATTCACAAACAGGTTACCCAAACAATCAGAATTCGGCTAAGGAATTGTGCATACTCAAATAGGTCCCTAAAAATATCAATATAATCCAGACGCATGGGAACCTGTGAATGCAAACTGCAACCCATTAACGAACAAAATAATTTAATTTGGTTTCGTTCTCTCGTCGCAATAGCAGCGATAGCAGTAAAAATATAAGTTGCTCTTTAAAATCAGGTTTTGGTTAGTCAGTTAACTTTTAGATTGTGTTTTATTAATCGCTGTGAAAAAATCACTGGTAGTGATTCGTTGCTCAACTTTAGTTAACACTAATTTTACAATGTGACACACTTAAAACTCTATATGTTCACAATAGTAGTGTTAGACAAAATCTTTCGTTACCTTGTGAGATAAAGTCGCGAGTAGTTGGGCCACCGCCCCTTGTACATAAAACATGATCATTATACTTTTGAATAAATTTTAGGATGTCAGCTCTTGTTCAATAGAGGATGATTTAAACTACACATCATCGGGCCTTGTAGAAGCTTGCCGAAATCGTGATGTTCCTATTGTAGACCTCCTGCTCAAACGTGGAGCCAGAGATGACGACTGCAAAGCTTTAGTGATAGCTGTGACTAACAAAGATGAGACCCTGATAGCAAAACTTTTGTCTACCAAAGTAATTTTTTTAACAGTTTTTTTCTCGCATTTAAACACTCAAAGTCATTGAACATTGTTTAATCATCTTAATTCGGCTTACTAAAAGTAATTAAGTATTTACTACATAGTTGTAATTTATTACAGGCGCATCCTGATCCAGAGTACAAGATAAACAAAAAGTCCATGACGGAAAATATAAACTCCACTCATATAACTATGTTTGCAAACATTTCAAGCTTGACTTACTCCAGCTTATTCCCAAATACTCCTACCATGATCAATTGGCACAACCAAAAATGTGGTTTAAGCGAAATAAAACTTCAATGGCTTATTGATGCTGCCTTAAATCTAAACCCGAAGCTGAAACAAAATCCACGCAGCTACGATATTGCTTTGTTTTCAATAACAAGATTGGACGTGTCAAACAATAACATCAGCCAAATTCCACTGGGTGTATTTCAACTGCAGAGCTTAAAATATTTAAATTTATCTCAAAATAGAATTGAGCAATTGCCTATTCCTGAGGTGTCACCAGTGAAGAAGGGGTCTAAGAGGAAAGTTAGAAAAGAAAATTTGAGCTACTGCTGTCCGCTTCTGGAAGAGTTGTATTTGCAAGAAAATAGACTGAATCAAGTTCCAGATGCGATTTTCAAATTACCTAATTTAATAACGTTGGTTATTTCAAATAATAAGCTGCAACACTTGCCTTACGATATGTGGATGGCTCCGAAATTGAAAGAATTAAATGCCTCGTTCAACCTTTTAAAGGAATTACCTTCAGCACACAATGAGGTAATTTAATTTTTTAATAAATTGCCATTTTATCTAATTTCGTTATTCTATATTTCCTAAATTGTCTGATGACGTTCAGGCATTTTTGTTGTATGCTTTTTCAGCGATTTAATACATATTTGATGTGTTGTAGGCCAAAGAAGATTTGGACAGAATGAGCGTTAGCTCAAGCGAGAGTCATCTATCTAATTTAACTGAAAACGATTCCGAAAGTGAAATAACCGAGTTTGATAAAATGCTTTGTCATGAGGAATCCGTTCCTGCAGTAAAATACCGAAAGAAAGAAAGGTCATATTTGTAAGTAGGAATAAAACATTATTTGCAAAAAGTCGCGATGAAATAACAGTGCTGCAATTCGTAGTTAGAGTAGTAGTAAACATCTTTATTTCTAAATAAGGCTATCGACCTATCGGTCTTTCTGCCCTTCGTAGTTAGATTATCTAAAGGTTTAACTTTTATCAAAAAGGTACTTTTTATAAAAGTTTGAGAATGTCTCTCTGATTGAAGTGTATCTATACTAACTTAAAAATTGTCAAACATGAATATCTACTTTTACACATCATGCAGTCCGATATTTCACGTTCCACCAAGCAATTGGGTAATTTGTAAAGTACTTTTTAGTCAATTGGACGTAAATCACCATCACATCTGGAGCAAAAATGTCGAAGTAACTGAACAAATATTCCATTACGATGAAACGTCTCTCGACAAGTGTTCTCAGCTCTCCGCCTTAAATCTGGCCCATAATTTATTTACCAGCATTCCAGTGGTGCTTCCTTGCCTGGCAGTCAATCTTACTAGACTGAATATGGCTTTCAATACTTTGAGGTCTATGTCTCACATTACCAGTTATCCAAGTTCCTTGAAACAGTTAGATTTGAGCCATAACCAGATCACCGTATGGCCTAGCCTTCCACAGGTTGAGGCTCACGATAATATGGAACTAGCTAATTTGGCTTGTTATATGGATAATGTGGCTTTTAAAGGCAAGTCTGCAGAAGTCGGCGGTAGGTACTGAACTTTAAAATAATTTTATAATCTTTTCTTTTACCCTTCTGTCAGTGAAATGAACTATTAAATTAATTTATAGTTCAATACTGTACATAATAACATCTAAATCAAACTTTTTTCGATTCGAACAAAATTTTGTCGATTTTCTCAAAGATTACGAGATTTTACAATTCTGTGAATTTTCAGTCAGGAGGCATTCTTCAAGATCAGTTAGACATACAGTCTTACATTCTGTGTGTGTCCATAGGAGACATTTGCGCCTTGATAATTTAAGAACTCTAATATTGGCAGACAATCAGTTCAATCGCATTCAACTCAGTACTGATGATAATGGAGATATTAGCGGTACGGATGATGATGAACCAGAAAGAGTAAGTTATGCACGACATTATTGCAATTGTTGTAACTTTATTTTTATATTTATTTGTTATATGATTACTTATACTCCTATTCTTTAAAATTAAAAAAAATTGTTGGCATTTAATTGGTGGGGGTGATTTGTAAATATGGGATGAAGCATCTAGAGATTGTTAAGTGCGGCAATAAAGGCGTATGAGTTGAAGAACTTTAGGTGCGAAGTGTATGCGTAAAGCGCTCCGGCTTTATGTCCCTTTAATACCGTTATGTTCAAAATGTTTTGTTTTTCAGTTTTAAGACATTTTATTTTAATTTGTTTGTGCACAATAACATAGAACCAAACTACCCAGTAAGCATTTTATTCCTAAAAAGGAAATGTGACAAAGCCGACGTTGTTGCAAATTAACGATTCCCTTTTCTTGTGTCAAAACTGCAAATAAGAATTTATGTTTCCATGTTGCGTTATAACACACATAAGGCACGATTATGATGAATATTATGAGGAATATTGCGTGCAGCGACCATATGTTGCCTTATTTATCATTTTTAGTGCATCATCCTCGAAATATAAAATCAGGATTTATGAAAAATTAATTGGAAATTTTCTTATTTCACACTTTGATATCTAAGAACTACCAAACGAAAAGTGCAAAGCATACCTGAAATACAGATCACAAACCTTAACACTGGATGAATACAAGACGTAAAAAAGACAACCAACAACAAAATCCAATGCATTAAAATAGCACATTGGGAAAGTTTCTCGGCAGGCATGGAACACGACCTTTACGGAGGCCAGATCAAGATCAACGAACATTTAAACATAACGAAAATTGCACTTAACGATTGGGAAAAACACTTATGTCAACTCTATAGCGATGACATAGACGCAGTAAATTCTGACACAGAACAGCATACTAACAATACTTAAGAACCGTGGACCGTGTCCGATGAGAGACTGAAACAAACGTCACCAAATTGAAAAACCGCAAGTCCGCGGGAATAGACGAAATATCCAACGATCAGTGAAGCACGGAGGGAACACACTATCCAAAGAGCTACACGTTCTCTTTAACAAAATCATAGAATCCAAAAAAAAAATACCAAACGAATGGAAAGAAAGCATAACCATTCCAATCTTCAAGAAGGGAAGCAAAAAAGACCCAGAAAACTATCGAGGGATTACGCTATTAAGTTCAGTACTAAAACTATTCACTAAAATACTGGCAGAAGATATATCCTCTCATGGCATATACGAAGAGCAACAAGGCTTCAGAAAAAACAGGTCAAGAGTAGATGCCATTTTTGCTATCAGGCAAATTACTGAAAATGCTATAGAATACAACAAAACAGCATATATGTGTTTTATAGATCTTTCGAAAGCATTTGACCGAGTAAGACTCACTGATGTTGAGAAACTTTTCAAAAAGAAAAACGTGCACTCCGATATTTCAAGCATTGTTGCGGAGTTAAACACTAACAACTCGACCCAAATACAAGTGGAAGGCAGAAAGGCACGAAGACTACCCATGCAAACTGGAATAAGGCAAGGCGATAGCCTAAGCCCCATCTTCTTCAACTTGATTATGGACGAACTTATAGGGGAAGTAAAAAAGGTTGGAAAGGGATACTCACTAGGGGACAAAGAACTAAAAGTAATTTGCTACGCGGGCGATGCCGTGCTGGTCTCAGAGAGTGAGGACAATCTGCAGAAAATGCTTTACCAGTTCGAAAAGACAGCTACCAAATACAACATGGAGATATCGGTAGCAAAATCAAAAGTGCTAACTATTTCAAAAGAGCTCAGAAGATGTAAATTGGCTATATACAATAAACCAGTAGAACAGGTTATGAGCTTCAAATATCTCGGAGATCAGGTCTCTAAGATCCATAGCAGGCTACACACTAAGAGACCACAAAAGAAACGAAGACATCCGAAAACTTTGCGATGTCCGAGACATAGTTAGATGGTTCCGAATGGAGAGATCATGTTGAACGGATGGACGACAACATATTGCCGTAGATTGCAAGAGATGGTCCCACAAGATCCAGCAGACCACCTGGACGTCCACACATACGTTAGCATGAATGCGGAAATTCATCCCAGATATAACTCTAAGAAAGTAGAGAACAAGGCAGATGCCTTACAAATCGGAAGAAGAAGAAGACATTGATATCAAATATTCCCCACTAAGACATTGTGTCGTGTTAAAATTAATATAACGCATATTTAGGTTGTTCTAAGTCGAAGAAAAAATGTACGAAAAAGCTTTTGCCGTAATGGAAATCGAGTTTTGTCCAGATGCAAACCAACATCGCATTTTTATCATTCTATTTTGTATTAACCGTGAAAACGCTCGTTGATGTTTGTGACGTCACACCCTCTAACAATTTGCAGTATGCCTATGTTATATTTTTCTGGTTCTCTAATTCTGGCACTGATCCGTTGACCCGAAACCCGACTATGGGTTCCGAATCTAAAAACGACCGGGTTCTAATACAGTAATAATAAACAGTATTCCCTAGTGCACCAAAACCTCCAAAAACACATTTTTGCACATAACGGTCTTAAATCATTATAAGGCCATAGCACCTTAGGGAGACACTTCCGGGCACGGGTTCTTTACTTAATGTCGTCTAAAGCTGAACTGAACAATCTCTAGAAGTGTGATATCATAGTTCTGAATCACCCTGGATACAACTTTGGGTTTCTAAATAGTACACTCACATGTTCTCTTTATTTTTGAATTCCGCATTTAATTTGCAATTCTTTGTGACCCCCGACTGTTCGCCCGTATCGTAGACTGGCAATTTTTTTTTCGCAACGTATCCCATGCACTGGTTATTTTGAAAATTAATTTCTCAGAAACGGCATGATATACCATCCTGCGTCTTGCTTTGTGGTTTAGACGAAGAAATGGACCTTGTTTTTATCACTTTCCAGTTTCATTAGCTCTCAGGTGCATCTTCCACAAATTATCAAAGTTTTTATTTTACCTTCCCCATAGACGCCATCAAATGATTTCAAATTTAATGCAGAAATTAGAAATGGAAGTAAAATTTGCTTTGCGTAAAATAAAACTATATTATTATATTATATGTCTGTAGATCTAATATATTTGAAAATAATGTGATTTAATAATAATAAAAAACACAATAGAAACCAACTTAAAAATAAAGTAAGTGTTCCGTTAAAATTTCTGGGTTTGCGAAGTGTTCCATTATAGAAAAAGTTTGGGCAACCTTGGTCTATACATTGCCTCAAAATTTTAAAACTGTTGGATGTTGGATGATTTGAAACTCAAATATCCAGAAATTACGTTATTTTACAAATCAAGTCACAAAATATGATATTAATGTTATTTGTTGTGTCCGATAAAACTATCCGTCTTAACTCCACAACCCGGTTCGAAATAAAAAGCTAAACTTGCTTTACTCCTTTAATAAACAGACAAAAACACTCCAAACATACGAACAACTGAACTCCACTATATTCAGCAAAAAAGGGTGTGGTATCAACACAAAGGACCCGATCGCTATGCGCATATGGGCTTTACCCTTTTTATGACCCTTAACCTACTCACCCACTAACGGGAATTTTAAAAAACAAAAAACAATTGACTCGACAGAGGTGGAGGGCTGATTCTTGACAGTGGTGAATTAAGAGGGCTCTAACATCCTCCCATCTGAGTCACGCTAAATTAAACCAGAGATTAGTTGAACTAAACTAAGTTAGTGACTCACATAACACAAGAGATTTTCCAGCAGCAAACCTCTATAGTAAATATGTCTAAAACTAACATACTGAAATGTGACCAAATACTTAAATTTAAACACCTATAAGCAATACATAAACTAGACTAGAAATGTCCGTTTCATAAACTTTTTCGGCACCTTAATGGTACGTCCACTTCGCGAAATGCGTTCAATTGTCACAGGGCCATCGTCTATAGGTTTCGCGCATTTTACCGCACTCCTGAGAGATTCAACAACGTGTTGGGGATCATTTTCACAAATATTCGGTTCATTGGTCACTGGTATAAGTT
Source organism: Dendroctonus valens (assembly GCA_024550625.1). NCBI lineage: Eukaryota > Metazoa > Arthropoda > Insecta > Coleoptera > Curculionidae > Dendroctonus > Dendroctonus valens. Next base: position 200,554 of record JAJTJO010000588.1, read on the forward strand.
CAAAACCCTCCGCAGAACTAACAGGTTTATCCACATTACCTTCCAAAGGGTACAATCGCTGAACTGGCCTCAATAAAGATCCTCTAGTAGTATTTACTCGCACAAGTCGGATCTGTCCATCCTTACGAGGAATCAGTACGCTCACTCATCCCAACGGCCACTGGACACGCTTGTCCATGTCATTCCCCACAAGTACCACTTCTCCTAGGGAGATTTGCCTGCTAGGCTTCTTTGAACTCCAAGACTTCAACTAACCTAAGTATTCTGCTCTAAATCTCAGTCTCAAGTCGTCTCTGAGTTTCTATTTATAAAGAACCCTTTTACATAGCGTTTGAGAGTCAATAATATCGCAATCAGGTACGCGAGAACTCACTAGTTCTCTCAAGAACATCATGGGTGTCAAAGGAATCAGGTCAATAGCATCACTGGAAAGATAAGTAAGTGGACGTTGGTTTATGACAGCCTCAGAGTCACAAAGAAGTGTAACCAGGTCCTCATATGTTAGGCATGCTCGACCTAGAACCTTTAGCAAAATCTGCTTTAATATTCCCACTATCCGTTCCCAGTAGCCGCCCCACCAACTAGTAGATGGAGGATTAAAACACCATGAGATTCTGTCAACACTACAAGTCGCGATGATCTTATCCCAATCAAGTCTTTGAAAACAGTTATCAGTACCCACGAAATAGGTACCATTGTTGCTCTACACAGTCTTGGGTCTACCACGTCGCGCTATAAATCCCCCAAGTACTTGCATAAAACTAACAGTGGACAAACTGGTACAAAATTCTAAATGTACAGCGCGATAAGCAGCACAAGTAAAAAGACACACCCATGCTTTCTCCTCATTCTTCAAAAATAACGGTCCTGCAAAATCTACCCCTGTGATCTCAAATACAGCCGCATCCCGAACACGGTTTAATGGAAGAGGAGGTAAATTGGACACAAATGACTTACTTTTTTGTCGTTTACATATGACATAATTTGAGATAGCCGATCTGATAGCCCGTCGCCCTCCAAGAATCCAATATTTTTCACGCAGTATACCCATAAGTCCTTGTGTACCCACATGCAAAGTTCTAACGTGTTGTTCAAAAATAAGCCGTATAACCAGATTATGTTTTGCTGGCAAGACTATTGGAAAACGAAACTGCTTAGCATCTTTTCTATTGCTAATTCGAGAATGCAAGCGAATCATCTCATGCTCATCAATAAAAGGACTTCGATTACATAACCGGGGATCATTTTCCCCATGAAAACTTTCCTTTTGTATAAGCTTTAAAATATGACATTCTGCCACTTCCAACTCCTCCACGGACAGCTCCCCCTTTAATCTGGAGGCAGAATTCCTTATATTATATATAAACCTAAAAATCCACCCAACCATACGTAGTGTTTTAGTAAACTTGGAAAAATATAAAAGATGCCAATCTAAGATCAAATCTAAATTAAACAGAGTGTTTGTAGGCCCTTTCCTTTCTTTATTAATTTCCTCTTCTTGATAAACAAGTTTTTCGGCTCGTGGCCACAATTCAGGATCATTATATAGCCAACTTGGTCCCTCCCACCATCTAAGCTCATACAATTGTTTTGAAGAACAACCTCGAGAAGGAAGGTCTGCAGGGTTCAGAACGCCTGGAACAAAATGGCAATCGTCTATGGACGTGTACTTTATATCTGTTACACGATTACCTACAAACGTCCCCCAATTTTCTTTGCGGCGTATCCAACCTAGTACTGTGGAGGAATCACTCCAAAAATAAATAGATAGCCCTAAATCTACATTTAAATCTTCCTTTAAAGATATTAAAAGTCTAGTCCCAATAAGAGCTGCTAAGAGCTCCAGGCGAGGTATGGAAATCTCGTTCAAAGGCGCTATCCTGGATTTGGCAGCCAACAAACGAATATAGACTTTCCGATCATAAACACCTCTCAGAAAAATAACTGACGCATATGAATCTTTACTGGCGTCACAAAAGATATGCAGACTTTTTTGCTCACAAGGGAGGTTATCACCGTGAATTCATCTTGGAATTTTAATTTTAGCCAAATAATGCAACTCCAGAAGCCAGTGACGAAGCGAATTTGCTATTTCCAGATTTACTGGGTCATCGCAAGATAATTTTTTCTCCCATGTCTTTTGGAGTAATAACTTTGGCAATAAAGTGGAAGGCACTTAAAGCCTATTGGATCAAAGATTCTTTGGGCATACGAAAGCATCACCCTTTTGCTTATTGGCTGGTCTGAGCAAATCCACTCACACCTGAAAAACATGTTTCACTCACACTCAGTGTATCCTCGTATTTGTCCCATATCATTCCAAAAACAGCAGTTTCAGGTGAAGCTTCAGCGACGTCGCATTCTTACCCTGAAAACTCCCACCCTCTGAGATCAAATTTTGCTTCATTCATAACATTGATGGATTCTTTGATAAAAGTCCGCATCATCTCACTATCCGACACACTTGTGACACAATTGTCAACATAAAACTTTTCAAAAGCTGTAGAACAGTTTCTCTTCTGTAAGGTATATTCTTATTTAAACATTTGTCCAGCGACTTTAAAACTACTTTAAAAGATGATACTCTATAGTTGCACCTACCGGAAAAGGACTGCTGTTGACCCCAAATACAACCCTCTTGTGTCGAAAAATCCTCTTTCCCCCATTGGAATCGGCCCATAAAAAGCGCAAGAAATCTCTATCGGCTTGGTTTACACTAATTTGAAGAAAGACATTCCTTATGTCTGAAACCACACCAATTTAACCCATTCTAAACCTCAATAAAATATTTGGAATCAATTCAATCTCATTTGGACCCTTATCTAGACACTGATTAAGAGAAGGTTGATCCTTTGACCTAGCTGATGCATCGAAGACCGGTCTAATAGGAGTGGTGCTGCCCTCTTTCACCACTGGACGATGTGGGAGATAATAAACATTTTCCACAGCAGGCTCCTCCTGGAATACCTCCTCAATTACATGGTCACTCAACCATATCTCAAAAATATTACCATAATCCACAATCAAGTTGATGTTTTTTTAATTTACTAATGGTACTTTGCAACCTATTTTTAGCCAAATTATACAAGCATGGTAAAGGAGGATGACCCTCTAACCATGGTAGTCGAACCTCATATCGGCCCTCACTGTTGATTTTGACTGTGTCTAAGAAAACTGCTTTTGTAGCCAAGGCCAATTCTTCCTGCGATTTCTTTTCAACGGGATCTTTAATCCCCAAAACATCTATATCCCAAAGTTGAGGTAAACTTGCATCCTTTGCAAAAAGTGTAATGTCAATCATTGTCTTAGTGCGCCCAGAAACAGGAACTTTACTCCCAGCTAATCCCAGAAACAGGAACTTTACCCATTAGAGTCCATCCGAGAAAAGTCTCCACTGCCACCAAACCTCAGGCTTTTTACCTGTAAATATAATGCCTGCTATGTGAGAACCTATCAACATGTCGATTTTATTACCGTCATTTAAACTACGGAGCTGATCAGACCATTCTATACCATTTGAGTCCAGTAACCCTAAAACACCGGTGAAATATCTGAACATATGTCTGGCTGATCTAAGAACTAGTTGACTAAGAGAAAATTATAATTTTTAATACTTATATCATAACAATGATGATATTGTTCTGCTAGCGAATCCCCAAAAAGACAATGCACAACTTTTTCCTTACGATACACAAGCCCCAAAAACTTTGCTGTGGATTGTAAAATATATGATATTTAAGAGCCAGTGTCAATCAACGCTCTTACAAAACGACTGCTATTAACCCCTTGTACTGGGATTCTTTGAGTTTGCATAAAAACATGGCTTCTATCATTAGTTAGATACCGGGTCAGAATTATCGGCAACCCTAGGTAAATCAAAATTTTTAAATTGTGCTTTGCTCTCTAGAATGGGGCACATCAAGGGAAAATGCTGCTTGCTACAAATAACACATCTTAAATGAGACCTACATTTTCTAGCTTGATGTCCCATTTTCAAACAAAAACACGCTTTTTTGTTACTTAAATTAGATCTTTTGTCTCAAAAGACACCTGTTGAAACAATTTGATGATTCATGAGAACCATCACAAAAAACATATTTTTGCACAAAAGGGTTAACGTTAATTAGATCTGCCGCTGTGGGTACACCTGACTCTAATATAGGTTTTGATGTCACCCCCGTACTCCCTGAATCTCTATGACCGGCAACAGGCTTCAAACCAAACCCCTCGGAAGCTAATTTTATCCTTTGATCATTCTCAACTTCATTTTGTAAAAATTGCATAAGATCTTTTAACTTGTCTTCCATTGTTGGATGCTCCAGACTCCTTAAACTGTTTTGCGAGAACCTAAATTCAGAACTGCGCGGCGAATGTTGCCAAACGCGTAATAAATCCTCCGGCAAACATGACTATAGAGTTCATTCTAATAGTCGAGGAAAAAGCATGGCTGGGCATTTATCAGAACTAACCCCTAATGTTTATAAATCTGAGTCTCTAATCTATCATACAGTATAGCAATTCCAAATTTATTTGGAGAAATGGCGTTATTTAATATCAATTTAAGTTGCTCACGCACGTACACTTCAATTTGTAAGTCTTCCCGCCCAAACCGAGAAGTTAGGCAACTCACTATTTTCGCATAATTATCCCCTATTGGCGGAAAGCTTTCTACAAGTTGCCGCGCACAGCTTCCTCTGACAGTGGCCTGCAATAAATACTGAATTTTGTCTGCGGGATCAATGTCCGGATCGTCGTGCACCTTATGGAACTGCGACCAAAATGACAGCCATTCCTTTATGTTTCCTTCGTACACTTTAAATTCAATATTCAGCAATTTAAATTTGCGCTTACCTGACAGGTTTTCAACTGAAGAATTAACGCTCTGCAACTCACCAGATTGGTCACTTCAATATAAAGAAGATGTAAGTGCAAATATTTCTTCGTGTACTCCTCATAGCGCTCCATTTCTTTGAGCAATTCCTCCACCGAGACATCCTCTTCTATCATGATGTCATTTAATTCATCATCAACAACTTTAAGGGTGTCATAATTGCTTTGAAAAAGCTCCCAAGTCACTATGATTTCGGGAATATTGCTGGTCTCTTCACCCAGCAGCTTATCTAGCTCATTTGCTTTCTTTGTAAAAGCGATGCGCCTAACTCTCCTGATCTTATTTTTAGCCTCCATTTTGACAATACAATAAAATAACTGCTAACAATATCGACAAAATGGTTGGAACACACGTTCGCCTAGTAACAGGGCGGCCCGGTGTATTTATGACTTCTAGAATTGTAGCAACACAAAAACTACCTCTTCAGAAGAGTTTCTTGTCTGAGTCAGTTTTCCAGTTCGGCCAGGAAGATGTCTGCTTCAGTCCAGTCACAGTCGCCACTAATTATGTTGTGCCCGATAAAACTACCCGTCTTAACTCCACAACCCGGTACGAAATAAAAAGCTAAAATTGCTTTACTCCTTTAATAAACAGACAAAAACACTCCAAACATACGAACAACTGAACTCTACTATATCAGAGATTAGTAGACTATTCAACTAATCTCTGACTATAGTCACCAAAAAAGAGTGTGGTATCAACACAAAGGACCCGATCGCTATGCGCATATGGGCCTTACCCTTCTTATGACCCTTAACCTACTCACCCACTAACGGGAATTTTAAAAAACAAAAAACCATTGACTCGACAGAGGTGGAGGGCTGATTCTTGACAGTGGTGAATTAAGACGGCTCTAACATTATTATTTCGTAATAAATCAAGTTTGTGTGTCATCAAGTTCAATGTTTTATAATATCCTCCTTAAGGCAGGCTCTTTTTTAACGTCTACAGCAATTCTAGCACATTTTCGAATACACCAATCTAGAAAATTGAAAATTATTCAGTTCTGATATTTTTCCCTGAACTGTATTGTAACGAGATTTTGGATTTTTGGGTTGCAAATAATGCACACAAATATTGTCTTGTCAGTCTTCAAGCAAAGAAAAATGTACAATACTACGAAAAATCGGGTCAATTAAATTTTTTGGCATGTTATTCATACCTTTAAACCATATCCGTTAGAATCGTTCACAAGGAACAACGTGAATCACCGCGATCGATATATGGCAAACTATAATTAGGAGAAATTTGAAAGTTGGACAGTATACCGAAGTCATTGAGGGCAAGCGATCTAAAATATTTTTAAGATGGCCACATTTCCGGTTATACCGGAAGTATGTATCCACTTGCTTATTTTAAATGGAACACCCTATATATTATTAGATTGCTGAATTCTACTCCAAATTCTAAATATATTTCATGTATAATGTCCTATATCTAAGTCTAACCGTTTTCGATATATTTCAAATTTTATGTAAAAAATGAACGTTGCAGCCACTCGAATAATTATTCATTTTTCCTATAAGGGAATTTAGGATAGTAAAAAGGATTTACTTTAATGGAATTTCGACAAAATTTTGATAACTATTAACACAAAGGGTTAAAAAAATTAATTCCAAAATGAAGTTGAGAAAACCGCCCAAATTCAGATGTTTCAAATGGAAACCCCCATTTTTGATAATTTTATCTTATTCAGTAACAATAAGGGTAAGTTTGTGTAAAGTTATCTATTTCAAAAGTGTATAGTTTTCGAAATATTGTCAATTTAAAGTTTTCATATGGCTATTTTGCCGCATACTACTTTAAATGCAGTCACTTTTAGCTGATATGACGAAAGTGGCCATTTTTAATACAATCAAATGCGAAAGGAATGTTTACACTTGCCGTTTGAAAATAATTAATAATCATGCCCAGACGCTCAAATTATCCAAACGAAAATAATTTAAACGTATTTATCATTTATGCTGATATTTTATGATATGATAATTTAGTAATGTTATGTGTGCAAGGAAAATGCCATAGGCTAAATAAATAAATAAATAAATGGAAAATGTGATAAATAAATATCCACAAAAAACAGAAGCCATCATCAAACGAATTATAGAAAATTTTTAAAATTTTGGATACGTTTAAATAACAGTATATGTACAATTTATAAAGGCAAACAGAAAAATTGGAAAACCCTAGATTTAAAGAAAACGTGTTTTTTTGTTCTTGATATAATTATAATTGATATAATAGTAATTAATAATATCTAAACGGTTCTTGACATAACTTTATTCTTTATTCTCCATAAATAATAAATTCCAATGTATTCCTGGGTTTCAGTCAATTTCATTGTCACCAATTATGGCGTTATGTGATGATCCATGCGTTTCGTCCCGGGCCTACCTATTGGACTCGTCAGTAAGGCTTTATTTAAAATAGGTAGGCCCGGGACGAAACGCATGGATCATCACATAACGCCATAATTGGTGACAATGAAATTGACTGAAACCCAGGAATACATTGGAATGAATTAAAGTACTGTCAGGAAAAGAATATACAAAAACGAATAAATAATAAATATGTTTAAATATTCTTCGTTTGTGTAATTTAAGAGCCCCGTCATGATTATTAACTGTTTTCAATCGGTTAGTGTAAACATTCTTTAGCATTTGATTGCATTAAAAATGGTCACTTTCGTCATGGCAACTAAGAGTGACTGCATTTAAAATAAGAGGCAGCAAAAGAGCCATATGAAAACCATTGAAATGACATCATTTCGAAAATTAAACCTTTTTGGAAGAGACAACTTTACACAAACTTACACTTATTTTTAATACTGAATAAGATAAAACTATCAAAAATGGGGGTTTCCATTTGAAAAAGATGATTTTGGGCGGTTGTCTCAACTTTTTATTAATTGTTGTCAAAATGTTGTCGAAATTTCATTAGAGTAAGTCCTTTTCAATAACGAATGCCACTCAAATTAAGTAAGACGTATTTTCTTATAGAAAAAATTAATAATTATTCTAGTGTCTGCAACTGTCATTTTTTACATAAAAATTTGAAATATATCAAAAACGGTTAGACCTAGATATCGAACATTATATATGAAATATATTTAGAATTTGGAGTAGAATTTAAAAAATTAATAATATATGGGGTATAAGCAAGTTGATATCTACTTCCGCTATAACCGGAAGTCTGGCCACTTTGAAACTATTTTAGATCGCTTGCCCCCAATGACTTCGCTATAATGTCCAATTTTCAAATTTCTCCTATTTATAGTTTGCCAGATATCGATCGCGGTGGTTCCCCGTGGGACACCCTGTATATGTATGTTTTTATTTATTCTTAAATGGTGTTACATTACAATACGTTAGGTTATTCATACATTACTTTATCAAACAATTTGTATAAGCCATGAGCATAAGAATGCCTTAAAGCATCTATCAAAATATGTCCTTGAGTAAAATGTTCCATATTTATTTGCAGAACCCTCAAACTATTAAGGCCAGACTGATGTTTCCTAACTTGTCCATGCTCGATATGAGTAATAACAACATTAGGGAAATCCCTATTAATATATATGAACTAACTAATTTATCAGTTCTTAACATAAGTGGAAATCTAGGTGAGTATATTATAATATATTCAGCATGTTTTCTAATTTTTTTATCACAAACCCTAAAATGAACTTTTAAACGTCACAATTTCCGAACAATGATTCCTTGCGGAGATCTTTATGAGCCTTTTGTTATGTTGTCGTCTCCATTTTAATAGCAATGAAAAAAGTTGCGGGATGTAAATCGTTGTCGATATTTCACTAAATGTCTGTCGTTAATCTGCTTAAAGCTGCGTATCGATTACCCGCGGCAGCCGCGCGAGCCGAGCCCATCCGCGCCAAGAACGAACATTTGCCGCGCGAGCCATTTCAGTCAGAACTTTTTACTACAGCGCGGCTGCCTCTCGCGGCAAGCGATCCAGCCCAAAAACGTTCAGTCACAACAATTTGTTTGAGGTTAGTGTGTTTGATATTTGAGCGATAGCGAAGCACCATGAACATTAGCAGTAGCCGCTTTCGTTGTGATGCATCACATAATAAAGAAAAAAACCCAAACGAAAAGTGGGTTGCTGGATGAAGGAAATTTATCGAAATAGATCGCAGTTTGGTGGAATAAGACTTATGCAAGACATGAGATATGAAGATAGACGTACAAGACATAGACGACACAATAAAAAAATGTACAAGTATGAATTATGGAATTTGAGCACTTAAAATTATTAATTGAGCTTTTAGCAACTCTAGATTTCTCTCTTCTATATGATGCCTGAATAGTACTCATTTTCTTTTTTAGCCCGGGAATTGGTAAGTCCATTATTGAACTTATTTCAGTCCATGCATCTTGCCTTAGTGCTTTGTTGTGATAGTGTGGTGATTTGCTATTCCATAGCAAATTTTTGGCACCATACAACTGGATAAGATGCCGACACTTTTCATTGTTCATGATTGTTGTCGTTTTGCCGCAAGAGCCAATTTCAACTACACAAAACCGACACAATTCGAAGTGAGCAACTGACTGAAACACCTTTGTCGCGGGCCATAAAACCGACCGAGATTGGCTTGCAGCGCGCATGTTCAGAGCGCGACAAAATTCATTTGGCTCGCGCGGCAACTTGGTATCCATCAGGCGCGGCTGCCGCGCGAGTCAATGTTCGAGAGTTTGCCACGCGTAGTCGGTACGCAGCTTAACGCGCGACGTAGATAAGGAATGGCAAACGGTAAAGTTAGCCATACTAATTTGTATACCTACTTATCTATAAATAATCCGCCTTAAGAGTGTCTATCTCATTGAACGGGGAACATTTCACGAATTTAGTCTTTTTGATGTAAGTATCTTACTTATTGGCGAAGACGTTAGTAAGCCCATACCTTAGGGTAAGGTATTTTAATCCATGACAACTTATAACCCAGCAATGTTACTCAGGTAAACAATAGTAAAAAAATCGTTCTACCCTTGAAATACGATGAAAACCATGAAAATTGGATGTTTCATCAGATTGTAATGATAGCTAAATTCACGTTCAAAGTTCGAAATAACCCTTCGAAAACCACCTGAAACCGCTTGCCGCTAAGGCTTGGACAGGGCCAGAGCCGCATTTGTAGAATTGGGCCTAAAGGTCGAAAAAAGGTCCCTTTTTGTTGGAATTCGGTATACCTGGTTCATTATTAGCCGGCTTAGGTAGGAATTGACCCGAAAAGATCACCCATCGGTCCACTTCAACCACTGTAGTTTTTACTTGATTCAATTTGCTTGTACGAATAATATCACTTGTTTAACAGCATACAAATCGTCTGAAAAGTGGGACAATAACAGGCAAAAAGTTTCGCCACATAGCTGGTATGTACTATTGCAAGTAGCAGAGCAAAAGGGTGTTAAAGTGTACAAGTGTACTGCACCGATAAGTGACATCACGCAAATCGTCTACTAAATTTTAAGTGCAACATTTCCACAAGTTAATGCTTTAGCAAACTAATAGTTTCAGAATTCAGGAGTGAGAGTGAGGAATGAATGAATGTAATTAGTTTTAGCTGTTGTTATTTCATTAGTATTTTAATTAATTAGATGAATTAAATGTATTTTTACCTTTGGCGTGGAGTTTTACTGTAGGAAGGACCAGCAAATCTTAGAAAGAAAATCAAATTAAACATTGATCCGATTTCCCGCGTTTGGGTTGATCGAGTGCAAGATCAACCTTCCCACTAAACACTTATTAAATCTTTAGTGATTAGCTAATTATTATTAAACGATTAGGTAACTACTGCTTTAACATTATTATTAATAAATATTTTAATTAATTAATAGTCTAAGAAGCGTCTTGTGAAAATTAAACAATTCCGCATTAGAAATCCCACTGATCAAGTGTCTATTTATAAATTAGTTACCTTGAATATATTTTTGCACTGTGTCATAGTCGTGCTAATTATCCAGTCGATTTAATTTAACAGCAATAACTACTTTACAGATTAAATCGACTTAAATGAATTGTCAGTCTTAAATTGAATTTTTATTTATAGGAATAACCGAGCTCCCACCACAGATGGGATTATTATCTCGCTTGTGGAATTTGAACACGAGAGGTTGTTCCTTACAAGATCCGTTAAAATTTATGATCGAAAGCAAGAAATATAAAACAATGGACATAATCGGTTACTTAAAATCAGTACTGGAAGATGCCAAACCTTATGCGCGAATGAAACTTATGATAGTGGGCGTTCAGGGAATTGGAAAAACCAGCTTATTGGAACAATTGCGCCAGGAAGGAAGCACGAGGAAGCGACCTGAAGTAAGTCTATTGTTTACATCTGAAATTTTACCGTTGTCAGTAATTAAATATTTGAAGCCGTTCGAGGTTTATTATGTATGGAACGAGGATGTAAACAGTTGTGGTATTTACAGGATGGACTCAACCCGATACGGCGATTGTTTAAAATAATTAATTTTATATCAATTTTATGACTTACATAGTTTGAAATTAATTAATAATTAGTTTTCTAGTTAATTTTTACCCGACTTTACATTTCATTACTTTTTTATTTATCATTTCATTACTATTAGTCCTTCTCTTAAATTCCAATCCTCCATTATATGGAGATAGAACAGAACTTTTTATTTTGCTTTTTGCAGTTTGTTGTACGTTTAACATTAACATCGTTTTTGTTTTAATGCTGTAAATATTTTACTATTAACGCCAATTGAATAATTGTTTGAACTTTTTAATAATGATTATCACATTTTATATTTCTTAAAAGCAAGTTTTTTTAGCACTGGGGTAAAAGAATGGGAAATAAAAACATCAATACTAAAACATCCAGAGGCAGTAATATGTCTACCGTTGGTGTCGATATTGGCGACTGGGTATATGAAAAGAAAGTCAGAAATCAGTCAGTTCATGGTCCAGTTATTTTTAGAACTTGGGATTTTGGTGGTCAGAAAGAGTAAGTTGTTTTTAGGAACATCCTGGTATCTAGAGGATTCTTAATACGAACAATTTGCTAGCAAATGTTTCTCATGAGACGTTTCGAGTGTGTACTTCACCTTCCTTTAACATGGTTCGAACATTAAGCACAAATCGAATATTAAGATATAATTTTGGCAATTAATATGCTGATATATGAAAGGATAAAACCGTTTTGGTTTTCAATTTTATACATAATTTATTTCAAAATTTTTGATGACACAATTGTACTTATTCTGCTAATTCCTATACGGTTGATGTGTATTAATATTTTCCAAACCTTGTCTTTGAGTTTTTGCCTCAAAATTTTAAATAACAGAACTCGTAATCAGTTTGTATTCGAAGACGTAAGAATTTTACGTCTTCTTTACTTTTTCTTAGAATTAATATTTTCTTGCGAACACTTTTAGTCTTGAAATGTGATTCCTTTGCATATGTGTTATTAACAATTCGTGTCATGTTATTTATTTAAATAAACATTTTAGGTACTATGCAACGCATCAATATTTTCTTTCAAAACGGAGCTTGTATTTAGTAGTGTGGAAAATCTCAGACGGTCACCGGGGAATAAACGAAATTTTACAATGGTTAGTGAACATACAGGCTCGAGCTCCCAATTCTCCAGTGATTATAGTCGGTACACATTATGATGTGGTCCAAGAGTTCAGCCCAAACATTTCAGAAGAATATCAGCAAATGATTCGAGATCGATTCATCAATATAGTGGATGCAGAGAAAATGGGACTGCCGAGGGTCTTGGATACTATAGAAATTAGTTGTAAAACGAGACACAATGTGAAGCTTCTGTGCAATTTGATTTATGATACGGTTTTCAGTTTGCGACCTCCAGGTAAGAGGTAATAATTGCATTTTATTATAAGATTTCTAACAATTTGTATTAATAATCGTGTATAATTAGTAATAAAGTGGCAAATATTTAGCCTCATTTAATATCGATTATATATTGATCAATTCTTTATTGTATGTCCTTAGGGCATGGCGAATAATCTTAAAATTAACAACTGCGGAACTTTCCAGCATGTAAAATTCATGTTTAACGTTTTAGAGAATCTTGTAAAATTATTCTTAACTGTTTTCACCGTATACTCAACATTTATGGTACTAGGTACACCCAAACCTTTAGCATTTAATTATTGTTTGTGTGCAGGAAGCAAAGAATTGCTTTTGGAGCAAAAAGTACCGGCAACTTACTTAGCACTGGAAGATATTGTAACCTCTGTTGCCGTTGAAAGGAGAGTTAATGGTTTAGATCCTGTATTAACTTCAGATCAATATAAATATATTATGACTTTGGAAATGCAACAGCGTTATAACAAATCATTTAGGGATTCGGCAGAATTGCATCAAGCGACTTTGTTTTTACACGAAAATGGTGAGTGAAAATCTATATTTTACATTTCAGTAAATTTTGGGCTATAAATATTATGTTAATCTTTAAAAGTTTATGGTAAAGCGGGCTTTATATTTTAAGGTGTATTATTACATTACGATGATGCGACACTCAAAGACTTATACTTTCTGGATCCGCAGTGGCTGTGTGATATCCTGGCTCATGTGGTAACAATCCGAGAAATTAACCCGTTTGCTAGAACAGGAGTAATGAAACTCGACGATCTGAAGCATGTGTTTAAAGCTAGTAATATTGGTCCTATGGACACTAGGGGATATGTGGTAAATTTGCTCAATAAGTTTGAGGTTGCCTTAACATGGGATTCACGTACATTGTTAATACCATCATTGCTTCCTTCTGAAGAAGACATGATCGTTGCCCAAATGTATCCAGGACAAGCGGTGCAACCTCTAGTTAAAGTCAAAGTAAGCTTTCCATTTTTACTAAAACAAAATTTGACTCCATCATTTTTCTTTACTGTTATTCTTATGATTAAAAGCATTGAATACTCAAGAGAAAATCTTTCGTCTTTTAGGTTCCTCTCAGATCCCGGGGTTGGGCCGTGCGGAGCAAGAAATTAACAGTTTCTCCAAAATCTGTATTGTACAATACTGACGGTTCGAAAGGGTTTCAGTTGACTATGGCTGCTAATTTATCGTCGAAAATTGGTAAGTTTCCAGTACAATGTAGCGATTGTTTCCTAAGAGAAAATATGAAAATTAGGTCCGTACCACCGAAAGTTAGCTTAGAATAAAATTAAACCGTGAAGTAGACGCGGTGACATCGATGTTAGATGTGTTTTAATTCTGAATCTCATCAAGATGACTGAAATTCAACAGAGTACATACCAATATAGTCAGGTGTGTATTTGCATATACAGGATGCCCGTTTTACTATTCTCACCATTGGAATCTCGGATACCGTACTAGCAAGATACGGGGTCGTTTAAATTGAGACAAAGTTGAGCAATTTTGAGCTTTATCAAGGGATGTTTAAAAAGAAGGAAAATTTTCACTACTTCCGAAGATATTTGAATAACTCCGACATTTGGAAACACCTTGTCAAAAAGCCGTGCCTTTGCATGGCACAAAGTTATTTGCATAGGGTGTGAAAAGTCGAGAATCAGGCACGAGCGGCGCTCCAGGAAGTAGCTGACTGAAGCTAACATTGTCGCGGTCCGGAATTTCATGGAGGCCGAAACGAGCATGAACCTCTTGAATATCGCCAATAAACTCGAACTACCGGAGTGCGCACCGTGATAAAGGACTAGGAATTCTACAAAGTATCGACCAGATGAGTTCGATTTTAGTGTCCGACGACCACAAGCAACATCGATTTGCGTGTTTTCCATAGCATCTTGGATCGATTTCAGCAAGAGCGTGAAGCGTTTTTGAATCCAGTCGTAACATGTGATGAAATTTGAATGCACCGTTACCCTTCCGAGATGAAACAGGCGAGGTTGGAGTGCATAACGAGCAGTGAATGGGCGCTGGTGAAGGTTAAGATTTGGTTGTCTGCCGGAAATGTTACGGCAACTATTTAATGCAAATATGATTGCGAGCTTCTGGATGTTGCAAAATTGTCATATAATTTTTCTTTATGACAATGCCAGGCCTCATTCACGCGCACCACCAAGCACGCGATGGAGAAATTAAAGAAATTTGGCTATGAAACGATAGAACATCGTCCCTACAGTCCATACTTGTCACTTTGGGACTTTAATCTTTTTGGATCTCTGATAAAAGCGCTTAGAGGCCAGCGTTTCGCTGACGATTAAACGTTACTTAGAGGAGTTTGTACTCTTGTGGCTCTGTGAAAGTGAAAAGTTTCTGCGTTGTCGGGTTTATAAAGTTTCCAATTTGCTGGAAAAAAATATATCTCTAGGGCGAAATATTATGTAGAAAAACAGGACGTTTTTGTAAGGATTGTAAAAAAAGCGACAATATAAAAATACATCAGTTCCGTTCCTCCTTGATACATCCTCGTATATTTCCAGAGCAACTTTTTCTCCCTTTTCAAACTGGAAAAATATGACATTTTTAATCTGTCATATCGATTTTTGGATTTTATGTCATTGCTATGTAGATGCGTCGCTGCATGACACCAATGGCGTAAAAATACAATATGGCCGCCATAAGAAAACCAAAAGTTGATGATGACTGCCGAAAATCGAAATGTTGGATAAAAATATCACTTCGCCATTTTGTAGCAGATAAAAAGGTGCATAAAAAAGAATGTGTTAATCGTTTTCGATTATCTCTTCAAATAGGCGGAGGAAAGATTTAAAACGTTTTCTCCAAATATTGGGTTTTTCGAATATCTACGAAATTAGTCAGATTTTGTCGAATTTAAATTTTAAAATCGCAGTTGACTAAGTTCAAAAATGCGTATCTGTCGAATTTAAGCGACCATCTATTTCTTATGGTTTCCGAACTTTCAAGGGTGAGGTTCGTAAAATGGGCACCCTGTATAATTTATTTCTATAAATTATATAATGTAAACAATTGTCTAATACTTTATGGACTAATTCCAAACCAGACAGGGTTTTCGCTTATATAACTGGTGAGAAACGTTTCGAATTGAATAATTTTCGTATAGGGCGCAATATTTGATCTTTAAAAAGCTGTCGGTTCTCCTTGTTGAATATAACAACAACATATTTTAATTAATTACAAAACGGCTTTCGATAATTGCTGTATTTCAGAACTTAAGACCGGTCGTCCGTTGGATGCGCTTTCGTCCGAACTGCGTTTGTCACAAATCGTGCGAAGGAGCGATTAATCCAATTTTATTCCATCGTACTGGAGCTCGTCCACTAGATCCGATATCATTTGTCATAGAGAAAATAAAATAAAACCTGAAACAAATGGGATTTGTTCGCAGGTTCGCAGTGTTCCTGACTGAATGGCGAATATTTTTGTCACACGCCGATTTGAGATGGATGTTGGAAAACTCCAAAAAAAAAAAGTGAATCGGTAATAATAAAGGTTGGATTTTGTAAACCAACGCAGACGCAGACGCAGGATAATTATACGACTGTTATTAATAATGGATGATTTTCTTTTGGACAATAGTTATCTTGTCAGAAGCCGATTAATGTTAAAGAGAAAAAAAATATTGGGTTGCTGTTATATTCGCGAAACGAAAAGAATTTGGAGAATTCAATCATTTACATGAACACTTCAAAAAGATTGAGAACATTTTTTTTAATTACTACCGCATGAATCAGGATGCGTTAAGTATATTTTAGATGCCATAAAAGAACAAATAGCAAACATTCCGTGAGATAACGATTGAATTAATCACAAACACATCTTTAATGACCTCACTTTCTCTGTTGAACTCTATACAGGGTGGGCCAACGAAAATGTCGCACCGCTATTTATGACTCTCCTGGTAGGTTTAGAAAAAAGTGTTCGTACACGTCAACTTTGATTTTTAAGGGGACATTTTGCTGGCTATCATTGGATTACACAGGGTATTTCATAAACACGATTCTACGTAAAACTTAATTTTTAAATGGAAGCTAAATAGTTTAATGTACTTTTTTGATTCTGCCAGAAGTTTGTAGTAAATTTGGTATAGCATGTCCTATACCCATCTTCAACCTTTTCAATTTTATTTGCCTTTGTTGTACAAATGTTGTTGAATGCACGAGATATTGAGCCTTTCGAAAGTATCGCAGATTGCCGTTTCTATCATCCATAGAAATGGCAATTTCTGACAACCTCTGACAGATTAGCAAAAACGAGTCGCCGTCAAGTGTCAGTATGGGCTTAAACGTTTTTTTAACTTAACTTAACACCCTGTATAATGCAATGATAGTCAGCAAGATGTCCCCTTAAAAATCACGTCTTTGATCGTTTTTTTTTCTAAATCTACAGAAGAGTCATTAATAGGGGTGCGACTTTTTCGTTGGCCCACCCTGTATGTATACGCACAATTTTTTTCACGAAAATGATAAAATAAAAAATTGCTTTCGCATTACAGTATACTTTCATTCCGCTGCTTTTTCCCATTATTCTGAAGAAAATATTGCGTTCAGACTGTTCATCGTAATGTATAAAATAAAGTTAGGATATTTAGGATAGGATTATTTTCATTAACACCAGTTAATAGCCCACCCTATAAATAGAATCAGAAGAATAACGGACTTTAAAGGAAGGCAAATTGAAATATTTTTCAAGAATAATCAAAAGCTACTTAATATTGAATACAATTTTTATATTAGTTTAAAAAGTCAGGATATACCAAAAAACACGATATAATCATTACAAAAAAACGTGTTATTTACGAAATTTTGTTAGACTGTGGTCACTACAACAACACAAAAAAACACACACATCTGGGTTTTTGTCTGCGTTGGGTCACAAAATACAACCTTTATTATTACCGATTGACTTTTTTTTTGGAGTTTTTCAACATCCATCTCAACTCGGCGAGTCACAAAAATCTTCGCCATTCAGTCAGGAACACTGCGAACAAATCCCATTTGTTTCGGATTTTATTTTATTTTCTCTATAAGAAATGATTTCGGATCTAGTGGACGAGCTCGAGTACGATGGAATAAAATTGGATTATTCGCTCCTTCGCACGATTTGTGACGAACGCAGTTGGGACGAAAACGCATCCAAAGGATGACCGTCCTAAATATATAAATTTTTATTGAAATTGATCAGTTTCCGCATAATTATATGAACTTTAATTGGAGTTCGTTTTTTTCATTATTTTACTTTTCTAATATACTTATAAACAACAGTCAGAAACGTAATAAATTTGTACAATGTAACTATTATATCTACTTCTAAACTCAGCTGAAGAAATTGATTTCAGTTGAACATCAAGAGCCGATCCAGTATGAAGTTACTTCGAAACACACAGACCAATCCATTACCCGTTTACTTCTTATGTCCTATTTTCCATCAGGATTTTGGTCTAGATTGATTTCGAGAATTTTAGCAGACGACTCGATAGTCGATATAATCAGATCGTTTTTCATTCTGCCAAAGGAAGCAGCACAAGATGCGCACTTAGCTAAATGCTTGGACTTAAACGCCGAATGGGTACTGTGGCAGACCGGATTACAGCTAAAATATGGGGATATCACTTTGTTTCGGTTGAAGGAGGTTTTGCACAATACTGCTGCTCACTATCGGCAATTAAAGTGAGTCGATACTGATTTAAAGATTGTATAAGTTGTATAAATACCATGTGGTATTTATTTAAGAATGTTCGCATTCTCATTTTTGGAATGCGACTGGAATGTTTTGTCAATGTTAAAGGCATTATCCACTTAATTGTGTTTTTTAATATGTTCCTTAATTTTTATCTTCAATATGAACTTTTCCGTTTTTGCAAAAAAAAACATTGACTGTCACGACTTGTGTGTACCTATTCAAGTCTTAAGATGTTAATAATGATTGATAATTCTAAAATTTAAAGTACTCTTTGAACGGATATTGTAAATAAAATGAATATATCATTTTTAAGTCTTTACAACAATAAACCCTTTGTCTTGTTTCTTTAAGATTTTATTAAAGATAGGTATACGTAACAATTACTATTGTTCTTCTTACTTATCGTATTTGCTGTTTTATAGTGGTCTGGTTCAATACGTGCAATTTGCGACTCTAATTTTTTTCCCTTTCAACTTTTTCAGCTCTAGCCTAAAAAAATGTTTAATAGTTCATTCATTCTTTTTTAGATTTAAAATAAAACAAGACAGTGTTTGGTGCGACGTGGACCTTCAGAATTCGTCAATATTAGAAATTCAATTTCCTGTCGATTCATTGATTGTGAAACCCAAACTGTCCGAACATTCGGACATCAGTCACTGCGTAGTTAAAGACGAATTAATCTTAGAATGTACTAAAGAGTCTACAGCGCAGCTATTAGCTCTAGCTGTAGATCATATAGATATTCTTTTGGAAGACTGGTATCCTACTCTCGGAACTCGATTTGTTCATACTTCAGAGGGCAAGTTCTTGATTACGCGATTGGTACCTTGCCCTGGATGTATGGATCAAGCTCCACACGATCATGACAATTTTGATGCTAGTCATCCTTCTACATCCCAAGTCCAGGATGTTTTACGTGCCGAAGCCGATCAAAGTAGGAATTATAATCGAGATATGCATCGAATAAGAAAGTCTCAAGAATCTTCCACTTCGGAAGGGGACAGTGGAGTGGATCCAGACTCGAGTGTTTCGAGTAGGAATGTATCAATGGAAGGACATCCTAATTTACATCCCGATGAAATTCTTAAGACCCCGATTTATTATTCCTGGTTGGTCGAAGAATGTATATTGGCTTCGTATAATGAGAGGTTTTTAACTTGTCCATCTCATGGAGAAGTAAAATTAGCACGAATTGCTCCCGATACGGTAAGTAAACTACGTGTAGAATGTCAATGTTTCTAAAGTCATTAAACGTTTTCTTGGCTTGCTATAAACATTTCTTAATATCCTTTATTTCATGAATTGCCAGAAAATCAGAAAAATTTAAGGCATTTGCGTTCGAAACAGTTTTATAGTGTACTGTTTCACTTTTCAGATGTTTCTTGATCTTGGCGAGAAATACATAATAAAACCGGAAAGTATTAAGAAAGGCAAATTACTAGGTCGTGGAGCGTTCGGCTTTGTATTCAAAGGTGCGTGTAAAGTGAGAGGTTCGAATAACGTTATCGACGTTGCGATGAAGATGCTCCAACCCGTCCAACCAGGACCAAACGCTCGCCAATCCGCCATTTTAGCTTACAAAGTAGCTCAAGGAAAATGGGATCGAGATCCGCTGCAGTATGCTTGTAAAGCATATTGTACAGCCAGACAAGAGCTGAATATTCTACTGAGCTTACGACATCCAAATATTGTCCCTTTTGTGGGAGTTTGCACCAGTCCCTTGGCTCTCGTTCTCGATTTGGCACCGCAGGGAGCATTAGATTTAGTTTTGAGACACTATCGTCGATCTGGAGCGAAAGTTGGACCATATACAACCCAAGCAGTCATTTTACAGGTAAATTGTTATCGTTTGTCGATTATATAGTCTCTTTCTATAACTAAATCCCTCAGTTTAAAAAACTGTCACACTAAACCTTTAAGTGGTTTCGAAATAATCTACGAATTATCATAGTGATTTTAAGTGTCAATTATTTTATATTATATTCGTACTTTGCTTATGTTGCTGATGCGAGCCCTAACAACTATATGTTCGGACGAAGTTCAATGTGTAAAAAATATACCATTTATATTTACTTTAAATATATTTTTTTGTTTCTTCTACTCTAATCTCTTTACGCAACATAAAGGCTGGCAGTGAAAAATATTTTTTTTATTCTGCTTTTTCTATGTAACAAATTAGCAAAATACAACAAACTTACTGGTAAATAAATATTCGGATGCACTTTAATACAACTATCTTAATGCGAACTTTAATAAGAAGTAACATGACCTTTTGCCTGATGCCATAAAGTTTCTATAACATTCAAGTCCGGACTGCTTGAGGGCCACGATAAAACTTTGACATTATGATCTCCAAACCACTTTTTGGTCGTTTTAGCTGTGTGAGAAAGCGCACCGTTCTGTTGAAATATGCAACTTGTATTTCCAAAATGTTGTTTCATAGTTGGAATTAAACTTCTTGATAATTTTTTTTGGCATTTTACTGCATTTACAGTTCCATAAACAAACTCATATCTGCCTATTTGGTGTACTACTCATACATCCCTATATGTAACCCCTTGGAGAAATTTTACTGTACGCTTTAGACAGTCTTTATGAAAGGCCTCTGATTTTGTACAAATCACTCTTTTCCGAAAATCACCTTGATTCGTCATTGAAAATAACGTTACTCCACATTTCCGTTGTTGATAGCTGTAAATAGTGGCTTTATCTTTGCCTAAAGCGAAAGCAGATAAAAAATAATATTATTTTATAATGAACCCCATAAAATAATAAATATTCTCTGAAAAAACTGTAACCAGATTTATGCAGCCATAGTCTACAGCATTAGCGCGATACATTTACATTTTACCAACGACGGAACTACCAAAACCTTACTTTGAATGTCATTTAGTTATTTATTTTCGTAGTATTGGCAAATACTAATTTCTCTTTAGTATTGGTGCCTTTACCTATTTTAAAAAATGCATGCAAAAATCATTATGCTGCCGATGGTTATAGTATATTTTGTAATTGGCTATACAAAACGGGTTTGTTTCTTATGTTTACGACGATTTCGTAATCAAAGGGTGGAAGTAACAAAGGGGACAAGTGCCAGAACGTATGTGCGAAGATAATTAGAAAAAATGTGCAAGGAAACAAGTTAGGCTCTTGGCGGTGCTACATCTTTGATTTCAGAAATAAGCTTTTAGCATGATGATTAGCACATAGCGCTTTCGAAAAGACGCAAAGACAACCACTTGCCCCTTTGTTACTTCCACTCTTCGATTATAAAAAGTTCATGAATTTTTGATGGAATGAAAAATGTGGTCAAAAGCCTGTAGTTACCAAAAGACATGTTCACATATATTATTACTATGCCCAGGAAAGGCTTCAGGCAAATTTGTTTATTGTTATAGGAAATTGACAAAAGATAACATGAGGCAATAAATAAGAATGCTTGGATAGCGGATTTGGGACTGAATTAAAAACGCCTTTTATACTCTAAAAATGGTCAACGTTCCGACCTTTTGTTCGGGTCTTCTTTGGGTCGGCCTGAACTTTTACCACGAACGGCAACACTAGCAATTTCCCCGAACTTTTTAAAAATTATTGTCACCGTTGGTTTCGCAATATTTAGGTCATTTGAAATTTTCTGCATTGAGTTGCCTTTACTGTATTGAGAAATTATAATTTCTCGTAGCTTATTATCGTCATTTCCTCATGCATTTATGTGACAGTATGGAACTTATCTAACTCAAACTGACAAATATTAATCTAAGCACACTAAATTTATTAATAGACGCATGCGTAATATTGGTTTCCTGGTCAATCAAATACACTTCCGAATATTTATTTGTCATGAAATTTTTTTACATTTCTGCCATTTTATCTTGTAGTTGTTGAGAAATGAAAACGTAATGCGTTAACTTCTTACTGTATGATTGGTAACTTGTATGAGACCCTACTTTTCAACTGCAAAGAAAAAAATATTTAAATTAAACATTATTCAATTAGAATTTTGCGCGTCGTCCGAACATATAGCTGTTTACCGCTAGCGAACTTACGAAACACAGCGTCCTCTGTTATCTCCCGACACATAAAAAGTGTTCGGTATCGCTGTGTAAACACCTGAAAATCCACTGTGTTACCCAGGCCTAGATGGTAGGGCTCGTATTATCTTGACAGGAATATTGAGAAAGAACTGGAACTAACTGATATATTATCTTCTAGGTAGCCAAAGCTGTTGAATACCTACATCGGCAACATATTATCTATCGTGACTTGAAGTCTGAGAATATTTTAGTATGGGATATGCCACCTCCATTTATTGACCACCCCGATTATCCCGTTCACATTAAAGTGGCGGATTATGGTACGGTTCAACATCTACTTTATTTCAGCAGCGGTAACCTTGTATTGTACCTTAGGCATAAGTCGTCTTACTCTGCCATCTGGGACCAAAGGTTTTGGAGGCACCGAAGGTTTTATGGCTCCCGAAATAATGAGATACAATGGCGAAGAGGAGTACACCGAAAAAGTTGACTGTTTCTCTTTTGGAATGTTTATTTACGAACTACTAACATTGCATCAACCTTTCGAAGGACACGAATCTGTGAAAGAATGCATACTGGAAGGAGGCAGGCCACCTTTAACTTACAGAGTGAGTTTGTGTCAAGGTAAACGGGAAGTTAAGTGTGTATATTGTGGATTTTTAGGAAACGTTGTATCCAAGCTACTTCTTGGATTTAATGGTTCTATGTTGGTCTCAACAGCCAAAAGATCGACCGACCGCAAGTCAGATAGTGTCTATTGCCAGTGCACCAGAATTTACGCATTTGTGCGATGTAGTGTCTTTGAAACATCCCGCTTCAGTAGTAGCGTCTACTAGTGCAGCTCTGACAGACATAACGGGTAATTAATTTTTAACATTTTTTTCGTTGCTGGCATTGTCAATATTTGCTGACATTTAACTTATGTTTTTAGATGATGGTTTGTCGGGATCAGAGATGTGGCTAATGTGCGAAAATTCCAGACTAGACCTGTTGCTTGCAGCTGATAGGGGATGGATGCAATATCACACCGTGACATTGCCTATTAGACCTTCCGCTACTTGTACAGTTGGAGATACTGTGTGGATTGGAGACTGTTCGGGTTCAATTCATGCATATTCGTAAGTTACATTAATTGCATCTAATTTATTTTTATCAGTGAATAAATGTTTAGGACCTGTTTTTTCGACACTTAATTGGAAATTCGACACTTTTAATTGGAACCTCCTATTTCTATACCAGATAGGCAAAAACTGATGTCGGTGTCTGATCCTCGATTTTTATGACAAAATTAATGACGAATACCGTATGTCAATATCTCTAACAGTTTTAGAAATACAAGGTTTTTCCCAGAAATGTGCACTTTTGGCACATTCGGTTCTTCGGAAACATTGCCAAAGCACTTTTTCACGTAGTATCCGCTAATGTAAATTTTATTTGCGGTAAGCAAATATTTTCCTAGGTATTAATAAGAAATTAATATTTTTAAATGGGACACTATACTTTGACATATTGAAATGCGTTTGAAAGTATCTTTTCAAAAATGTAGCACATTTTATGTTTTGCTTAAGCATCTTGGTTGCCAATCCATTTATTACCAAAAATTCCCGACAAAAACTTTTTGACTGTTGCAGCGTTATGGGGTGGTGCCCCATCTTGCTGCGTAAGCGACAGCTCATCAACAAAGGGTTCTACTACTTGTTGCCTTAAAATGTCTAATTACTTTTGTGATGTTAGAGTGTCATCCAAAACCAACGAACCGATAATTCTATCACTAAAAACATCTGCTCACACATTAAACCCAAATCTCCCTTGGTTTCTCTGCCCCACCACAATGAGGATTATGCTATGCCCACATAGGAGTTGTAGCCCTCCGCGTACGAGTTGTAGCGGTTGAAAATACCAGAACTACTTACAAATGATTTGTCTGTCCAGATACAATTTGAGCGGAAAATCGCGGACTTGGCTACAGTTTTCCAAGAACCAGCGCCAAAAATTAATTCGCCGTTAAAAATCTCCAGGTCTGAGATGATGAACTTTTCTCGTGCTATACGGTTTGATATGATCTTTTTTAAAGTTCGCCTAACGGTAGTTCTTGGCAGGCCTGTTAATACAGCAAATTTCGCGTTGATGTTTTGGGATTATTTTCAACGGTTCCTAATAATGTTATTTATTCTAACTCTATCCCTATCTGATTTATATGTTTTTGGCCTTTTCATCTCAAATTGGCCATAATTTTTAAAATTATATTGCAATCTTGCGAAAAGGTTCCTTGTAATTGCTTGCCGCCTCTGTATTCTTCCGAGTTTGTATGAATGTGTTAATTTCGATTATTCCACTAAAACTATTTAAACAGCATTAAGAAAAACTTTGACAACTGCCATTATTGACATTGGCATTCGCCTCGTCGTCCAAAGCCTACTCGTTCAAAGCGGACACTTGCAGTCTAGACTTGGAAAAATTAATAATTAAACCTGCGCATTTCATTGAATAGTTGAGGAAAACATAGAATGTGCCATATTTTTGGATAGATAATTTCAAGCGCAAGTTAAATATGAAAAAATATACAGTGTCCCATTTAAAAATATCTCCTTTTTGTTGATAACTCGGCTTACTGCAAATGTTGGATTGCTTACCCCAAATGAAACGTACATTATTGGATACTACGTGAAAAAGTGCTTTGGAAATGTTTCCGTAGAACGTTTTAAAAAATCACAGAAAAAGAGTTAGAAACCCTTTCCAAAAGTGCAGATTTTTAGAAAAGACCCTTTATCTAGGAAAGGGATAGATTGTCAGAAAAATCGAGGCTCAAACACCGACATTAGCTTTCGTGTATCTGCTATAGAAATAGGAGTTTCCATTAAAAAGTGTCCAATTTGGCCAACCCTGTACACCTAATTCAAACGTCACCTGTTTGAGAACATTTTTGTAATTTTATAATATAAATGTACAAAATCTACAAATTATAACATTTTATTGTCGGCCATTTTTTAATAAAGTTTCACGTTGATGATATTCGAACATATCTTAAGGTCGCATTGTTTAGTTCTAGCGATGGTGGAAAGCTATTTTATTATGCCCTCGAAAGTGAATCAGACTCCCAAGTTCAGTCCTTAGTTTACCTTGCCCCATTTAAACGAGTGGCTTGTGCATTATCAAATGGTAGGCTGTTCTTAGTCGATTCTGAAATTAGACCAATGACACCTACAGCTGCAGAAGGGACATTTGTAATGACTGAGCTGGGCTTAACTTCTGGAATTAATTGTATGTGTTCGATATTCAGGGAAGGAGAGCGGTACGTATTAGAAAAATAAGGTAGTTGATATTTTTTTATTCTATGAGTATTGGAAACATTTCTTTTGGTTTTATTATTAATGTTGTTGTTAGTTTTTTTATAGATTATTTTCTACTTTTCTTCTTACACCCATTAATATAGAATTTATTTTCCTCTTATTAATATGATAGTTTGAAATTTATCGAATTGTAAATAAATACGTAGCTATTGCAGTATTTGTAACAAGAAGAAGGATTTTTTAAAATCTCTAAATTTTTCAATTTACAAGCATGGATATAATAAAACTTTGTTCTATGAAGTTTCTAATATAACAGCTTGTTAATTTTATTTGTCATTCCAGAGTTTGTGAGTTATGGTGTGGAGGACCTAATGGACAGATTACTATTTATACAATAAAAGACCAAGTTGTAGCAGGTCATGAAGTCTTAAATCATTATCACCCAGTTATTGATTTGGTAGACGTAATGAATCTAGTATCAACTGATAACATGGTATGGTCTTATGTGAGACCCGGTTGCGTGGTGTATCAATGGGACGTGAAGACTCGATCGATTGCTAACAAATTGGACTGTTCTAAGTTGGTTCCCTGTTCCGAAAGTTTAAAGTCAATCGCTATCGAGGAACATTTGAGTCCGACAAATTGCCAGGTAAGAATTTAAATTTTTTTACAGTTCACTGTTTTATTGAACTTTATAGTATAACATCCTAAGTTATTTTGCGTCCAGATCGAAATCGTGGAAATATGCTGGGTTATTCAATTGTTCCGCATAAAACTAATATCTTTTTAGGAGCGACGTTTGTTTAAAATGCTGAAACACGTTATTTTATTGTTCCACTTTTGGTGTTAACGGAATTAAAACAGCTTTCCAAATTTTTTGTTAAACAGCCAATTTAAAAGGTCTTCACAAACTGTATGTATGTACCCATTGTATCAGAAAAATCTGTATCTCAAATAGAAATGTTTTTCGGGTTTTGAAGCCGTGGTCCATGGGAATTTCTTCCTGACGTTTCGTCCACAACTGCGGTGGACATTATCAAAGGCGATGAGGCAGTGGCCGAAGTGATCTCCCGTGCTTTCCGACTAAGACTGGTTCAACTACTTTTTGCATTTGAACATATTTATTTCAACTAAGAATTTTTCATCTTTCAATTGCTCTTATTCTACGGCTCCTTAATGTTAACATCATTTAGCAATTATATCTAACATCAGTTGTCCGGTTCAACTACTGGAATCTTTGTGGTATTTATGCGGTCCGGCCGTGTGAGCTCATGCGTGAGGAGTGGGAGGCGCTTCAATGGTTGTGGCGTACACGCTGTTTGCCGCAAAACGCGTTTCCAATCTGGATTAAGGACCGTAACTTCTTCTTTCCTGTTAAAATTGTTGTCATGTTTGAAGATCTCAATGGCCTCTCTGGTTAGTCTCGGATAATACCGTTGAGATTGGTGCAAAATGTCCACTTCATCGAAACGTATTTGGTGGCCGTCTAGAAGTGCGTGTTCCGCTACTGCTGATTTTTCTGTTTGTCCTAATCTGCAACTTCTTTTATGCTCAGTGATCCTCGTGTTTACACTACGTTTTGTGATGCCGATATATGCTCTGCCACAACTGCATGGAACCCTGTAGACTCCTGGTGCCGATAAAGGATCCCGTTTGTCCTTGGCCGATCTCAAAGTCTGTTGGATTGTTCGAGTTGGTTTAAAGACTGTTTTCACTCTGTGTTTCTCCAGTATCCTGCCGATCCTGTCCGTGACTCCATGTATGTATGGGAGGCAAGCCCAACCCTTACGCTCATCATGCGTATCTGTTTCCTATTATTTTCCCTTATTCTATTAAACTCGTTCTTGCTGTATCCATTCCAACCAAAGGCTCTTTCTAGGTGTTTCAATTCTCTTTCTAACTCATATGGTTCGCAAATTCTTCTGGCTCTTTCGGTGAGGGTTTTAATGACTCCTCTCTTTTGACTGGGATGATGATTTGATCCACTGTGCGGGTACCGGTCGGTATGTGTCGGTTTTCTGTACACCGTGTGGGCCAGCTTTCCGTTGGTTTTTCTGGTTACCAAGACATCTAAAAATGGCAGTCGCCCATCCTTCTCCACTTCCATAGTGAACTGTATTTTTGAGTTGATTCGAGTTGAGGTGCCTCAGGAAGTCTTTAAGTTCAACCAAACCATGGCCCCAAACATCGAAAGTGTCATCAACATATCGAAACCAACACTTAGGTTTCCTCACGGCTGTGTCCAGAGCGTCCATCTCAAATTTCTCCATAAAGTAGTTGGCTATCACCGGACTAAGGGGACTGCCCATTGCTACTCCATCCGTCCGTTCATAGAATTCGTTTGATTTGTGAAAGTTATTTGACCGACCGTGAAAGCCTTCATAGTCTGATTAATCTGGATCTGTTTATTACATTTCGGTAAAAATGGGCTAACTTCTGTTATTAATTTTGGCAGCCCACACATTGACTTCTTGGGAATATTGTATGTATTGTCAGTGGAGCAAAATCGGAAAATATGTCTGTTAACGGTGCTATTTAAATAAAGCGTATCTTCCTCAGAGAAGATAATATTATCCGAGAATTTGTTATCATCACATCTCGTCATCATTTCTTCACAGAATTGTAACATTCTATGGTAATCATCCTCAAGAAGTTCTTGATATGCACTTTATAGGGGTGATGGCTCTGGTTTTTTAAGAATCTTTATATGGAAGTTGGACTGCTATCGTAATCAAGAACTCGGCTTTTTCTTGACTAATGTGGATTTCCATTACTAGTGGACGGCTAAGCTATTTTCACTTAAAACTTTTTTCTTTACAGCTTTAGATAAATACCAGTTCCATGCTGTTGAAACTGATAAAATATTCTACTGATAGTTGATTGCACAATAGGATCATCAGGATTACTTTACATTAAATAACAAACAAGCTTCTTCTATCCTTTGTACTATATTTCCGCAACTGTTGCGTTGTTTTCGAAAAATACTAACATAACGTGACAATACTACCCCTTCGGTGCAAAAATGATGTATTTTTAACACCAGTTTTTTACATGTACTGTGGTAGATTATTTTTTATTATCTTAGCTTTTCGCTAAGTCATAGTGATTATAAGTCATCAAGCATTTGCGAAGGCAAACTTTAGCTAGGTAATTTTTATCTAATCGGAATGAGCAGATCCACAAATTTTTATACCCCTGAGGACAGTTTTGGAAGGAGTTTCCTTCCATATTGGACATTTTGACGGATGCGCAAAAAAGTAAAAATCTGTTGCACAAGAGGGATATTAGGGGAGAGCCAGCTAATATTTTACAACATAAACAATAATAAACAACAACCATTTCGGGTATTAAACAAAACTCTCGGACACGTAAATTTTCATTTCCAGGAGGAAATATTTTTATATTATAATGGAACTCCTATTGTCATCCCTTCGCCCGTGTTTCTCAAAATCTTAAAGAGAATAATGGGTCCAGTTACGCCTTTCTTGAAAAGCCTTTTAATTCTCTTTACGGTCATATCCTATTTTAAATTATTTTACTTTAGCGGTTTTCAAACAATTGGATATTATAACGATTACAATAATAAACTACAAATAACAATAACTACAAATTGCACTGGAAAATAGTCAAATTCTTTGAAAAACTTTGTAATAAAACAATCTTCTTCTTCTTCTTCTTTACATAGGCAACTTTGCTTGTTCATCTTCAGTGTGTCTCGAGTAGGTTGTCGATCCATCTTTTTCTTGGAAGTCCTACTGATCTTCATCCCGCTGGGGATTTGTCTGGCAATTCTGATGACCCTGGAAGCCATTCTAGAAATGTGATTATTCCATTCCGTTCTTCTTGTTTTTACCCACTCATTAATCTTTGTGACTTTGCATGCGTCCCTTATTACTTCACTTCTGACTGTGTCTCGCAGCGATTTACCTTCTATTCGCCGGTGAATTCTCACTTCGGTAGTCTCATCATCTTTTCTGTTCTTCCAGTGTGGGCTTCTCTCTGCAGTGTACGTTATGGTTGGTCTTACAACTGTCTTATATATGTGACTCTTAACATCTCTAGCGAGGTATTTATTCTTCCAAATAGTGTCACTGAGGCATCCTGCTACTTTGTTGGCTTTAATTACTTGTTCTCTAACCTCTTTTCTAGATCTACGTGGCTTGATATATTAATGCTTAGGTAGTTAAATTCCATCACTTTTTCGATTATTTTTTCTTTTATTTCCAGTTTGCATCTTATCGGCTCCTTTTTTATGGCCATACGCTTTGTTTTCTTCGTTGATATTATCTTGTAATTGTTTATCGGTTGTATTGAATTGGTGTATCATTCTTTGAAGGTGGTCCCGTTTTGAGCCATCAGCACTGCATCATCCACATAACATAATATTTTGAGTTGTTTATCTCTCATTTGGTATCCTCATGGTATTTATTTTTCTCATAATTTCATCCCTGATTATCTTGAAAAGTGTGGACTTTGAGAGTCGCCTTGTCTTATACCTGTGTTTGTTTTTATTCGTTCTAGTAATTTCCCTTGAACTCTTGCTTCCACAGTATTGGTGCGATATATGTTTTCTACGGTTTATACTATAATGGAATTCAATTCATATATATATATATACAGTGTGTCCAGTATAAAATGATGTACATGGGGATATTGGAAACCGTTAGAGTTACAGGGTGGACCAAATGGGGAAAAAGTTGCGCAATCAAGTGCCTATAAATAATCTGTCATCAACTTCTTTGAACTCGGAATAGCAACGGATATACAGGGAAAAAAGGAAAAAAGTGCGTTTTATAAAATCCTTTATAACGTGTTTATTATAAAAGATACGAAATTTTCAGGGTGGGGGTAAGAAATGAGCGTGAATTTGAAAATAAAGTAAAAAATAATCTGGGCCCACTATGTTCAATGAGGCCGAAGTCAACTTTTGTTTTTCTTATGGGCGCCATATTGAATTTCTGCATTTTTAAATTCCCCTTTAAATATGCTCTTCAACCATGTATAACATGTTTATGTTCGGTCAAGATAAATAATTAAAATTAACAAAATTAAGATTTTATGGTGGTTTTTTTTGATCAGATGAAAATCCATGGCTAGTTCGTCAAGTTAGGCACCAAGGATTTAACGCCTGTTTAGGTATTGTGGGTACCCACGTGATTGGACCATTTTTTTAAAATGAGAACTTAAATTCCGAGAGATATTAGAACCTCTTACAAACTAACGTAGCGGAAGCACTTATGGATGTTCCAGTAGCTACCCTGCAAAACTTGTATTTCCAACAAGACGGCGCGCCGCCTCATAATGGACGTATCATCACAGAATTTTTAAATCACGAATTTCCCAACAAGTGGATAGGCAACCTGGGACCAGTAAGATGGCCTGCGAAATCCCCTGACATAACACCGCTTGAATTTTTTGCATGGAGTTTGCTCTAAAGTATGGTATACTGTAGGTCATACGAAACCGAAGAGGAGCTGAGACACGCTGTTATAGAAGCTGTTAACAGAATTATCCCAGAAATGATCAGAACATCCTGTGAAGCAGTATTGAGACGGTGTATGTTGTGCTGCGAGAAAACGGTAGCTTATTTGAACACCTACTTTAATCCTAAAATGTTACTTGTTCTTTTGCAGTGTTCGATGTATGATCAATAATAATTTAAAGTAATAATTAATAGAAATATCAATGCCTACTACCATTAAATCTTAATTTTGTTAATTTTAATTATTTATCTTGACCGAACATAAACATGTTATACATGGTTGAAGAGCATATTTAAAGGGGAATTTAAAAATACAGAAATTCAATATGGCGCCCATAAGAAAAACAAAAG
Organism: Dendroctonus valens; assembly: GCA_024550625.1. Lineage (NCBI taxonomy): Eukaryota > Metazoa > Arthropoda > Insecta > Coleoptera > Curculionidae > Dendroctonus > Dendroctonus valens. The sequence goes on from JAJTJO010000588.1 coordinate 232,195, forward strand.
TTGACTTCGGCCCCATTGAACATAGTGGGCCTAGATTATTTTTTACTTTATTTTCAAATTCACGCTCATTTCTTACCCCCACCCTGAAAATTTCGTTATTGTATCTTTTATAATAAACACGATATAAAGGATTTTATAAAACGCACTTTTTTCTTTTTTTCCCTGTATATCCGTTGCTATTCCGAGTTCAAAGAAGTTGATAACAGATTATTTATAGGCACTTGATTGCGCAACTTTTTCCCCATTTGATCGACCCTGTAACTCTAACGGTTTACAATATCCCCATGTACATCATTTTATACTGGACACACTGTATATATATATATATATATATATATATATATATATATATATATATATATATATATATATATATATATATATATATATATATATATATCATATTCATATATTCATATTCATATTCAATGGAACATTCCTTTTGTATAGAAGGTGAATCACATCTTTTAATTTTACTCGATCGAACTCTTTTTCTAGGCCTATAAAGCATACATAGGCCGGTTTATTATACTCTAGAGCTTTTTCTTTTAATTGCTTTATTACAAATATGGCGTTAGTGCATCAACCATCTTATGTTAAAAATTGCCCAACAAATGATGAAAATGACTTCCGATAATCTCCATGCAATAATACAGATCCTTTTCAAATTCGTGTTTGAGAACAGCTAAAATAAAGTATATTAAAGTAAATATGTTTGCAAAGAGAATCATAAGACCTTAACAGACTTAACTAACACTTAAAGGTGTAACTCGACCAATTATTCTATTTAAGATATACAAATTGGTGGTGGGTTTCACCCGGCCCAAGGTAATTTGGACAGGTTAGCCGTCCAGTATAAAATTTTTGTTATGAATCTTCTTATGAACGTTTTTTATTATTTTATTTATTTTAACAAGATTATATTGCTACATCTCGATGACTTAGATTGATTGTCGAAACTCTACGTTTAAACTTTCTATGAGATGAATTAATTCAAATGGATGTTTCGTTCATCTACATCGTATCGTAAAAGCAAAAAACGTAATTTGTCGTTTTTAGCCCTCATACTGCAGACAGATCTAATAATCCCGTGAAAATACTAGTTCCTGCAAGCAATATAAAATATACCTACATGTTTGTTGAATTCACGTGAATTATCACAGTCACATAGTTTATATCGTATTGAGTTCAGCTATTTTATTTGGTTTCATATTTGGCAGGTTTCCACACTGGTTGTACTAAATGATGAAATGTACATTGGAACCACTTGGGGATGTGTGATTATAGCAGAAAAATCGACGTTAAGACCTATAACGATTTTCAGACCTTACGAAGAGGAGGTTAAATTGATAGTTCCTTTAGCAGTACCAAAGAGCATTAACGAAAGTCACGAAAATACACCTTTAATAGCCACAATTGGTAGAGGCTACCGCAGTTTATTGTCCAGGTACACTAACGTACCATTTCCTGTGGGAACTCCACTTGCCAGTCCTAAGCCAACTAGTTACGCCACGTATTTGAATAAACCCAACATGTTCATATTGCTTTGGAAAGCAGAGCATTGGAATGCGGTTTAGATCACTTTCTCTAATACCATTTTACATCTTAATTATCCGAGTGAAATTTGGATGTTTTTCAGTTATTGAATATTGATGTTTCTGAATATATCGTATTAAAATGGTGCGCTATTGCATCGATACCGTTGATAATTTTTCAGTTTTTTTTTATGATTTATTGGTGGAGCGGTTTTAAAAGTGAAAAAAGAACTTAATTGCAATAATTTATCACTTATTTTTGTTTTGACCTTTTTCTTGATCTTTAGTCTAGCTTTGGGCCATATTGATCGTAGTGGCAAAATAATAATTGCAAAAAGCAAACATACGAAAGTTTGATGTGCTATTTACTAGGTAGAGGTTCAAAGTTGCCAATATTTTCATTAAATTAACCAACGAGATTTTTGTTTATTCTTAGAAAAGAAAATTGGTATTTTTTTGCTTATTAGAACTAAAAGTTAGCGATTTCAAATAACCAAATACGGCATGGATGCATAAAGAAAAACGTATTTTAACATCTTCGCAAAAATATGTTTTTTTACTGGTGCCTTTTATTATGCAGTATTAAGACAGTATATATAGGCATGATGACAGCATATAAGAATCACAGAATAAATGGTTTTAGAGGAAAATGTAAGTTGAAAGGATTCTAAAACGTGTCACATTATTTGTTATAGTTTGTCCAAAAACTTCTTTGCAAAAAAATTGAATATGGTTTTAAATGATGGTTTGGGAAAAATACATTTTGATGATTTATACCTAGATATTTTGAAGCTGCGAAACTAGAAAAAGGCGGATTTGGTAATAGCTTATATGATAAACTACACGTGTTTTTATAACTGTTGAAAGCATACTGTTTAAAAGTGTACTTTACATATAATGTTATATAAGCCTAGATATATTAGAAGTTTTAAACATTATTTTGTAAAGATATTTTTTGAAGTGTCTGGGGTAATAACTTTTACTATATTTATACTGAAACCACTTTCCCAAGTCCCCCTTTAGAGCTCAGTCCCATTTTGGCTCAAAACAATTTTGTTTTCTGTAGCTATTGACCGACTAACCCAAGCACGTCAACAAACTTCAAAAAATCTTTCGCCAATTAGCATCCCGGTCAACAAACTGCAACGTTATTTTGGAATCTATACGTTTTAAAACATACTTATTGTTGGAATATAATCTGAATCAACAGTTTACATTTTACCAAGAAGCGTTTTGTTCTTTCTCTTCTACATTTTCTCATTCTCAAGTTTTGGTCGACCTCTGTTGACATATTTGTTAATGGTGACAAAACTTGACTGTATGTTGCACTGAGGAAATTATTATACATTATGCACAACAATTTAGATTTGGTTGGTATTGCAGAAGATTTGAAATAGTTTAGTCATAAAACTTGCCGCATTTAAATCTATTTTCAATTCGATTAAAAGTTTTGCAATTTATTATCAGCAATATCAAGCATGTATTGTTATAAATTATTTTATCAAATTTATTACGAATAGTAGTTCACCGATCGATTTAATCATTCCAATGTGTAGTGGTATTGTTATTCTTTGTAATTTTTTATTTTATGTGTAGGTGATTTTATAAATTATTTTTGCGGTTATGTGTTGTTTAGAATGTAATAATTTTGACTGTTTTCATGATCTGTGATGATTTCTCAAAATATGAAGATCTTATTAATTATTATACGGCGTTTTATTTTCAACCCATTTTCTTTCTTCTATCTTCTGATGGAAGTTCTACATACAATCTTAACTTGGTATTTTATGCTTAGTTTTTATAATTTATAATGCTTATTTATAGAAATTATTCAAGTTCATCCATGTTTATACTGCTTTTAAGGAGCATATAAATTCTACCAAAGACCGCTTAATACACCTAATTAATGTTACGAGACAAGCACATTTATAGATTCATGATCATAATTTCAAATGGTATTACTGCAATTATGATTTATATTGAATCTGATAGAATATGTGATCGTTTCAAACTAATTCAATTCAAAAACATATTTTAATTCTGCCGACAGATATTATATTTCCGTCATAATGAATAATGACTGCGAAAGCTACTCTAATTCAATTAGCGGATGATTTTATTCAACTGGAGGACGGGTCTGGCACAAAGCGCATTTTGAATTAAACACGGACAAGTGGTTCACAAAATGCCTGAAATATGAATTTTTAGCAATTATCGCATTCCCGTTTTTATGCTTTCGGCATTTACTGCAAATAATATTAGCAAAATTACATTTCGGTGAATATTAAATAATATATCATTACCTAATAGCTTACCTATGCTTAATTAAAAGTCAGCGAGCGTTGTATAGTAATTAAAATTTAATTTTAGTTTCCAGCTCCACATAATGCCTATTATATTTCGCGTTATTTTTGAATCCATGCCAAAGCAATTTAGTCTTACAATGAAGCCACTTCCGAATTGGACACACTTCCTTTTGACCACCATACTTAATTATAATAATAACAGGAGTCTATCCATACGTTGCATAGTAACGTTTACTAGTTTTATGGAAAAGGTGCTTAAAAACGGCGCAATTTTAAGTTTAAATAATGTGTGCTTCTATATGAACTATTTGCAGCGTGCACCGTGATGGCCGTAATGAGCGACATTTATGTAACAGGAAAAAGGTGCCATATATATTTCCAATGTCTGGAAGAGGAAGCACTGTTAAATATAAGGTAATACGGAAAATTCAAACTAAACAAACATTGTCCGTCGGTCAAATACTACAAATAAACATTACAGGTTGATCCCATTTTAAAATATAAAAATTAACATGAATCATGCTTCCTACAAATTAAATTTATACTGGTATACAATACGGAGAAACAATTCCAGAAATTCATTTCAAGGACTTAACTACAAGGACGACATGCAAAGTATGTAAATTGTCACAGTCGCAAGTTACACTGCTTTAAGGTTTGTGAATCATGCATTTAACATTTTGGTTCCAACAACCAGATCGTGCGTTCACACTACACCTACATATGTCACAAATCTAAAACTAAGTTTAATAAGTGAAGTAATATTTTCCTTGTTAGCCCTTAAATGCACGATTTTAAAAAAAAAATTCTAGAATATTGAAAAAACGAAGAACAAAAAAAATATTGAAAGAAATCCAAATGTATTTTTAATTTCCATTTTTAGGAGAAAATTGTTTGTTGCCTAATGGCTAGATTATGCATTTACGGCAAAAAAAAACTAACAATGAATCTTCTTAAAACAATTATTTCTATGATTTAGAAAATTCACTACTAATAAAAAAACATTACATTCAGAGATGCTTAGATAAGGAAAAATTAGTTGTCTATTGCTTGTTGTATTGGCAATTCACACTATACGTACAGACAGTTAAATTTTTTAAAATATTTAATTCTATAAAATAAAATCACCACAGTTTCTTTGAATGGTGTACCAATCGCAGAGTGTGCACACCCTCTTGCTTTTGGTAGTCGCCCAGCCCACCTTTTCAATGTGTCCAAAAGCCGCTCAACAAACTGTTCCCTGCGAAGACATTCGCGACCCTGGCATCCGCACGAAAAGTAGTAGGAGATGATGCTCTCCATAGCAGTTGGAAAGGTTTCTTAAGTAGCATTGTCCTGCTGAAGGCAACCCAACAATTTCTTCTATATCCGGTCATCATAATGTCAGTCATGGTGTTTTGCAGAAAACTACGAGGGTATTTAGAAGGACTGATTTGTTTTTTAATTTGAGACGGGTCGGTAGTCCTGTGCGAAGTTGATTTTTCGGTAGTCTAGGCGGGTAGGAAAGGGATGCAACGATTTGAAGTACGTCAGGTCCGGTTAGTATTATTGATACCATGAACAAAAAATTAATGCGTGCTCCGTGGAACAACGGATAATTATTAAGTTTATGGTCAAGGAAGGGGTGAATCCATCAGACATCTTGCGGATATTAGAGGCACACTTCAGGATGTCCCTGTCCAAACCCAGGTAGGCACAAAGAAATTTCCAGAGTTCGTGAAAAAGTCGAGAATCAGTGGCACGATCGGCAGCCAAGAGCGAGCCTGAACGAAGCCAACATTGAGGCGAACTGGAATCTCGTGAAGGAATATAGTCGCATAAAGCTCTTCAATATCGCCAATAAACTCAACAGATCGTGGATCAACAGAGCACTTGGGATTCCACAAAGTGTCAACCAGTTGGGCTTCGCGTTTGTTGTCCGAGCACAAGCAACATCGATTTGAGGTTTCTCAGGCTCTCTTAAATCGATTTCCGCCAGAAGATTAGGAGTTTCGAAATCAAATCGTGATCTGTGATCGTGATGTGTGATAGTCCTGACATCTTGCGCAGACTTGTATTTGCAACGCCTTGGGTTTCTTGGCAGGATTCTTCAGGTTCAAAGAAACATGTATCGGATCTCCGAAAATGTGTGTCTAGGAGATATTTATGGACTTCACCATGTGAAGACAATTATCCTCCTGTGGAAAGCCTCAGTGTGCCTTCTGAAATCTGACAGCATCCGAAAGGCTATCTATTCTTTCACAGTGTTCCATCCATGAGGCTCGCTTTGATCTTTAAACAAGGTTGCAGTACTTGCTTTGAGAAGCAATCTGACTCCGGACTCGGGCCAGCTTTGGACCCGTGTGGAGCAACTTACCAGGTGAAACTTGCAAGAAGAGATTCCAATCCCACACTAAAAGATTAGTTGCACGTGGCGAGACCGCTGTTGTTTTAGAATTTTACCTAGAATTTTGCGTATAATTCGAATATGCTATAAAAAGTACGGCAATCCGGCAATGGCAACTAGACGTTAACATCTACAACTTTTTTATTTAATATTTTTCTCTAAATGTAAAATTAAATATAAAAACGGGGTGGCCAAAGTTCAAGCAATAACCCTGTACATATACGGTTAACATTTTAAGTCATTTTGTCAAGATTTTTACCATCTCGAATGATCGATAAAGCTACGGAACCTTTCAAATTAATTAATTATGAAATCTTCAGTGTAGAAACAAAAAGTGAAAAATCGGAACAGTAAAACAAAACTAAAATTGATTTAAAAATCATGATAAGACATCAACATATAGATCTTGAAGAAAAAAACCAACTTTTCAAATTCCTCAATGCTTGTCCTGATACATTTTACAAACCAGGAACTAAATTAAATTCAGAAATCAAGTCACACATGTAATAATACATCAAACTTTTGAAGAATAAAGTCTAATTCTTCAAACTAGGAAACTAGACTATAGAAATATCAATCTCTACATTCTTGGTGACTTTAATCTCCCAAATTCACAAGGGACATTCGAAGACCTCTGCTCGGTTGGGGTCGAGGGTCCCGGGACCCCAACCGAGCAGAGGTTATAATTTATCACGAAAGTGAATCTATTGAATGTACCCATGCCCCGGAGGCACTGGTTCCGTCGGACAACTACCATCGCCCACTGAAAGTCTCGACGGCCCACTCCGCAACAAATCGTACTACACACGCCCTTCAACCAGAAATCTTCTATTACGACTTTAAATCGGCAAACTATGATCTAATAAATGATCATCTGGGTTATATCGACTGGGACCAGTTGCTATGCTCTAATCCCTTGGACAAAATGCTGGAGATATTCTACGAGAACTATTCCGTCTACTATTCTATTCCGTCATACGACACAGCTTCGTACCGATTAAGAAAGTACCAAGCAGAATGCTCCCCAGATGGTTTTCCCAGCAAATGAAGAACATCGTAATTCAGAAAAAGCGTGCACACAAGGAGTGCAGGGACATTGGATCTCAGGAGAACTCCTCTGTCTTCTCCCAACTTGACTCTGAACTCTCTCTTGTTAATAACAGTAACGTTAAATATTTCTGGAACTATGTCAACGTAAACAAAACGACCTACGATCTCAACTTTTTTACAACGGGAAAAACTGCCCTGACTAAGAAAGATCGCTGCGACCTATTTGCCGAGTATTTCATTTCTGTTTACTCAGTTATAGTGTACCCTGCTGAACTTCCTATTTCTCTCGGTCAAACATTCATTGAATTAGACAATATATCCAAATCCTCGATATATGCGGAGCTCTGTAGTTTGGATATTTCCAAGATCCCCGGTTCTGACGGCATCACATCTCGTCTACTCAAGAACTGCAGTTTCGTGCTTTATCGCCCTCTGTATATATTATTCAACACCTCACTTCTCCAGGACCGTTTCCCCTCTTTCTGGAAGGAGAGTTTTGTGGTACCAATCTTTAAAAAGGGCGACACGAACGATGTGAAGAACTACAAGCCAATATGGATCATCAGCACTATTTGAGCACCCAAGTTATTTGAAGACCTGATCACTCAACAACTGGTGCATCAAGTAAATCCCACTGTGATGGAGGAACAGTTCGGCTTTCGCCAGGCGCTCCACTTAACTTAACCTCATGCATTATGAGGACTTCCTCAGCAAATCGCTCGAACGCGACGAAACGGTTCACACCATATATACAGACTTCTCTAAGGCTTTTGACAGAGTGGACCTTGCCTTGCTGATAACAAACTGTCTGGGAGCATCAGCTGCCCTCCGCAGATGGATCACCGACTACCTCCGAGACAGAACTCAGATGGTGCGCTTGAACAGCTCAATCTCTAAACAACTTATAGTTCAATCGGGAATTCCTCAGGGGTCTCACCTTGGACTACTGTTATTTAACATTTTTATAAACCACATCTCCTCCTGTTGTTCTAGTGCCTCTTTCCTCTGCTTTGCCGCTTGCTTAATTTTTTCACCCGTATTTCATCCAACCTGAATTGTCGCCGTGTGCAATTGGACCTCGATAGACTCTATGAATGGTGCATGTCCAATAGGATGAATTTGGTGGAAATTTGACTAGTCAGTTATACTTAGATTTTCTTCAGAACGAATTGGGAAATTACCTAGATGATATACCCCTATTGGTTCGACAAAATCTTTGCTTCATGCAAGATGGCGCTCCCGCTCATTTTGATGTTCAAGTTCGGAACTATCTTGATGAACAATTTCCGAATCACTGGATAGGACGCGGAGGCTCAATACCGTGGCCTGCCAGGAGCTCTGATTTTAACCCAATGGATTTCTGTTTTTGGGGTTATATGATATCCCTAGTTTATGACAATCCCATTAACAACAGGGAAGAATTGTGGCAGAAAATTTTAAATGCTGCTGAAGTATTCCGAAGCAAAAACGTTTTTTTTTTCCAATACAACAATCATTTGTATTGAATGAATTGAAATGTATTGAAGTCAGAGGAGATCATTTTGAACGATTATTATGAAATACTGACTGACATGATGACTGAAATATTATGAAATACGATTATTATGAAATAAAATTTTTGTGTTTAACATTGAAACATTCCTTATCGGGCAACTACCGGGTTTGCGCGATAAGTGGAATGAATCCCGGAAGTTCGCTGGAATCCGAGTCGGACCGGAGCTCCCAAAGGAGCTACTGTCTAAGGCCTAGGACCAAGAAGAGGGGTAGGGTGCCCAAGTCCGACCCAACATCGCCAGCGTCACCAACCCCGGCTCCGAAAAAATCGGCGATGGAGGAGGCTGTAGGGGTGTCGCGGGCGACTTCATCGGGCGCAGCGGATGACGGGTTCGTAGTGCCGCGAAGGACTGTGGCGTGGAGCACGCTGATTGTTGCTCCAGAGGCCTCCGCGACGCTGAGGAACCGCTTTGCGCCCATCCAGCCGCCAATCGTGGATGAGCCTCCAACACTGCCCAACAACATCGTGGGGACTGAACGGGAAGCAGTTGCTGAGAGCCCTGCGGCAACTGCAAACCAAACCAAGAAGGCAGAAAAGCCGCCGCCAATTGTGATCGCTGGAAAACCCAGCGATCACACAATGCTGATTGGTGGTATAAAAGGAATCACCAGTCAGCCTTTCACGCTGAAGTACACGAAGGCTTCGTTGATCGTGTACTGCACCAGCATTATGGACTGGGCGGCGGTGAAACGATCCCTGGAGGAGGACAAGAGCCAGTTCCATACGTACGCCCCTTCGTCGGAAAAAACCCACGCGTTCGTCCTGAGGGGCCTGGAGGGGAATGTCGATCCGACTGCCATAAAGCAGGATCTGGCAGACCGGGGACTGGAAGTGAAGAGTGTCTTCAAAATGAAGACACTTTACAGGCCACTCTACCTGGTCGTCACCAGTGACAAGGCAACCCTCCGAAGGCTTAACGCCGAGGCCAGGGTGGTGTGTAGTGTCAGGGTTTCGTGGGAAACCCGTAAAAACCGGAAGACCCTGACACAATGTCGTCGATGCCAGGGCTGGGGTCATGTCTCCGGGAACTGCCGCCGGGACTTTAAATGCTCCCGATGCGCTGGGGGGCATGAAATCACGGCCTGCCCCGTTGGGGCTACATTAAAATGCGCTAACTGCGGTGGGCCTCATCGTAGCTTTGACGAGGCTTGCCCAGTATACATTTACAAACAGGCGCAAGTCCCGGCGGAGAAGCAGCGTTTCGTCCCTGCTCCTCTTCCAACGAGGCCAGCCTGGGGTCAAACCAGTCGAGCCCCTGGCCCGATCCACCCTTCATCCCTAAGCAGCAGGACCATGGCGCCAGGTCACGCCAACAGGACCATGCTGCCCCCGCCACCGCCTTCATTAGCGGAGTTTCCTCCGCTGAGGCAGCACGAAGCTGTCCCGACGAGCTCCGCCCACCCGGCCCATGGTATAAATGGGAACGCGGTGGCCATGCTGGGCAGTGTCCAGCGGGAATTCGCCGAGCTGTCGTCGCAAATCAACTTGGGGGAGGTGATCAAGGCGGTAAGATTTTACAGCGCTGCATTGAGGGGTTGCGTCTCGAAGACAGACAAATTCCTAGTCTCAGCGCAGTTCTTCAATGAAGATATTAACAGCTTCGATTTTTAAGCCCTGATTTTGCCAACTGTGCCCTATGAGGATAGGAGAATGGAACTCATGCGGACTCCGGAGTCGTCTCGGTGAGTTTGTGCACTTCCTTCGGACCGAGGATATCGACGTGGCGTTGATTGTCGAAACATGGTTGCGCCCCGGGGATATACTTAGGATCCGGGGGTACAGGCTCGAACGTGCCGATAGGCCCGGTTTAAGGGGAGGGGTGGCCATAGCGGTCAAAACGTCAATTCCATACAGGAGACTGCCACACAGGCAGTCAGCAATAGAGAACGTCGGCGTTGAACTTCCTGATGGAGTTTTGATCTACTGTGGCTATTTCTCCACCGTACGCTTACAGGCCGCTGATGTCGATCCATTCTTCATAAACACCAATAGGGTGTTGCTAATGGGAGATTTCAACGCCCGCCATCCACTATTCAATAACCCTGGACATAAAAACGCAGCCGGCAATTTTCTAGCCGACTACGTTCGCGACAATGGCCTACTCGTTATGCCCACTTCATCCCCAACGCATTACCCGAACAGTGGAGGGAATCCATCCTACCTCGACTTCGGAATTGCCAAAGGACTCACCAATCTCACGGAGATGGTGGTTATAGACGCCCTCAGCAGTGACCATTTGCCCATTTACCTCGACATTAGGGATTTAAAGCGCACACAAACTAACGACTTCCGATATTCATACGAAAATTTCGATTTTCGCGAATATCGAAAACGACTACAAGACCTGACGTGTATTCCGGGCCAGATTGATACTGTCGAAGCTCTAGAGCATGCGGTAAAAGGTCTGACCAGGAATATACAACGGACACAGCAAGCTTTGGCCAAGAAAGTTCCGAACAGACCGCGGCACGACAATCTTCCTGAGGAAATTTTGGACCTTATTAAGGCGAAAAATCGAATCAGGAAGCGTTGGCAGCGATTCAGGCAACCTGCCGATCGCATAATGGCAGCAGAGCTTGCACGAGACATACAGCGCGAAATCTCCGCATACAGGAATTATACCTGGGCGGAGAAACTGCGAAATCTGACTCCCCGTGACAATTCTCTGTGGAAACTGTCGAGAAGTCTGCGAAAAGGCTATGAGCAAGTCCCCGCTCTTGAAAAAGAGGGGCGGAGTTATATTACCACCAGTGACAAGTGCGAGCTGCTCGCTGACTTTTTGGCAGAAGTACACAAGGTCCAACCAGCCCTTCAGGATAACGAAATGGAAAGACAGACCGCTGTTTTTGTAGAACGGAAGTATCCTATACCACCCTCGATTTTGCATTCCTATATAACAACCCCGTCGGAGATACAATCGTGTCTTCGGCGCCTCCCTAGCCGAAAAGCCCCCGGGCCAGACGGCATCCCTTATCTACTCCTCAAAAACTTACCGCGGAAAACTAATGTGCTAATAGTACAAATAGTCAACGCAGTCCTTAAATTGCAGCACTTCCCACAGGACTGGAAAAACGCTGTAATAATCCCCACCTTAAAGCCGGGCAAAAACCCGACCGAACCCGCCTCTTATAGGCCAATTTCCCTCTTGAACACCCTCGGCAAATTAACCGAGAAGGTCATCCATTCTAGATTACAGGCAGCAGCCGAGCTTCGAAGTTTAATCCCGGATGAGCAGTTTGGCTTTCGACCAAAACACAACACAACGCTGCAGACTGCTAGGATCGCAACGGATGCCTATGCAGCATTTAATAAGCTTCAAAGTACGGTTATGCTGCTTCTCGACATGCAAAGGGCCTTTGACACAGTCTGGCACACAGGCCTGCTGTACAAGTTGTTTGCCGTGCATTCACTGCCACTCTACCTAGTTTCTACGTCTTACCTAAAAAACCGTTCCATCCAGGTGAAAGTGGAGAATTCCACTTCTGCCAAAAGACGCATCGCGGCAGGAGTACCACAAGGAACAGTGATTTCGCCGCTGCTGTATACATTGTACACAGCAGACATTCCAAAACTTCCCACTACAAAAATAGCACTATACGCTGATGATACGGCTATCTACGCATCGTCTTTTTATGCTCAGGCTGCGAAATCTCGCATTGCACATCACCTGAGTTTATTGACGCCGTATTTTGACAAATGGAAACTTAAAGTGAATCCCAGGAAGACGGAACTTATTATCTTTTCGCGCAAATTCACTAACAATAAAATCTTATCACCACTCGTGGTCCAAAATACTCCTATCAAACCAACAAAAGAGGTGAAATACCTGGGATTCAAACTAGACGCCCGACTCCATTTCAATAAGCATGTTGACTATGCTGTACAAAAGACTTTCATGGCCCGAAGAAAGTTGTACTCTCTTCTGGCGCCAAATTCTTTCCTATCACCTCGAAATAAACTTCTGCTCTACACCTCCACTATAAGGCCCATACTGACCTACGGCTCCCCTGTCTGGCACTCTGTCTGCGATTCCACGAGACGACGTGTTCAAAGGACCCAAAATAGGTTCCTAAGAGGCGTTCTATCGGCTGACAGATACACCAGAATAACCGAAATGCACGAAGCTACAGGGATGGCCTATAAAGACGACTATATAGATACCATCGCTGAAAAATTTTATCATAGCGGAGTGCAAGGCTCAGTCCTCACGCGAAATATCATCCAAGTAAGAGCAAACGATCGCCCAACCCATGGTCCCCTGTATAAGCGACTTCCCATATTTTATGAGGATTTTGTCCCTGACAGTACGTGACGACAAACAAACATTGCCTGCCAGTTGCAGACAGTCGTTTCTAGCAGGCTGGAAACGCACAAATCCAACATGACGTGACTTGACGGGTTCGTCCTGCCTCGTTCTGGCTGGTGTTGGCTGGTTCTTGCACCGATCGGGGCGGGGGCGGATGGATTTGGTCATCTAGTTGAAACTGCCGGCGGTTAACGCCACGGCTGACAGTATCAAACTTAAAGGTCGAAGCAAAAGGGGTTTTTGGCTTCCCTTCAGGAAGACCTTTTTTCCTTAATGAATGCCCCTCGAATAAAACCAAAACCGCCACTTCAAGACTATCTCCTGACGTTGTCGTGCGTATGGCTAGCTCGGGAATGTCCATGTTAGGGCACTGCCCAGGTAATGGACGACTTAGCGCGCCTATTTAGATCATGGGCAAAGAGCAACCGGCCGAACATCTGGCCAGACATGGGACATTTTACTGACTTATGTTTTTTTGATTTAAACTTTGTTTGTGAATTTAGTAATGTGAATGTTTAATAAATTTTATCTATCTATCTATCTGGGTTCAAAAAGTAGTTTAAAGTAGTTCTGAACGTGCCTAAATAAATACTGTCTAATGTTTGTTAAGTTTTGTTTAATAGACAATTTGCGCAAAACATTTCTTTTATTTAGAGATCTAGTTAGTTCAAAAAATCACTATATGTTTCAATGTGAAATATCTCGAAAACCGTGACAGATATCGATTTGAACCGAGTAGACATTGCTTGTTGAGGAAATGTTGGCGAATCATATATTGCCAACAAAAAGCGATATATTAAAACCCAAAAAAGTTCTGATGTTTTAAATGGCTCCAGACTATTGCCGCTAGCGCCCTCTAGGAACTACAAGGTAGATAATAGGAAATTTGGATTTGCCGATCTAAAAAACCCCCAAACACAAATTTTTGTGGTACTACTAAAACTGGTTAAAAATCTATTAAGAAAATACGAAATTTTAATTTACACTTTGACACCCTGTATCTAGGAACCTATTAACTTTCCGATAATTTTAATTTTTCCAATAATTTTTCGACATTAGTTGAGGACCTGTATAGATGAGTGGTAGGTGCATAAATCTGAATAATCTTGATGTTATATCTTCCGTTTAGCCTTAAGATAATTTATGTTGCTCTTGGTGATATTGAGTGTATCGATATGAAAGATTTGGAATGATTTTTATGTACAAATAATCCGACTTCCCCGACTCATTTTCGTTTCCAACATGGTAGAACATATGTCCTGATCTGATTGTTTCCAGACTTTCGCCTCGTCTTCTAACCACACTACACCGACTATATGCGAGTTAACTTTCTCTAGCTCCATTTCGGTAAATTTCTCTTCTGATAGTAAATTTTTTGCATTAGAAGGTGCCACTCTTATTTTTTTTGGGTTTTTTAAATTTCTTGACAAATTTTGGTCCCCCCCAGAATCCTTGGGACAGACCGATAAATCAGTGTGAGATTTTGGATTTAATATCCTACTCACCTGGGGTAATTCAGTTTTAGAATTTGACATGTCATTTGCTTTGAGGGAAATGGGTAACTTAAAACGCTGCGCTAACCGTTCGTGTTGGCGAGTTAGAAAAATCATAAACCCCTCTCCCTCACTTCGACTTCCAAATAAATGGAACTGTTATCTCCAACATTTCGCAGGGTAAGGATCTGAGCGTTACTTTTGACTCCAGATTATCATTCAGGGCCCATATGTCTGATATCACATTAAGGTGCTTAAGACTGATTGGTTTTATTAGACGCTGCACTGCTGATTTCATTCAAACCGAATCCATTAGACAACTGTATTGCTCCCTGATCAGGCCAACGGAAGTTCGCACGATATTTGGCTTTCAAAGCAGTTATTTCACAGCCGGACATATACACATTCGCCTATGTAACCCTATATAACCTATTTAGACTACAACCCCTGCTTGACAGGAGGAACATTTCAAATCTCAGAAGAGGTTTAAAGCTACTTTATAAAGTTCTGCACCCAACCGTCGACTCTCGCATCTCTCCTGAGTGAACATGGTCTGGACGTCCCGCTGATGCGCTCCACACATTCCACAGGAAATTTCATCGAACCAATTATGCTTCAAACTCCTTTCTTCCCAGGTCTACCAAAGTAGCCAATCAGCACCCGGAAATTATTTTACACACACACAATACAAGATGTTCAATGAGACAAGGCAACAAGACTTGTGCATCATAAAAAATTAAAAGTTTAGCCGTCAAATTAAAGCTTCTAAATGAATTCCATTCTAAACCATGTCAATTCCTTTGATGTTGCACCCTCGTATTAATAATCCACTATCCTTTAATCGGTTTTGTAGATCATAGATATGGTACATAGAAAAATCCGAAGGGTCCCAAACTATAAGTGCTCGCTGCAGCAATGTGAAACGTCGGCTTCGCAGTTGGTCCTCTTTTGACCCCTGGATTAATTGAAATACCTTGCATTCCTCGGGGCGTATGCAAAGTGCCAGCGGTCACAAGAAAATATATTAAAGAGCACGTTTTCAGCTGCGCGTGAATTGGCAATACTAATGAATCAACCAAATTTGCAACACATTAGGACACCTATTTAATTTAATAGCACTAAAAAGCGTAGATAGTTCAATAAAATTTGAAACAAAGCAGGAAAGAAAATATTAAATTGTTCCAAAATCATTTTTATAAACGACATAAATGGATTTTAATAGGATACATACAGTGTATCACAAAAACGTTCGGACACCCCTCGCTTAGTTGAATTTCTCCACGAAGATGAAATGTTTGTTATTTATTTATTTAAATTGATCGAATATATAATTTCCTTCCCCTTCAATAACTGCAGACGGCCAAACGACACAACCAAAAAACGACGTAAAATACCTTGGAATCACAATTGACCTGAACTTAAATTCACTAAACACATACGAAACATCAGGGCAGAAACAATAAAGAGAACAAAACACTTCCGATCACTAACCTACAAAGACAGAGGAATTAGCACAAACACCGCCACCAAAATATATAAAGCTATTTGTAGACCCTTGCTAGACTATGGACATACACTCATGACCAACGGAACAGAAAGGACAAAACGTTATATACAAACAACAGAACAAATTGCACTAAGACTAATAACACGAATAAAACAACCCCAAAACCCACTACACAACTTCTCCACCCAACTACTATACGAACGCACAAACATGACAAAGATTTCGGAAAGACTCATACATCTACAGACAAAATGAACAAACAACCCCTACAACTGGACCATACTGAATCCCCTTTGTCTTACAAGACCAACCAGACAATCCCGCTTCCGTTTCCCTACATCAACGCTACTCGAACACTTACAAACGCAACTGACTACTGGACAATAAAATAATTTTTTCTTGTCATTGGAATTGGAGGGTTTATTGATAAGATTGTTAACGTAGAGTGGGAGAATTTTCATATTTGTTTTTATTCGGATTAAGACTACATGTATTGAACAGGGGCAGAGGGACCGATGGGTCGATAGCCTTTTTTTTAGAAATAAAGATGTTTACTACTACTATACACAAAATTATTATCTTTCTATATCTAAATTAAAATATGCAGGGTTCCATTTAAAAAACTATGGTTGGACCTTGCACCGCAGTCACTAGCCATCCTGTATAAACCCCATGCCCTTCCCGAGCGAAACATGCAGGAAGTATGCGAAATTTGAGAACAGTTAATAATGATATAATATTAATAAAATAACATTGAAAATTAATAATTAAATATTAATAAAATATTTAATAAAGGTTATTTAAACCATATACATTCAAGATCCTGCACTCAGTTACTTTTGAGATTTCGGAAAACTGCTATATGAATTTGGGACATACATTTTCATACAGGGTGATTCAAAATTGGCGTCATTTCTTTAGGGATGTTGTCTGGGGGTGTTTAGAGAGTAGAGGAAAAATAATAACAACAAAAAATGGTGTGTGTCACGGGACGCTCGACAAAAGTGTTAACGTCATATGATACTTATAGAAACTTGTTCAACGCATGTTGGCAACAATAATTTTATAATTTCAATATTCTTGTTAGTTCAATAATTTATAAATGGATCAGGAATATGTAATTTAATTTCCTTTTGAATGTAAAATATGTATTTTATTTACAACATTTAACAGTCTTCAATAGTTGCAGTTGACTCGCTGGTTAGATTATCATTATCTAAACTTACAAAACTGACAATTGGTTTATGATAACTGTAATACGAAACAAAATTGTGACACTCGATTTTATTTAAGTATCTGGAAAATGCCGCATCAATCGTAGTACCATAACTGGTAGTAGCTTGATATGGATTATTTATCATCTATAATAGCAACTTAGATTCGAGAAATTATATTAAATTTTGGGCTCGATCAGAACAAAAATCAATATTAAAATCTCCACTTAGAATAAGTGGTAATTGACGGTAGTTTTGGCCAAGACTAGTCGTTGGTCTCAGCTGGGTCGCCGTTGCGTGCGAGAGAGAAACCAAGAGACTGCATGCTGCGGCCAGACGTAACGGTGGCGCCGTCACCGAATTTCAATGGATTTACCCCATACCATAAGTGTTCACTTCAAAAAAAAATTCTTATCAAAAAAGTGAGATATTTGCCGCAAACTAGATCAGGAGGTCGGCAACAATGTTTTTCAATGTAATCTGCCTTATTAACATTCCGTAAATATCTGTTGCTTCTTAAATATCAAAATCTCCAATTATCATAGATAAACACAGAAAGTGAAAGTGGCAATGAAATAAGTTAGGATAACCGGTTAAACTATGTCAACAAATACCCCCTATAAAAGGTTATGGTACTAATCCAAACATGTTTGTGCCCGTGTAATCATGTTATTATGCACTGTTCGCAGCATTACTCGTTTATAATTTTGAGCAGCTTCTCGTATTCGGTTAATTAACTCCTGCTCAATTTGTACCGGTGTTCGGTAGTTCAGAGACTTAATGTATCCTAGTCCTAGCCCTTCCTTTGTAATTCTCCGGTGCACAGTCGCCTGAAAAAGTGTCAGTTGTTGCACAATGCTCCGAGTACTCCTGGAAGGTTCTGCTGCAATTATGTCCAACACCTGTTCGTCTATGTCTAGAACCCGAACACCTCTTGGTCGTCAACTATCTGCTTCAATTCCTGGAGCCAATCGTCCTGTGTGTGTAGCCCTAATAATAACATTTCTAAATATAACCAAAGATTCCGTGAAATGGAACTTCAATCATTTAAACAAATTGTTGAAAAATGCGAGGAGTCGGTTCACATCACGTGAAATCATCCGTGTTACTATCAAGCCTGCTAAATGTGGACTATGATCTACTTGGGAAAGGTTTTCGTCTTAATTGCTTAATTTATGGCAAAATAAAGTTAATTGAACTTCCAGAACTGCGAAATAACATTTTCATTTAGTAAAGTATTTAATTCGGAGTGTAGGGATTTGTAGCTTAGTAATATCCTTACCGAGGGGAGTGTTAGACGATCAAAGACACAAAAGAAGATCACGAGAAAACAATTATTACAGTCTCAAGGCAGACAAGACTTTATGAGCAGGTTTAAATAAATACAATCTACACTTAAAATTACTTCTCATGCCCAACAATTGTCTGATGGTGGCGATTTAAATTCAAAGGTATTAAGTGCATCCATTCCGCTTCAGAAAATCAAAAAAGAACTTTTCAACTCGTAAATCAAATTACATGACAAATTAAAATAATGTTTCCACCCTTTTACGAGAGGGTAATCGATTAATGCAAAATTCACTGACGCGATAAATGGCAAATAATCATGAGCAACCACAATTACATTTACAAATAATTTTGATGGGGGATGCCGGATTATGAAACAGATTTTAAATGGTATATGCGTTATGAATTTTGGCTCCGAGCCCTATTATGAACAGTGTTGAAGTAGGGGGTTGTTCCTCGCTTGCTTAGGGGTGAAGTATTTTGCATATAATTGAGGGTAGCAGATTTCAGATTTTAAACATTTGAAGGTTTGAATATTGATACTTTGTATTTGTTTGCATTTTATAATCAAGTTTGGTAATTTAAGGCGTGTTAAATACGGTAATAATGTTGTTATTTCATTTGCATATGTAAGTTATTAAAGTTGTAATTTGGTCGAGTTGTGGATTATTTCTGTGGAAGCCAACAATAAAACATACTGCCAGGGTGAAGGGGTATACCCGGGCAGAGCGGCGACGTTCGAACAGACAGACATGGGGAGCTCCTGAGACGAATGCGACGAACCGAGGCGTTGGTGGTTGGGGACTTCACCTCCAAGTCGCCGGAATGGGGATCACCCATCGAGGATCGTAGAGGGGCCTTGCTAGCATGGTAACCGTCGGAGGCACTCGGCCTCCTGACGGAATCCTTCCCGGGACTGCGGATGGATATTTTCAAAGGCTTGCTGAAATCGCAGAATTTCTCGAAGAGCTGGAAAACTGGTAGAATAGTCTTGATTCCTTAGCAGGCGAAGTCGCTGCTCGAGGACACCAGGGCCTTTGTGCCTGATTAACACCATCGCCAAGCTGTTCGAACACCTAATTAAGGCCCGTCTACAGGAGCAACTAATGGAAAGGGGAGACCTGGCCGATAACCAGTACGGCTTCAGGAAAGGCAGGAGTGCGGTGCAGGCTGTGGAGCGGGTCATCGAGATGGCCCGGGCTACAAACCTGGGACGCGACGGGATAGGCGGGAACAGATGATGTGTCTTCATCATCCTGGATGTCCGGAACTCATTCAATAGCGCCTCGTGGGCCACCCTGATCAGGGCATCGGAGCTTTGAGAAGTGTCGGGATACCTGATGAACATCATCAAGGACTATCTCTAGGATAGAGAGATATTCCTAGACTCCAAGTGTTTGCAGACGCTGAGGCTGACTGTGGGCATCCCCCAGGGTTCTGTACTCGGCCCCTTCCTCTGGATTATATTGCATCACACGGTTTTGAGGCTGAAATTGTCACCGGGGTGCCGAACCACAGGGTTTGCGGATGACATAGGGCTAATGGTTTCTGCAGGTAGCAGACAAGACTTGATTGATAAGACTGACAGTGCGCTGCACACAATCACAGCATGGCTGCGGGACAACTGCATCACCATTGTGGCAGAGAAGACAAAATCTGTCATTCTGTCGGGAAAGAGGAAGAGGGACGACATATCTTTCATCGTCGGCGGAACCCTAGTAAAACCTCAGCACAAGGTGAGGTATCTGAGAGTGTCCATCAGCCAGGACCGCAGATTAGGTCGGCACATCGAGGGGGCCACACAAAGGGCATCAAAGAAGATCGGGGACTTGTCCAGGCTGATGCCCAACATCGGCGGCCCGGACTCCGCCAAGAGGAAGGCTCTATATACGGTCGTGGAGTCAATGGTTTTGTATGCGGATCCCGTGTGGGATGACTGGGCAACCTTCGCAAATATCGCATAATGATCAATGGGGTACAACGGAGAGCTCTCCTTTAGGTCGCCTCTGGATACAGAACATGTCGGTAGCTCAGGTGATTACGGGGATGCCAACCATGGATCTCCTGATGAAGGGGCGGAAGCGGCTTCACGACGGCGGTGGCGGACATTTGTGATCTGCGAGGAAAGCTGCGAGGGACACCTCAGGAGCGCTGTGGGAGGCCAGGTGGGATGCCCTCTTGGAAAAGGCCCAGTGGACTAGGAGGCTGATTGGCGACCTCCGACCGTGGCTGGACTGTAAACACTGTTTCATTCAAGCAAGAACCAAGCTAAACGGACTGCGGAAATGCGTGTTTAAAATCGAGAAAAAGTGCGAAAATAGGGAACTGCAAAAAGAGGTGGGGGAAATCATCAAGGACAAGGCGATAATAATGAAAAGAACAACATGTGTGAACAGGACAAAAGAAAACATTACGATAGAGACAGAACCGACACTATTTAAAACAGTAATCAGGATGGAGAGAATATTTATAGACCTCAGCGCGGTCTATATCAAAGAAGAGGTGGAAATTATTATATGTTTCAACTGCCACAAATATGGACACCCTGCGAAATATTGCAAGGACAAAGCACGTTGCCACATTTGTGGAGGCCCACACCATGGGAACGAGTGTCAGGCAAGTGACATGGACTGTCTCAATTGTGCCATACAAGGAACCCCAAAGACAGCGAGACGACACACAGCGCGGCACAGATTATGTCCCATATACAAACGAAAGGCAACACAGTACCAACGGACCAGGATTAAGTACGTCGGAGACAGGAAAACATTAACAGGTCCAACACAATGAACGTGATACAATTTAACGCAGACAGAGGGAAGGAAGCGACAGCACTATTGAATCAAAATGTTAACAACAACAACATAAACGTAATATTGATACAGGAACCGTATACTAAACACCAGACAGAAGGACAGATAAAGAAGATAAACAATGGCACAAAATCGAAGACAGAAATCTGGACACGAGAAGAAATAGAATACACCATAATAACCGAACTCACGGACAACACAACAACCATACAAATCAATACCAACAACAAAAATAAAGGGATATACATAACATCCATATACGACGAGCCTGGAGGGAATAGAAACATTAGGACAGAACAATTTGACAGCAAGCAGCGAGAACCATATATATTAATGCTAATATGGCATGGACATGTTGAGGGAATGGGCGAAAAGCGAATCCCTAAACAAGTTCTGAATTCGATACCAACCGACAAAAGAATGAAAGGAAGACCGAAGTCGACATATATGTCTGGGTGGAATATGCCAAAATGTGGGAAAAAGCCATGTCGAGAAAAACCTACAACCAGGGGAATGGAAGGATAGAAGAGAATGGATGGAAGACGCTATAAAACAGGATGTATACAGAGTGATTCAAAATTGGCGTCATTCCTCTTAAGGGGTTATAAGGGCTCACTTGGAGAGGGCAAAATAAATATTGAAATATATTTTTTCGATTTTTGAAAATCGAATTTTAACTTTGGTATTAAGTATTATTTTAAAATGGTCCGATGTTTGAATGGTGGCCCATTGGAATACTTAAGCATTCGAAACGAAAAATTACGATCTTTACTTCAAATTATGAAAATTTTTGATAATAAAAAAGTACGCTTCTACAATGTTTTGATAAAAATTGAAAGCGGCAACGATGTTTTTTGTAATTAACAGATAGTTACAGGTAGATAGCCTTTAACTGTGCCTTTTTAACTTTTTTAATAGCATGTGACTTTAGTTGCTTCTTTCACAAAATATACACCAATATCGAATTTGCGGATATGCTATTAGTAACATGGCAAAATCTGTAAGAACTTACGCCTACCAAGGGCTACTGACACGGGACGATTGGCTCCAGGAATTGAGGCAGATAGTGAACGACCAAGAGGTGTTCGGGTTCCAGACATAAAGGAACAGGTATTCGAGATAATTGTAGCAGAGCACAACACTTTTCCAACCAACTATTACCGAGATAATAAGAATAATATTTTTGTTATATAATAATAAATAAATTTGTGATAATTAAGAATGAATATTTTTACTATTTTTCCTGTACTCCCCTCTAGAGGAATAGCGCCAACTTTGAATCACCCTGTATTTTCCACCCCGAACTGTTGGGTCCTGATTTGGAGATTGGGGAAACATTTTGCCAATGGGGGTTGGAACTGCAACGCGTAACACAGTTATTCTCCGACGGGTCCACTTTAATTCAAAGTGGTATGCTGAATATTTTTTGCAAAACGATTTGCCCGAACTTTTGCAAAACATTCCTGCTCTTTTGAGGCAAAATGTGTGCCTACAGCATGACGTGATTCGTAAGCATTTTGCGTTAAATGTCAGGGACTATTTAAATCGAAAATTTGAAGGTAGATGGATAAGCCGAGTCAGTCGAGTTTCTTGCTCACAGAGACCGCCAGACTTAAGAAAATTAGATTTTTTTCTATGGGGTCACATAAAAACATTGTATCTCAAACCGCTCAGATTATTGCGGAAGATATCAGACAACGAATAATTCATTCGCTAAGAAATGGTACAAGTATTGAGATGTTACGGCTTTTCTGGCAAAACGGCCAATACCTGTCAGAAAAATACTGGATAGTTTGAGATTTTGTAATGAATACTTTATTTGACTAAAAATAAGGTTTTATTTAATTACTTGTATTTAATACAAATTTTTTATTTAATACATTTTTCGATAGCCTAATTGAAAGGATTATATGTGGTTATAATACTGATTCCTGTTTAAAATTTTCTAATTCACGGACTTCAATAGAAATAAATTCCAAAAAAATTCCTGGGTTTCAGTCAATTTTATTGTTTATTATTTAAAATGTCACAAATACGTTTCGGTGTCTTTCTCCACCATCATCAGTTTGTGTGTATAGTGGTTTCTACCTTCACATTTGACATAGTCAAAAGTTCTGGAATCCCTGTAGATCTGACATAGTCAAATGTGAAGGTAGAAACAACTATACACACAAACTGATGATGGTGGAGAAAGACACCGAAACGTATTTGTGACATTTTAAATAATAAACAATAAAATTGACTGAAACCCAGGATTTTTTTTCGAATAAATTGAAGTACAGTCAGGAAAATATACACAACTATAATAGAAATAAATAAACGTTTGTTTTTTGTTTTCACGTCAACATGTAGCCGGTTGACTTATTAAACGATAAAAACTTATTAGTTTTCCAAATTTTGACCCATAAAAGCTCGTTCACACGGTGACATTAATGTCGTGACATCTAATGCCTTGACAGCATCTAGTGTCATGGTGTCGTATATCAAACAGTTTTGATATGTGACACTAACGTGGGTGACACACACTGTGACATTTAACTGTTCAATCAATTACATTGTTGCTGCATTCACATCACATTAGATGTCACTACATTAATGTCACCGTGTGAACGAGTTTTAACTTCGAAACGGTAAGTCACTAAAATTTGATAATAAATCTGAAAATTGAAAAATAAATTGGGGATTCCATTTGAAATAATTAAATTATAGAGGTTTAACAACATACAACTTTGGAGGCTTATTGGGCGATTCGCGAAGAACTTTTCATAAATATTCGGTCCATTTGGAGCCCCATGAGATCTATTTCTAAATTTGCAGCGGTTAGGGTACAGCATCGAGTTCGATTTTTTGACAAAAACCGTAAACTATACAGATGAAACATGTCAAATAAACTAACATTAAAATTTCACAATAAATCCGGAATGTGGTCAAACAAAGTAGGGTTTTCATTTAAAAAATCATAGTTGGTTACTACCACACGTTTACGACTCACCCCGTATGTTGGAAAATAATTTTAAAATACTCATACATATGCTTCTCACTTTGATATTTGCGGATATGAGTATTGCACTTGGACGCACTAAAGAGCAAACCTGTATATTTATATTTTTAGCGCTAACAGCCCAATTTTACTTTTCGTTTACCAGTACAGCCGAAATCGGTAGCAATAAAATTGTTTTCCCTTGCTTTTCAGAGATTTGCGATCGGTCAGTAAATCGGATTTTTCAAACAATGTGTTTACACTGAAAGCTGCTGTTGAGATTACAGAAAAATCAGTTCTTTCTGTACAAATATTAAATTTCATTGACCAATTCCAGCAGCAAATATAATGAGGGTACGCGTTGACATTTTGATTTCACTTTTAATTTCTTTGTTACATTTGTTCATTTGCGAATAAGGCAACAGGTATTTACGTATAAAGGGTGTCCGGAAATGGTGCGACCAACACTTCACAAGGTAGTTTTAGAGCGAAAATTAGTGGGATAAGTTCATATAACACTTTTTTAAAACTCAATAATAACTGATCTACAGGGCGTTAAAGTTAGATTTTTTAAATTAATTTTTTGTAATAACTGTTTTGTTGGTTAAATGATTGTTTTAAAATTTGGCACAGTTATTATTTATCATCATTTGTATTATTTTTTAAAAGTTGACATTTATCCGTTAATGCTAAGGGGTTGCACTCACCCATGTCATCTATTGAATAACCTACACTTTTTTATTTTCCGCTTTCTGATGCGAATGGTTTCAAAAAATAAATAGGCGCCCCAAATTGAGTAAAATAGGTTTACTTGTCACATCTCTCTAAAATAAACCGTTTTCGAGAAAATCTACTTTAAAAATTGTCTTGCACTTAAATTAACGTCTTGAAAGTAATAATACATTTTAAATTATTTCTAACGTTTTAACAGAGCGTGCCATGGAAACAAGTGAACTTAGAATTAATTATTATTTTTTAAATATCTAATAAAGTAATAAGTATTACACATTTATTAAATTATTATAAATTTATTAAATTTTAACGCCTTGCATATCAGTTATTATTGAGTTTTCGAAAAAGTGTTATAGGAACTTGTCCCACTAATTTTTAATCTAAAACTATTTCGTAAAGTGTTGGTCGCACCATTTCCTGAGACCCTGTATTAATAACAGAAATGCCGTTTGCAGGTGTAATGCAACGTAATGTTGCAAAATTCCTGATTTCGTTGTTGGGAAATATTTTAATTTTTGGTGAGGATTATTAATTTTTTCTATTTTTTGGAATCCCTGTAGATCCCGGACAACACCTTTAGAGGAATGAAGCCAATTTTCAATCGCCCTGTATCACTTACGACACGAACAGACTTGGATACAAGCAGCACCCATTTAGGACGGGTTGCACTCGACAAAGTGGACATCATGATTAAAAGTCGGGTATAATGCTTAGAAGTAATAGCCTTTTATTTCAAAAACAGAAGTTTCTGCTGTTATGCGGTAACAAGACGTGATCGTCTATCAAACATTTAATCTTTGCTCTGTTACAAGAAGCAAAAATTACGGCACACAGACAATAAATAAAAAGCGGAAATCAAATAAAGTGAAATAGGGCGCTTAAAAACGTAATTACGCATCAAACAGAAAGAGGAAAAATGCGGTTTGGAATTCATATTGTTTTCATAACGTAACAAGCGAATCTGCGGATACACTGTCATATATCAAGGGAAAGATAGTAGAGGGGTGCCGGTGGTATGGCTTTTGCCGTTACGACCCTCAATGTGTACATGATTAACTATGTTAATATCAATTGTCGTGTTGAGGAAGAGTTTTTGCAGTTACAGCCCGTAGAAATTAAGATTTGGTTACTTGCGTACCCGAAACATATTCACCGTTAAATGAATCGAGAAAAAAATAACCTTAGATCGTTTAGTATATGCTCGTCTATAATTAGGATAGTTAAAGAATTATTTCATTAATTAAATTATTAATGTAGAAGATTTTGGAGTGTAAGGATTTAGCTGTTCGTAGAGGCACATGAAAACTCCAGTTTGATATATTTTGTTAAGGAGACGTTGCTATAAGAAAGTTGAATAGTTTACGTGTATAAGCAGTTGATCTAGCCCATTTAGAAAGGAAAGCGTTGATTACTTCTTTTTATCATGCACTATACCCACAGGTTTGCAGCTTCCTTTTATTGCGATTTATTTTCTCCTTATCTAAATAGGTTCGATTTTCCAAAATTGATCCAACGGAACGACTCCAGTCGAATGTTTAGTTCTTAATTTAATTTCATGTTATGATTCAAGAGGAATTCGGTTTTTATTTTCATAACAAGCAAGTTTGAGGCAGTTAATGAACTTTAGCTAGATTTTACAACGGTGTCCCAAAACTCCTATTGTCGAAATGTTAAAGCAAATCGAGCGTCGCGTAAATCGGCTCTTGAATTTATATCGTCCGACTACTGCCGAGATGAGGGGTTCTTTAATATAACCCCGCTTTGCTGTACTTTTAACTTCCCTTTGAATTTAAAGTTTTATTTTTAATCTCGTCTTAGAGAGTATGGCTTGCAACTTTATAAAAAGTTGATTGTACGATATTACGTTGCTTTCGTTTCACGTCAGACATTATTTAATTTTAACATACCATCATCATATCATCATATAATCATGAAAATAAATTAATTACAAATATTATATATTTTTTAAAACTTTTGTTTATACTCGAGAAAGGCGAGAACAATTCTAAGTCTTTCACGTAAACACTGATACTAATAAGAATTTTAATACTATTTTTTGGTATAAATTCAGTAATACCTATTACATATTCTAAAGGTAAATAATAAATGTTGAGTCTTAAACCGAGCTTCGTGGTGATAAGACGTGTCCAGTGTTAGCATATTTAAAGCAAGGTCGTTTGCACTACGGCAAAGAATTTAAAGAATCCAACCGCATTTATCGTCCAGCGAGAATATACGGGTCGAATTCAAACGAAAGGATGAACCCTGGGAGTTCGCAAGAATCCGAATCGGATTATGCCTGCCAGGATGGTGGGTTCAAAAAGCCACAATCGAAAAAACGGGGCAGAAAACCGAAGATGACCCAGCCAACCCGCCTACCCCCACAACGCCAACACCTGAGGCCAAACGAATAGCGTTGGATCATCAGGCTACAACACATAAAACCAAACAACAAACAGCAAGACAACATCAACAAGATTTCCAACATATTCGCAAATTTTCACAGCGAACGCAATGCCGACCATCACCAGATTGCAACTGGCAATCAGATGGGAGGAACTCAACCCTAACAACAAGGATGTGATTATCAGACAAGATAATCACTTTCTAATTAAAACCAACAATGATGACAAAGCAACACAAATTTTACAACAACTAATACAAGAAAACATTATAACAACATTCAAACTACAAAAAAATTGTAAGCTTCCACCAACCCGACAACAAAGACCAAACCACCATATTACAGCCACATATTCAGTGGTTGCTACTGGAGTGGACCTTGACATCACGGACGAAATGTTTCTAAAACACTTGGAAAAGGCAGGTCTGATTATCAGATTCTGCAAAAGAATCATATCCAGAGCTAGAAACAGTCCCACCTTGCTGATGATGCTGATAACGGGCGACCTGGCGACATACGAAAAGCTGTTGAGCGACCGCGCAGTGCACTTCCTTGGGCGCGTGTTCAGGATTCCTGCTCCATGCACCAAATGCAACTCTTTTCAACATCGAACCAAATTCTGCAAAGCGCCTGCGAAGTGCAACAAGTGCCTTGGCCCTCACTCAACATTTAGTTGCAGTTCTCCACTTCCCGTCAAGTGCGCTGCCTGCAACTCGGACGAACATGCGGCATGGAGCGTAAAGTGCCCGAAGAGACCAACAGCACCTATCAGTGGTATCCCCAATGTAAAAATTAAGTGTCTGAACAGGAGGACGTCTGAGGTGTCGGATGCCATAACTAAATGTAACAGAATACACTCACCCATAACAACTCACGATCTCATACTAAACAAATACAAACATCAAATTAACAAAGTCTACCAACACTAACAGAGAAGATCTGCTTAAAAAAATGCGAAAACAATTTATAGAAGATTTTGACATTGACACCTCGGTCGTCTTCTTTGGTAACTATATGTATGTATTGATGTTCGACATGCTCCTACCTAACCAAAACACCTCGACAGAACCCCATGAACAACTAAAACAAAACAATCACTAACATAGACCGTTCAACATGAGACTACTTTACGCCAACATCAACGGACTTAACAGCAAAAAAACCACTTATTTACAATTACATAGAACAAAACGACACAGACTGCTGCATATTTGTAGAGATTAAAACCAAACTAGGACAGACACCAACGTACAGAAATTGGCAGTATATCTATAGGCATGGTAGGCATCATCAATCATGCCAGAGGCGGGGTTGTTTACAACATTTAAACTTGGAAGAGCAAATCCTCCTTCCCTCAACAACCCTTTGAACGACTGCCTACATTTTACCATACCCTACTTAAACGACCTGATACACATATTTCTGACATACATACACCCACACTCCAAGCTAGAACAAAACATACCGACCAAGGCAAGCATCTATAAATATGCAATAATTATAGGCGACTTTAACTTGAACAGAAACAAAACGAAACAACTTAAAAGATTTTTACAAAATTCCGACTTTATAAAACAGCACACCCCACCAACTTTTCTGATGCCCGCAAACCCAGATTCATCACCAGACGTTCTACTGCACACAAGAAACTTAACCAACGAACATAAACATCAACAACATAAACTTAACCAACGAACTTGGATCCGACCACCTGGCTATTACGTTTAACATAGACTTACAACATACGTAACCTACCTCCAATACACCTCCTATAGAGAAAAACTTAAACCTAACAAAGACTGACATAGACAAAGTGAAACAACATATATATATATATATATATATATATATATATATATAGATATATATATATATATATATATATATATATATATCTATATATATATATCTATATATATATATATATATATATATATATATATATATATATATATATATATATATATGACTACATTCAATCACAAGCACAGCCCATTTCATTAGAAACCATACAACAACTTACACTAGCCATACGAAAATTTAGCCCGGAAATAAAAAATGCTTTCTACCGACATTCACTGTCCAAATACATACTGAGACTAATAAAACATAAGAGAAAACTGTACAGACTATATACAAACACTCAAAATAACGACCTAAAAAAGACACTGAATCAACTTAACAGAAACATTAAAACTTTTATTGGACAATACCGACAAGACAAATGGCTAGAAACATGTAAAGAAATACAGAAGGACAAAGGCAAAACATACTGGCGAAAAATTAAGTAACTGGCGCAATACAGAAAACTGGCACTACTGACACAATTGACGAAAACGGAATAGAACGTTACACAGACAAAGAGAAAGCGGATGCGTTCGCCAGACACTATCAAAGGGCTTTCAGCATATCGATAAACCCTAACTTCGACAATGACAACTGGAACTTGAGCAACGACTGGTACTTGAACTATTTTAACAGCTCACCGGACTACACCTGCAAACTGATCACAGATACAGAGTACGATGAAGCCCTAGCGCATGTCAAAGACACTGCACCGGGAGGGGATAAAATTAAGGCAAAACTCTTGAAAAGCTTAACTCAAGAAACACACAAACTGATCCTAACTGAATTGAACAACTGCATCACAAATGGCAGAATCCCAGAAACATGGAAGAACGGCTTAATAATCCCTATACCCAAAAATGGACTCGACAATACACAACCGAGCAACTACAGACCAATTACACTACTTCCAGTACTAAGCAAAATTTTCGAATACATAATAAAGCAGCGGCTTGAAAAAGTGATTGGAAAATATATACCTACCTACCAATTTGGTTTCAAACAACATCACTCGACTGTTCATCCGCTCTTTATTTTGACCAACAATATACAAACTACCCACCTAACTGACAGAAAGACAGCTTGCCTATTTATGGACATTAACAAGGCTTTTGATAGTGTCTGGCATAGAGGCTTACTATACAAACTATACAAACTACACACACCAACATATCTACTACACACCATAAAGAACTTACTAGAAAACAGACAACTACAAGTACGAATTGACAAAACACTGTCATTTTCTTTTTCCCCTGCACAAGGGCTCCCTCAAGGATCCCTGCTCTCACCGTTTCTCTACAATATATACTGCCATGACATATACAATTACAACTTACCAGACAAAAATCAAATCGACAGATCGGCATACATATTACAATACGCAGACGACACGGCACTTATTGTACATGACAAAACTACTGAGAGAGCAGCTCAAAGACTCCAAACACTAACAAACAACACAATGACATGGTTTTATAAATGGAGACTAACACCAAACGCGTCAAAAAACCAACTTCTGCTCACAAACCACAGACTCAACGCTGACTCCCTTACGATAACTGCAGACGGCCAAACGACACAACCAAAAAACGACGTAAAATACCTGGGAATCACAATTGACCACAAACTTAAATTCACTAAACACATTTGAAACATCAGGGCAGAAACAATAAAGAGAACAAAACACTTCCGATCACTAACTTTCAAAGACAGAGGAATTAGCACAAACACCGCCACCAAAATATATAAAGCTATCTGTAGACCCTTGCTAGACTTTGGACATATACTCATGACCAACCGAACAGAAAGGACAAAACGTTATATACAAACAACAGATCAAATTGCACTAAGACTAATAACACGAATAAGACACCCCCAAAACCCACTACACAACCCCTCCACCCAACTACTATACGAACGCACAAACATGACAAGGATTTCGGAAAGACTCATACACCTACAGACAAAATGGACAAACATCCCCTACAACTGGATCATACTGAATCCCCTTTGCCTTACAAGACCAACCAGACAATCCTGCTTCCGTTTCCCTACATCAACGCTTCTCGAACACTTACAAACGCAACTGACTACTGGACAATAAAATAATTTTTTCTAGTCATTGGAATTGGAAAGTTTATTAATAACATTGTTAACGTAGAATAAGAGAATTTTCATATTTATTTTTTATTCAGATTAAGACTACATGTATTGAACAAAGGCAGAAAGACCGATAGGTCGATAGCCTTTTTTTAGAAATAAAGATGTTTACTACTACTAATAAATCTTAGCGATTCACAAGCGCGTATTGGAGTAGTTCACCCTTGGGTCAGCGAAAATAGAAAAATAGGTCTAGGAGTAAGAAATGATGAAAATGTAGAGCCGAGAAACTTGACCGGTTTTGCAAGGACAATCAATTTTTAGTTATAAGTACTCAGTTTCATCCTCCACTATGCTGTCACCTCGCATAATATGCAGATGAAGGCACCAGGTGACAGCAAAGTTAACACAATCGGAAATCAAATAGACTACATTATGAATAAAATCAAATAACAACATGCGGAACTCAAACATCCACACACTGTCAGTCATGCAGTTGAATCTCAAACTAATTGAATAACTAGAACACAAGCAAAGAAGCCATGCAACTGAGTTAAAATATCTAGTGATGAACGAGACTGGTCTTGGTCTTGCAAAAAAGCAAGACCAAAATCAACGCTATGATCTGCAAAGCTAAGACTTTTGCAAGACTTTTGTCTTGTGAGAAACTCGGAAAATTCTCGGTGGAACCCGGTCTAAAACCCTAAATAATTTTTAATTAAAAAAATTGTCTTTTCGAAAACTTTAAACTTTTAATTATCCATTGATAAGATCATACGGAAATCAAATAGCAATCAATCTGATATTATTTTATTGTTTTGCATTTGTTATAATTTTATTTTAATTTAATAATTATTATTGTTATTAATAATAATATTCTTTATTTCTTTCGAAAAAGACCATCGACCACATCGATCTTTCTGCCCTTGCATTTACATTTGT
The DNA here is from genome assembly GCA_024550625.1 of Dendroctonus valens. Lineage (NCBI taxonomy): Eukaryota > Metazoa > Arthropoda > Insecta > Coleoptera > Curculionidae > Dendroctonus > Dendroctonus valens. The sequence goes on from JAJTJO010000588.1 coordinate 264,653, forward strand.
GTGCTAATCTAAGCTAATTCTTCTTCTTTTTAGAGTGCTTCATCTTTTTCCGTATCAGATGATTCTATTAATTGCAGCACTCTGTAATGTTTGGAAGTGTTTTATCCCCATCCATTGACGGATATTTATTAGCCGCGACAACTTTTTTCTGCATATTCCTCTTCTTCCCACCTCAATTTTCCCCTGTAGCTCTCTCCACGCAGTATGTGTCCGAGGTAACCTGTTTTCCTTTTTTTACCATTTTCGAATTTTGCCAGACCAGACCAGGCCTGTTCGCAGAACGTCTTCTTTTCTCACGTGATCGACCCAACACACCCTCAACATAAGCCGGAGGATCCACATTTCGAAGGCTTCAATTTTGTTCAACCTTCAACGTCCACGTCTCAACACCGTACAGCAGAACAGACCATACGTAGCATTTTACCATCCTATATCTGAGGTCCCAGTTCAAGTTTTTCCCTGTATGGAAGAAATTTTCGTAGTTTTAGGAAGGTTCTTCTAGCTTGCTCGATCCCGCTCCTGGTCTCTCGAACCTGATCTCTTGAACTGAATTCCATTTCCGTTAATCATGCATCCCATGTATTTAAATTGTGTCACCTGTTCGATGTTCTCTCCATCAATGTTAATTCGAGTCTGTGGAATATCGTTTCTACCAACTGTCATAAATTTGATTTTGCGGATGTTAATTTTAAATCAAGTCTTTGGCTTTCTAAATTGACCCGCTTTAGATGTGTGTTTTAGTGTTAAAACACACATCTAAAGTTGATGTTATTGTTAGTGGATTTTGGAGATCATGTGCATTATCTGCTAGGATCACGGTGTCATCCGCGTACCGGATATTATTAATGGGATCGCTATTTCATTGTTTAATAAAACGCAGTGGTCTATTATTGTATACTCCAGCTATCTCTTTGACTTTTTTTTATGTAGGTGAAAACTATCTCCAAGTCTGTTAAGTTCTTCAGCCTCTCGAGACCTGTCATGTAGCCAATTTCCTTTTGCTACCCTAGTTTCGTTTCGAGGAACTCTATACCCGCAATGATTGTTTCGGGATTTACATTGCCTTCGTTTCCCCATTAATGCTGGGGTGTCTTTAGTCATCCAGTCGTTCTTAGCTGTTGTTTTTTCTTTGAGAGAAACTTTTTGTTCATGGTTTTAAAAGCCTGTCCAAGATCCAGTCAATGCCTGTTAGCGTCGCTTGTACACCGCTTGGTATCACCTTCCAATTCCCCATTAAGATGTTTTTCGTACAGTGATATTGTTTTGTGCCATTGCCAACCTTGGCATTAAAATCTCCAAAAACTATATTTATTTCATAAGTTTTAAGACTTGATCTAGTTGTTTATAGAAGACTTCAATCTCTTCCTCCGGTTTGTCTGCTGTTCGGGCATGCGCCTGAACAACATTAATGTTAACAGGCCTACCAAGTAGCTGAACTAAAGCTACTCGTTCGGAGAGGAGACTTTTGTAGGCTCTCATCCATGAAGATACCAACTGCATGTTCGTGGTTTCGATCCTCATTATTGCCGGAATAGTAAAACACTTTACCCCTCCATTTGAGCATTCCACTTCTAGGCCATCGGCCTCACTCACTCCAACGATGTTTATCTTCATTCTGTTAAACTTATTACAATTTAATCATTAGATTAATAGTAGATTAGATTGGATATTAATCCTACATTTATTTTCCTGTTTAGTTCGGTCTTTTCCTGTTTAGTTGTCGTGTTGGTAAAAGTTTTAGTAGAGTCGTTGTTGGAAAAAGGAAGCGGAATTGTCTGCTTTGTCTCGTGAGACAGAAGGCTTCTGTAAACTTCCAGTTCTCCCTCAATCTCACTGGGATTGCAAGTCTTTCTATATCGCTTTTCCTCGCCTATGTTTGGATGACGCTTCACTTCTGGACTTTTTTAGACAATTTGCGATCTCTGGAGCGGTTGACAATTTCCAAGAAGTTTGTTGGTAGATTTTAAAATAATGGCCGTTGGATTGTGGGCTACTGATTTTGGGGATCCAATAGCGTTTCGATCTTACTGTCATAGTATTCTGTTCAAATTACTGCAGTATTTACAGTTTTTGATGCATTTAGCCAAAAATACCTACCTTCGCTAGAGCACTAATTTTATCGTCGGAAAAAAGCTTGTTCTTTCCAGAACTGTTTTACACAAGTCGACCACTATCGTTGACTATCAAAAGGCCTTTGACTCAATTGAGATATGGTCAGTGCTGGAAACCATGAACAAGGCAAGAATTGATTCTAGACACTCGGACATAATGGATCATATTTAAAAAATGCAACGTTCCAAGTCAACATGAAGGAAGATCTACGAACCGAAAAAAATAACATCCAAAGAGGCGTGCGGCAAGGCGACACGATTTTCCCAAAGCTTTTCACTCTGGTACTAAAAGACATATTCAAAAACTTGAGGTGGGAACAAAAGGTGTGTATAGACATAAAATACCTAAATAATTTACGTTTCGCAGACGATATTGTAATTATAAATCAAGATTTAAACGAACTGGCGGATATGATGAACGAACTTAAGCAAGCTTCAAAAGATGTTGGTCTGCAGATGAACTTCCAGAGGACCAAAATCCTCTTTCATGTCCAAATAAAAGCTTTACATGGGCTTTGCTAGTCGGCTTTACTTGGCTGCATTTCGAAAGCTAAAATAGATTCTCAGTATCTTCTCCATCGTATCTCAGATTCTAAGTATCGGGTGCCATAGAACAAATTGCAAGATTAAGGTGGCGATGGGCAGGTCATGTTGCCCGAGATGACGAGAAATGGGCCAAGAAAATAATACAATGGTGACCCAGAGAGACAAAAAACAGTGTTGGTAGACACCAGGTTAGATGGCGGGATGACCTACAGCTGCTAGCCGGAAAGAACTCGATGCACACCGCCCAAAACAGATCGACCTGGAAAAAGATGGAGGAGGCCTATGTTCAGCAGTGGACGTCTAGGGGCTGAAGAAGAAGAAGAAGCAGTTGTCGAGTTAAGTTAGCTTAACTTTGCCGACAAAGTTATGAACATTCTCTTCAAAGAAGCATCTGTTTTATACCAAACACATCACTTTTTTCCAAGAGTAACGAGAAACTCCGTGGAGAGTTCGAAACACGCAGATAACATCAGCGGAAAGGAAGGCGTCAGTCGATCGAGACCATCGGAGAGAGAAAAAGAAGACAACTGCGACACAGCTGTGAAAGTAACGTCAGTGAAGAACTTATCTCCTAAGTTTTTCGGGCTTAGAAAAACCTTTCAACCGATCATTTGACCGTCCGTGAAAGCTTTCATAGTCAAAGCTCAAAGTAAGGATCGTTTCTGCAAGGGTCCCATACGGCTAACTTTCTTTATTCATGAATTTCTGAATAGTTGTCAATTGCCAAAAAACATCGATTTCTAACTACCAGCTTTTTTTACTAATAAATTCCTAACTCCAGTGAAGAACTTGTCATAAGCTTTATTTAGTACCCAGACAAATAAAGTGATGTCTCTAAGCACATTTTCAGCAGCTACTTAACAATTATTACAATTAAAGTGTAATATTTTTATTAGACTTAATTTTTTCCTCAGTGAGTGTTGGTTCAATAAACGCTAGTAAATCTAGTTTATTTACCTATATACAAAGAATACTAAAATATTAATTATAAAAAAGAAAGAAGAAGAAGAAGATAAAAAAGTGTAAAAAACGCACATAAAATAAATTGTATAAAGCAATAATTATTTAATGAGCTTTTACTTTTAGACTGGCCAAATAATAACGGTTCCGCAAACATATAGGAAAGAGGTGCAGGTACAGATAACCATCTGAATACAATAAAATTCAACTACGAAATTTGTTTATTCACTTAAAATCTGTGCCTGGTAATTATATACATACATGGATCATCAGAAATAAAACATACTTAACATCAAGATATGTCTATTGTACCGATTATAAGATTGATATCACCCCGATTTTTGCGAATTAATGCTACAACCTATTTCTATTCTATTGCACGTAGACATATATTTAAATTACGGTACTAAACAAAAAATTAGAAAAAGTATCACCTAAAAAATGTCTACAAAAACTGTGAAATATATTACAATTTCGATAATAGCAAAGCCATAAATTTAGAAAAAATACATATATTTGTCAAATTATGTGCTATTATAATTTGAAGTAGATCGAACTGGAGAAATCGAACCGATGAAATGAATGTTGAGATATCGTACTAAGTCTAACATTTTTTGTACACTAAATTGCAGTTCCTTACATAAACTAAGCGTTTTTAAACTCTTTTCAAGAAATATCATTTAAAATAAAACAATATTATTGGTTATTTTTTACTCGTTTCAAGACAAAGTAATGGTACAATTTAGTACATACAATATACGAAACTTGCAGATATGCAATCAATTCGATTATGCAGAAGTTTAGTTCAAGGAGGGTGGAAGAAAGAACTGACAATGAAGACATTTGCCGGTATAGCAATGTGTTGCGAATTTTGCTACATTTATAATTTTTTCAGTACTATTAGGTGTTACAAATTAATATAATTCATATGTTTGCTATCGGAACCAAATATTTTAATGTCGTGTTTATTAAACAAATAGGAAAATCAAAAAGCATCAAATAACAAAATAGGTATCTCTTTTATAGTAGCATGTATGATTAAATAAGCTTTTCATTTATTAATTTTACCACCATTTTTAAATTATGCTTCTGCAAAATGAACATGAGGTTTCTATATCCTAAGTTGGCGCAAATCAATAATTTGTATTAGATTTATTCACATTTTCAATTTTAGGTTTCTGTGTCCGAGCTGTTCATGTCCTGAATATCTGGATGTGATTCATCCAGTAGCATTTGCTGTTGTTTTAAAACCGCAAGTCTTTGATGTGTTAATTCTAAGTGATGCTTTCGCCATTTAATTCTCCTGTTCTGGAACCATACTTTCACCTGAAATAAATTTACAATTCGATTGTTTCAGTTTATGATGAATAACTTTATGTTAGATTATTTACTATTATGTGTGTTTCAAATCCGAGGTGTTTGCTTTGAGATTTGGCAAACCGTAGGAGATACGAAGTCGGTTAAAATAGGAAAAAGTTTTGCATATTGATGCATAGCAAAATATTGTTTTCGAAGTTAGAAAATTCGAACTACTTTCGAATATATTGTAAGTAAACAGAAATTTGCTCAAGTGTATTCATATTTTTTAAGAACTTATCTTAAAATAGTAGTAGTAGTAGTAAACATCTTTATTTCTAAAAAAAAGGCTATCGACCAATCGGTCTTTCTGCCTTTGTTTAATACATGTAGTCTTAATCTGAATAAAAAATAAATACGAAAATTCTCTTATTCTACGTTAACAATCTTATTAATAAATTTCCCAATTCCAATGACAAGAAAAAATTATTTTATTGTCCGGTAGTCAGTTGCGTTTGTAAGTGTTCGAGTAGCGTTGATGTAAGGAAACGGAAGCGGGATTGTTTGGTTGGTCTTGTTTTGTCCATTTTATCTGTAGATGTATGAGTCTTTCCGAAATCTTTGTCATGTTTGTGCGTTCGTATAGTAGTTGGGTGGAGGGGTTGTGTAGTGGGTTTTGGGGGTGTCTTATTCGTGTTATTAGTCTTAGTGCAATTTGATCTGTTGTTTGTATATAACGTTTTGTCCTTTCTGTTCGGTTGGTCATGAGTATATGTCCAAAGTCTAGCAAGGGTCTACAGATAGCTTTATATATTTTGGTGGCGGTGTTTGTGCTAATTCCTCTGTCTTTGAAAGTTAGTGATCGGAAGTGTTTTGTTCTCTTTATTGTTTCTGCCCTGATGTTTCGTATGTGTTTAGTGATTTTAAGTTTGTGGTCAATTGTGCTACCAAGGTATTTTACGTCGTTTTTTGGTTGTGTCGTTTGGCCGTCTGCAGTTATCGTAGGGGAGTCAGCGTTGAGTCTGTGGTTCGTGAGCAGAAGTTGGTTTTTTTGACGCGTTTGGTGTTAGTCTCCATTTATAAAACCATGTCATTGTGTTGTTTGTTAGTGTTTGGAGTCTTTGAGCTGCTCTGTCAGTAGTTTTGTCATGTACAATAAGTGCGTATCTGAAAATATTTTACTTTAAATTAATAGTCACGTTATGAGAGCACCTTTCAATTTTCAAGAAGGTAATAAAGCAAGTACGTGTTTACAGTTTTTCGTAATAACATTAGGAATAAGGCATTGCAAAGAAAAGAATAATATTTGAAAACAAAATTTACACTCACGTTACTCCCGTCCGTAGAATTCATAAACAGATGTCAAACATGCAGGTGCGTATTAAAAAAATAAGTTGGTACTGGTGAGCCGATCTCACAGTATAAACTTGTAGAAAATTAAAATGGGTTAATAATAATCTGACAAATTATTTAAAGAAATCTCGCCAAATGAGCTCAGAAATTTTTTTTTATTTACTCCAATATATTCCTGGGTTTCAGTCAATTTTATTGTTTATTATTTAAAATGTTACAAATACGTTTCGGTGTCTTTCTCCACCATCATCAGTTTGTCTAAAATATACATTTATCGTTATTATTAATTTATATAAAATTTTTCCATCACAATTCACATATTAAAATATAAATCACACACAGATTAAAAAGTACATCAAGAACATTGGTTTTCAGGTGATGAGTCAGGACAACACATATCTGGGAAAAGACTAGAATCTATTGTTTAGATATTTAAATTTTAATTTCAACTTACGTGTATAGTTCTTTACACCCTAACATTCAACTGGTCACTGAATTTTCCATATTTTACTCGATATCAAGCGAGCGAAACAAAAAAAAACTGTTTATCTTTCGTCTTTTCTTTGCATTCTAGGAATTGCTTGGCAATTCCTCAATATCAGGTGTATTTATTTCATTTACTTGGTCCAATCAGCTCATACAGGCGATCATCTAATTAGTGAATGATATACAGAGCTAAGATTGTCTGTGTCTGATCTGAAATTCATTGCATTTTGATGTTTTTTAATTTGTATCATTTCATGGATTCTTCTCTTATTATAGTTGTCCTCATTGATCAATATTTGTGTGTTATCGAAATCAAATTCATGCAACTTTTGTTGTGCATGTTGTGCTAATGCTGTTGCATTCTCGTTAATCTTTCTTAAGCTATACTTGTGTTCGTATATTCTTTTCTTTAAATATTGCCCTGTTTGACCTATGTATGCTTTGTCACAGTTCATACAGTCAATCTTGTATATTACGTTAGGTGTGTCCAACTTATCGCTTCTAGGTTTAAACTTTGTAAAACACTCCCTTGCCAAGTTGTTATTAGTTTTTTCCGCTATAGTAATATTATGCGGTTTTAAAACATTTTTTATTTTTGTGTTGATTTCTGGTACGTGCGGTAATGATACATACTTTATTTCACCTTCTTTTTACTTTTTTATATAATTTATGTTGTTCCATTTATTTGCATTGTATATTTTATTAATTCTTTGTTTTATAATTGGTTCGAAGAATTCTTTGGGATAGTTGTTCATTATTAGTATTTTTTTTATTTTTTCAAGATTTTTTTGTCTGTATCCATAATGTGCTAATTTTATCGCTCTATCAGTAAGAGCTGTTACCACACTTTTTTAATATTGTATAGGTGCATATGATTGGTAATTCAAGTATCTACCAGACCACACATCCTTTGTGTACCAGTTTGTTTTTATTTCCCCATTTTCGTCATATATAACCGTCATATCCAAAAAGTTTAATGATCTGTTTTTGTCTTCCTCAATGGTGAATTTAATGGTTTCATGGAATGCATTAAACTTATCTAGTGTGTATTGAACTTTTTGGTTTGGCAGGCACATTATGCAGCATCAACGTATCTTTTAAAAAATCCACACTTAAAGTTTAAATCAGGTATTAGTTTTTCTTCCAGACTTTCCATTACAAGGTTTGCAATTGTTGCAGCTGTAGGAGACCCCATAGCTACTCCATATATTTGTGAATAGAAATTGTCCTCGTTCCGGAAGTAAGTGGACTTAAGGCACAGCTCTACCGCCCCAATAAATTCATTTTCGGGTAATGATGTATGTTCCCTAATTTCAGACCATTTATTTCTTATGCACTGTATTGAGTAATCTACCGGGATGTTTGTGTATAATGATACCACATCAAGCGATATTAGGCGATGGTTCTCAGGTATCCTCTGTTTCTTTATAAATTCGCTGAAGCTCCATGAGTCCCTAATGTGATATTGTGAATTTCCTAATATATTACTCAACACAGCTGACAGGTATTTAGACAATTGGTAAGTTGGGGCATTTATGTCGCTAACTATCGGTCTCAATGGGTGGCCTGCTTTGTGAAGCTTTGGCAGGCCATATATAAATGGTGCTCGGCCGTTGTTGCAAGACAGTGTTTGGTTTTAAAACCGCATAATATTACTATAGCGGAAAAAACTAATAACAACTTGGAAAGGGAGTGTTTTACAAAGTTTAAACCTAGAAGCGATAAGTTGGACACACCTAACGTAATATACAAGATTGACTGTATGAACTGTGACAAAGCATACATAGGTCAAACAGGGCAATATTTAAAGAAAAGAATATACGAACACAAGTATAGCTTAAGAAAGATTAACGAGAATGCAACAGCATTAGCACAACATGCACAACAAAAGTGGCATGAATTTGATTTCGGTAACACACAAATATTGATCAATGAGGACAACTATAATAAGAGAAGAATCCATGAAATGATACAAATTAAAAAACATGAAAATGCAATGAATTTCAGATCAGACACAGACAATCTTAGCTCTGTATATCATTCACTAATTAGATGATCGCCTGTATGAGCTGATTGGACCAAGTAAATGAAATAAATACACCTGATATTGAGGAATTGCCAAGCAATTCCTAGAATGCAAAGAAAAGACGAAAGATAAACAGTTTTTTTTTTGTTTCGCTCGCTTGATATCGAGTAAAATATGGAAAATTCAGTGACCAGTTGAATGTTAGGGTGTAAAGAACACGTAAGTTGAAATTAAAATTTAAATCTCTAAACAATAGATTCTAGTCTTTTCCCAGATATGTTTTATCCTGACTCATCACCTGAAAACCAATGTTCTTGATGTACTTGTTAATCTGTGTGTGATTTGTATTTTAATATGTGAATTGTGATGGAAAAATTTTATATAAATTAATAATAACGGTAAATGTATATTTTAGACAAACTGATGATGGTGGAGAAAGACACCGAAACGTATTTGTAACATTTTAAATAATAAACAATAAAATTGACTGAAACCCAGGAATATATTGGAGTGAATTAAGGTACAGTCAGGAAAATATACGAAACGATTTTTTTTTTATAAAATTTCTTATTTTTAATATTTTTTCTCAATTCTCAAGAAGTTCTCAACTTTTAGAACACCGTCAACATGAAAATGCACAACTTTGTCCTAATTTAACCATGTTTGTATTATAGAGTTACTCAAAAATATTTTTCTACTTTTGTCTTGTAAATAGAACCCCTTTGTTACATTTTTGGGCACTGCATGGGCAATATTTTCGATCATTTTTTAAAGGCAAATGATTCAAACAAATGCCATATTCGCAGCTTTTCGGTTTTTTAGACCGTCGTGTCTAAGTTTTGTAGTTTAAGAAATATCAAATTTTGACAGTTGCCAATTTTTTGTAATGGAACATCCTGTTGATCACATATTCAAAAATCGTGATTTTTCCGATTCTAAAAATATATACAGGGTGTCCCTGAAAAGACTGTACAACGCTTAACCACAAATTCCTTACCCGAAAATAAGACGAAACATAGGCAAACTTACCTATATCCAAAGTTGCTTCATTTGTCTCTACAGGGCACCAAAGTGTTCAAAATTTATTTCGTTTTTTCCAAATAATTTCTAAACGCCTATATCGATTTTCACTAATTTTGGAATCAACAGTTACTACATAAATTGACGTGTTTTGACGTAAGCGTGATTTTTTTCTAAGGCGTGGAAATATTAAAAATAATGCTTGGTTCGTTAATAAACGTCTTTCTTTAATTTTTTTTCCGCTACAGCTGATATTCTTTTAAAACTTTGTTGCTTCTTGTAAAGTTTTCGTCAGACCTCGACAGTATATCGTTCGGAAGAGGCAACGATTCTCCCATAAATTGGCCACCAAGATCATCAGATTTAAAGCCGCTAGATTTTTTCTGTGGGGCTCTCTTAAATCAAAAGTGTATGCTTTGCCCGTCGCTACAGAAGCAGAGTTACTGGAAAGAAATTTCAAAGCTGCAGATTATTTTAAAAACAAGCCCGACACGATGTCCAAGGTACAGTTTAATTTACTGAAATAAATAATTTATGTGTTCGGGAAAACGGTCAACATTTTGAACATTTGTTAAAATAATTAAATTTCAGTTCAATTATCCAGAATTAATACTTTTCCATGTTTTTTTTTCGTTCTGAATAATTTAAACAAACAAAAATACGAACAATTATTAAGGAACCAAGCGTCGTAATATTTGCAGGCATTCAAAAAAGATCTCGCTTACGTCAAAACACGTCAATTTATGTAGCAACTGTTGATTCAAAAATTAGTAAAATTCGATATAGGCGTTTAGAAATTATTTGGAAAAAACGATATTAATTTGAGAACTTAGGCGCCCTGTAGAGACAAATGAAGCAACATTGGATATAGGTAAGTTTGCCTATATGTCGTCTTATTTTCGGGTAAGGAATTTGTGGTTAAGCGTTGTATAGTCATTTCAGGGGCACCCTGTATATCTGTAATATTTCCTTTTTCAAACCATCAGCTCTCAACGATTAATAAAAGTTAATGAATGTGCATTAAAACATCGTCAGCCATGATCAAGAAACAACCTATACCCGGCGCCATTGTAGTTACCTATTTTTCCCTATGGAAAAAATGAACAAAGAAATAAATACAGTTTTTATTTTAAGAAAAACAGTAGCCCCCTTATTTTTTTTTCTTCAAAATATACTTAGACCTAACTATGCGCACGCGTCCAATTTGAATATATTTGGTTTATTTATTTTGGTTCAGTATAACAAATGTGATTCAAGACCTTGTAGTGGGCTGCCAAATTTGGTTGAAATACTAACGGCCGTAATCGACAAATCTTTAAAATTGTATTTTTTCTTAAATTTTTAAAGCTTTGAAGATAACAAGCAAAGCGTTTCCCGATTTGCATTTACAGAATCTTTCTTGTTAAAAATTAAATTTCCAAATTTAATTTGGTTTTGATATGGCACTTTAATACCAACTCACCCAGTATAGGTTCCTTTGTTTATCCTTATATTTAAAAAAATATATTTACCGATTGTCTTATAAGCAAATTTATTTCAAAGCGGTTCCCGTTATAAGCAAAGGACGTCGGATAAATTTCAAAAACATAAAAAATCTTTATAAGATAAAATATGTTTTTTGAAAACAAATTATATATTCCGGAATGTCCGGTTTTAAAAGTAGGGAAAGGTTTTGTTGTACCTGTGCCTCGGTCAGTTGCAAAGTATGCGCTAGATACAGCCTTTCTGGACCCACCATGTATTGCTGCCTCTCAAATTCTGCCTCTAGACGTTCTAGTTGTTCTGGGGTGAATATTGTTCTGACTCGTTTGCTCTTGCTTGACTTTTTTGCTTGCAGAATATTGGATGATATGTGCTTTACACTTCGGGCTGAAATAAGAAATTGCGAATTTTGCATTCTCTCTCAAAAAATCTAACAAACATTTCAATTTTGAATATAGTATAATAAGCTATTTATTCTTCTGGATTCTTCCTTAGAATAAAAAATTACTGTGTTCAACTTTGTCTCTTGTTATGTCAGTTTTCAACAAGCATTAAAAAATTTAAAACTAAAACTAATTCTTCAATATAAAAACTCTTGTGGGTTTTACGGACAGAGAATATAAATGTGTTTTAAATAGGGTATCTTGTTGTGAAATACGACGTATATAGTCATTTCTACTTTAAAGAACCAGTTCTGTTCGAAGCACTCTGTAGGTATAGTATTATCACACCTATAAAAGCAGTCAAAAAGTTAATGTCATTGAAATCATAATTGTAAAGGAAATACATAGTTAATTTGGTAATGGCTTCTTCATTTAAAAATGGAGTGTGGGTTTGGGATGAAATTTACAATGGCCTAGCGTTTCAGTCGTAAGTTATTATTCTGAGACATTTCGGTTAAAATAGTAAAAATAGCTTTATCAGAAAGTCGCATATACTTTTTTAAGGAAAGACGTTGTTCAACGAGTTCCCTCAAGAGTCAGCAGAATTTCAACAGGAACAATTTCAGTTACTGGTCGAAAAAATATGGAGGGTGAAATAAGAGTAATGGATACAGTAGATACTTATACACAAGTAATGTTTGAATTTCGTTTGTTCGAATGTTTTTTTTATATAATGCCTGCCTATTTTTAGGCAAAATTTAAGAAACACTATCAGCGAAAAGTCAAACTGGTCGATGTAGAAGTTGCTACCATCCAGGATGTAAAAGATGTTGCCATTTTTACCAGCAAATTAGACGATTTATTTCCAGAGTTTATCACTTATTTTCATACCGTGTGTGTCGACCGATTCTTAAGGTCTATGATCGTATATTTTCAGTATTACCTCCAGGTACGTAAAATCCATCATTGCGAATTTTGTATTCAAATTTGAATTGCACATTGAGAGAAGGTTTTTATCTATACAGCAAAAGCGGATGAGAAATGTAAATTATTATCTTTTAGAACAAAAGAGTTCGGACCTAATCTCATCGGACCTAATATTCATCCCAGACACCTGCAATCTTCATATTATCAACATAAAAAAGCAAAAAATCTCCGAAATTGATATCTTCAAATATATTTAATCGCGCAATGTATGTTGCAACTATAAATTTAGCAGGTTTAAATTAAGCTGAAGTTTTGCAAAATTGGTTTTTCATAAATAAAGCCATTCTTGGCTTTCTAAAAATATTTCTCAGGCATATAGTTCAATTTATTTCAAATTGAAGTACAGTCAGGAAAATATACACAACAATGAATATAGTTCAATTTAGTTCTTTTGTAGGAAGTTTTGCTTTTAGTAAATAAATCTTAGCTAATACAGGAACAAAAATCGAATTCCTTTGTTATCAAACGAATTATTTCCATAAAATTAATAGCAGTAATAGCTAATAATAATAATAATAATAATAAATTATAGTAATAACCTAAATGTGCTCAATACGCAAATGACATAACATGATATACACATATACAGGGTGTCCATAATAAGGATGCATTGTATGGCGATCTCCGAAACCGTAACTCTAAAAAACTCTAACATTCGGAATTCCTTGTATGGGTGCCGTGGGACGTTTGGAGCATGAAATGCTCCAAACGTTGGCGAAAGCAAAAGGCGGCATGCTCGTCCGAGTTGCACGAGACACACCTGGCTGGAAGGGGTGACGTAAAGGCAGTGGTTGGGTGATTTCCCTGGCATTTGTTGCACGTCAAAGGTTTCTTGCACTCCTCCGTGCAGTCATCAAACGCGCAACACTTGCCGCACGGCGCTGGAACTGGTGTTGATGGTTTGCTTTCCACTATTCGGAAAACGCGGCCCAGAAAATGCAATGCTCTATCGGCAATTAGTCGTTCGTAGGTCGCATGGTCTCCTGTTATTAGCCGCATCATTAGCGTTGGAGTTCCTTTTAAGAGGGAAATTATCCTTTTGCAGAATCGAACCTGGAGCTGGAGATCTCGCAGGTGGTCCAGAAACATCTCGTCAATTATGTCCGGATCAACACCGGTGACCACCACTGAGTACGATGGTGTGATGTTGCGTTTTATGTTGGTTACAAGTGGTGGTGTTGTTTTGTCTGGATGTACCTTAAACGACGTAACTACGCCTTGATGGGTGAGGAGCTCTAGAGCCTTTGTCGTGTTGGCTTCGTCGTTGGTTTTTATTATAAATGTTGATTCCTTTTTAATTATGATGTCTTTGTTGTTTTTGTTGAGTTCTTCCCATTTAATGGCTAGTTGTACTCTGGTTAGTGTTGGTGGTGCAATTAGGCTGAATGTTGATTTATATGTTGGGTATATAGATTGGTGTTTTGTCACTGTAGCTGTGGTTGATGTGGTCGGTATTGCCCTCTATTCGGATGATGTTGATCGAGTAGCAGGACGCTCTAGCGCCAGCCGTTTGTTGTCTTGGGTGGGTGTTGTTGGTGAGGGGACCGGTTTTCTACCCCTTTTCTTCGATTTTGGCTTTTTAAAGTCGTCGTCCTGGGAGGCCATGTCCGATTCGGACTGTGAGCTCCCGGGATACATTTCACTTTTGGGACGGACCCTGTATTATTGCTTGTCTTAAAAAAAACTATCAAAATTTCTCGCAGTTTGCAAATATCACGACTATTTCTATACGCTCGCACTGGTACGTCCGTTTGCTACCGAGGTTAAAGCGCGAAAAACAGTTAATTAAATTATCAAGTAATCCGTGAGACCTATTGATATACAGAGTGTTCAATAATCACTGCATTGAAGTTGTTGATCTACTTTTTAGAAAAATCAGTATAAACGATAGGAGCAAAACAAAGCATATTACAGTGACTGCATAGTAAGCAAAAGTAATAAAATTTTTAAACATAGTGGTAGTAAACATCTTTATTTCTAAAAAAGGCTATCGACCTATCGGTCTTTCTGCCCTTGTTTAATACATGTAGTCTTAATCTAAATAAAAAACAAAGATGAAAATTCTCTTATTCTAAGTTAATAATCTTATTAAATAAACTTTCCAATTCTAATGACAAGAAAAAATTATTTTATTGTCCAGTAGTCAGTTGCGTTTGTAAGTGTTCGAGTAGCGTTGATGTAGGGAAACGGAAGCGGGATTGTCTGGTTGGCCTTGTAAGACAAAGGGGATTCAGTATGGTCCAGTTGTAGGGGTTGTTTGTCCATTTTGTCTGTAGATGTATGAGTCTTTCCGAAATCTTTGTCATGTTTGTGCGTTGGTATAGTAGTTGGGTGAAGGGGTTGTGTAGTGGGTTTTGGGGGTGTCTTATTCGTGTTATTAGTCTTAGTGCAATTTGTTCTGTTGCTTGTATATAACGTTTTGTCCTTTCTGTTCCGTTGGTCATGAGTATATGTCCATAGTCTAGCAAGGGTCTACAAATAGCTTTATATATTTTGGTGGCGGTGTTTGTGCTAATTACTCTGTCTTTGTAGGTTAGTGATCGGAAGTGTTTTGATCTCTTTATTGTTTCTGCCCTGATGTTTCGTATGTGTTTAGTGAATTTAAGTTTGTGGTCAATTGTGGTTGCTCGGTTATTTTATGTCATTCTTTGGTTCTGTCGTTTGGCCGTCTGCGATTATTGTAGGCGAGTCCGCGTTGAGTCTGTGGTTTGTGAGTAGAAGTTGATTTTTTGACGCGTTTGGTGTTAGTCTCCATTTATAGAACCATGACATTGTATTGTTCGTTAGTGTTTGGAGTCTTTCAGTCGCTTTTTCAGTGGTTTTGTCGTGTTCTATTAGTGCAGTATCGTCGGCGTATAGTAATATGTCCGCTGATTTGTCTATTTGGTTTTTGTCTGGTAAGTGGTAATTATAGATATCATGGCAGTATATATTATATAGGAATGGTGAGAGCGGTGATCCTTGCGGGAGTCCTTGTTCAGGGGAAAAAGAAAAAGAGTTTTCAAGTAAGTTTTTTATGATGTGAATTAGATATGTTGGTGTGTGGAGTTTGTGAAGTTTGTAGAGTAAGCCCATATGCCAGACACTCTCAAAGGCCTTGTTAATGTCCATGAATAGACACGCCGACTTTCTGTCAGTTAGGTGAGTCGTTTGTATATTGTCGGCCAAAATAAAGACCGGATAAATAGTCGAGTGATGTTGTTTGAAACCAAATTGGTAGGTAGGTATATATTTTCCAATCACTTTTTCATTCCGCTGGTTTATTATGTATTCAAAAAGTTTGCTTAGTACTGGAAGTAGTGTAATTGGTCTGTAGTTGCTCGGTTGTGTATTGTCCAGTCCATTTTTGGGTATAGGGATTATTAAGCCGTTTTTCCATGTTTTTGGGATTTTGTTATTTGTGATGCAGTTGTTCAATTCAGGTAGGATCAGTTTGTGTGTTTCTTGAGTTAGGTTTTTCAAGAGTTTTGCCTTAATTTTATCTTTTCCCGTTGTCGTGTTTTTGATATGCGCTAGGGCTTCATCGTACTCTGTGTCTGTGATCAGTTTGTAGGTATAGTTTGGTGAGCTGTTAAAATAGTTCAAGTACCAGTCTTTGATCAAGTTCCAGTTGTCATTGTCGAAGTTAGGGTTTGTCGATATGCTGAAGGCCCTTTGATAGTGTCTGGCGAACGCGTCCGCTTTCACTTTGCCTGTGTAACGTTCTATTCCGTTTTCGTGAATTGTGTCAGTAGTGCTAGTTTTTTTGTATTGCGCTAGTTTATTAATTTTTCGCCAGTATGTTTTGCCTTTGTCTTTTTGAATTTCTTTACATTTTTCTAGCCATTTGTCTTGTCTTTTTAGGTCGTTATTTTGAGTGTATGTATATAGTCTGTACAGTTCTCTCTTATGTTTTATGAGTCTCAGTATGAATTTGGGCAGTGCATGTCGGTAGAAAGCATTTTTTATTTCCGGGCTAAATTTTCCTATGGCTTGTGAAATTTGTTGTTGTATGGTTTCTATTGAAATGGGCTGTGCTTGCGATTGAATGTAGTCATGTATATGTTGTTTCACTTTGTCTATGTCAGTCTTTGTTAGGTTTAACTTTTTCTCTATAGGAGGTATATTGGAGGTAGGTTGTAAGTCTATGTTAAACGTAATAGCCAGGTGGTCGGATCCATGTTCGTTGGTTAAGTTTATGTTGTTGATGGTGTTTGTTAAGTTTCTTGTGTGCAGTAGAACGTCTGGTGTTTTTAAACATTAACTGACAAAGGTTAAATAACAAGAATTTTAAAAATAATACATTTGGGCATATTTAATAACATTTGTAAAGCACTTTGCCAAATTTTTGCCACAATTTTTGTCAAATTTTACTAGTAAAGTTGCCTACTTAGGTAAATAAATTGGCTAATCTCGTACTAATTGTCAGTAAATTAACCAAATTGATTCATAGACATATTAGAAACAATTTTAAGATTTAAGCGTTTCAAACTATATCTTCCACCTATTATATAGGATTTAATACATTCCAATAAATTTTATTGTTCGAAAAGGTCTGGGGCAAAATGGAATTAAGAAGAAAAGAGGCGGCTCGCAAGTTACGGCAGCCTATTGTTACAGAATTAGAAAACGAAGTCAGGGATAATTTAGCAGATTTACGAAGTATGGTGTCCCGGAATTATGCCGCTATTTTAATGGGTATTGGAGATGCAAAAAAATTCCATCACATGAACAATAAGAACAACGACTCGTTGTCGGATAGAGATCGGCGAATATTTGAAACGTTGATTTTTCTAACTACAAAAGTTGTCTGGATTGCCTTATTTCGGAAGAATTTTTCCTTAATTGGTAAGAATATAGAAATGTAAACGTGAAACTTTCTGTTCTTCTCTTATTTTTATCATCTCGGCCGACCGAAAACAGAAGCTGAGATAAATGTTGAGGTCTATGCTGAGATGGATAATTTTATATTTAAAAATTGAAAAATTCATAGAATATGTAAACGAAAACATATTCTGAAATTAATATAATTTATACATAATAAATTTTTCACTGTTCTTGGTCACATAATGACTCAAATTTTATTTTTCAGGACTCATGCTCAGTTTCAATGTCTACTATCTTTGCCCGACGTTTCACTAGCATCTACGGTTAGCAATCTCAAATGCGATGTGATAAAGTTGTGGTATAATTTATTTCACTCCAATATATTCCTAAACAAACAAACAAAAAACAAAAAAATAGACACCGAAACGTATTTGTAACATTTTAAATAATAAACAATAAAATTGACTGAAGCCCAGGAATATATTGGAGTGAATTGAAGTACAGTCAGGAAAATATACGAAACGGTTTAATTTATTTAATTTTCTGTTTGTTTTCCGGCACAAAGTACACTTACAGGTAATTATGTGTAAAAATTTATTAATGACTATCCTTGTACACACACATTACCTATAAAACATATATATTGTTTTTTAAACATAAACAATCTGATATTTGGAAAGCAGCATGATAATTAAATATGTTCCAGTAACGTCCAGTCCAGTTAAATACATACAGGCGTGTCATTTCAATACGACTCACGTTAAATATATCTTAAATTTGAAGAATAAAAAAATATTTCTATCACTTCTGCACCACCAACTAACATCACTTTAAAATGTCAATTGGCATCTCATGCCGTCTCACGCATCATTTTGAATAGCATTCGATACTTCATGAAGTCTAATGATGTAGGATAAAGTACAACTGGACGACTGGTTTGCGATTTGGAAAAGAAAAAGTATCAGAGTTCAGACTTTTGTTATTTCGAAGTTATTACATGATTAGTTTGTCATCGTCACTACATGCTTCAGAGAGTTTAAATTTCAGAAATTGAGATGGGATACACTTTAGAAGAAAGTTAGTGCTTCAAGTTTGAAGAAACAGGCTTAGTATGTAACAACGAAGATACTGACTGGATTCTAAATAAGGCTTGCCAAACTAAGGTTTTGGGTCAGTTTGCAGCTGATCGATTTTAAAAGTCGTAATATTTCTACATGTTATGTACACAAGATTTTCAAAAAATTACAAATTTTACAAGAACTTGGTGAATATTCTTACTGTAGAAGGATTTAATTTTTCCGAATATTATGTCAGCTAATTGATGAGGATGCTATATTCATTAAAACACCTGCTTAGTGCTAAATCGACTGTTTTATAAATGGGACTGTTAACAAACACCCTGTAGATATTGGGACAATGAAAACCCACATCAATTTACAAATAATCATGCCGACATGCATTGTCATCTTCTAGAAAAAGTAATTGAGCCACTTATAATACAATCGATAGAAAATCAAATGGATTAAAATGGATTTATATTGCTAGAGGGAAAAAATCTCCCTCAATTTCCCCTCAAATTTTGGCAATGTTTGTAATGAATTAAAATACAGGTTTGACTATCTTCTAGCAAATAACAACGGTAATTTTGGACAATTCATCAAATACGGTACTAAAAGGTCAAATCGATAAATTACCAAATATTTTGTCGATTAATATTTCTGTCTTAGCATAAAAAACCCCAGCCAAAGTGGATAATTCCAGATGGCACAACAAAAAATGAGGTCTATTTCATAATTTTTGACATAAAGAATTTTGTTCGAGATGTAATTTTAATAACTACATTTTCTATATGCAGTGACCATCGGCTAGTTAGGGCTAGAATAAAAGTGAATGTCAAAGGGCAAAAAGTGAAAATTGCATCGGCTGCTTCAGGCAAAAAAGGGCATCTATCAAAAACAAGGAGACATACCAAAGGGAAATAGCTTGAAATCTTAAAAGCTACGACATTAGTGACAAATATGTCACACTTTAAATAAGGCCCAAGAAAGACACAGCAAAAAAGTGAAAAATTGGGAAGAGAAACTAATCCAAAATATGAAGAACCTAATGAAGGATAGGAGATAAATAAAGAGCAAATTCCGCTGTCTTGAGAATTATCATTAAATATATCTCCGACAACAACTTACACTAGCCATACAAAAATTCAGCCCGGAAATAAAAAATGCTTTCTACCGACATTCACTGCCCAAATACATACTGAGACTAATAAAACATAAGAGAGAACTGTACAGACTATATACAAACACTCAAAATAACGACCTAAAAAAGACACTGAACTAACTTAACAGAAACATTAAAACTTTGATCGGACAATACCGACAAGACAAATGGCTAGAAATATGTAAAGAAATCCAGAAGGACAAAGGCAAAACATACTGGCGAAAAATTAAGAAACTGGCGCAATACAGGAAGACTGGCACAATACAGGAACGTATTATAGTACAACGTATTATAGTACGTACAACAATATAGAACGTTACACAGACAAAGAGAAAGCGGACGCATTCGCCAGACACTATCAAAGGGCCTTCAGCATATCGACAAACCTTAACTTCGACAATGACAACTGGAACTTGATCAACGACTGGTACTTGAACTATTTTAACAGCTCACCAAACTACACCTACAAACTGATCACAGACACAGAGTACGATGAAGCCCTAGCGCACATCAAAAACACTGCACCGGGGAAAGATAAAATTAAGGCAAAACTGTTGAAAAGCCTAACTCAAGAAACACACAAACTGATCCTAACTGAATTGAACAACTGCATCACAAATGGCAGTATCCCAGAAACATGGAAAAACGGCTTAATAATCCCTATACCCAAAAATGGACTGGACAATACACAACCGAGCAACTACAGACCAATTACACTACTTCCAGTACTAAGCAAGATTTTTGAATACATAATAAAGCAGCGGCTTAAAAAGTGATTGGAAAATATATACCTACCTACCAATTTGGTTTCAAACAACATCACTCGACTGTGCATCCGCTCTTTATTTTGGCCAACAATATACAAACTACCCACCTAACTGACAGAAAGACGGCTTGCCTGTTTATGGACATTAACAAGGCTTTTGATAGTGTCTGGCATAGAGGCTTACTATACAAACTATACAAACTACACACACCAACATATCTACTACACACCATAAAGAACTTACTAGAAAACAGACAACTACAAGTACGAATTGACAAAACACTGTCATTTTCTTTTTCCCCTGAACAAGGGCTCCATCAAGGATCCCCGCTCTCACCGTTTCTCTACAATAGATACTGCCATGACATATACAATTATAACTTACCAGACAAAAATCAAATCGACAGATCGGCATACATATTACAATACGCAGACGACACGGCACTTATTGTACATGACAAAACTACTGAGAGAGCAGCTCAAAGACTCCAAACACTAACAAACAACACAATGACATGGTTTTATAAATGGAGACTAACACCAAACGCGTCAAAAAACCAACTTCTTCTCACAAACCACAGACTCAACGCTGACTCCCCTACAATAACTGCAGACGGCCAAACGACACAACCAAAAAACGACGTAAAATACCTTGGAATCACAATTGACCACAAACTTAAATTCACTAAACACATACGAAATATCAGGGCAGAAACAATAAAGAGAACAAAACACTTCCGATCACTAACCTACAAAGACAGAGGAATTAGCACAAACGCCGCCACCAAAATATATAAAGCTATTTGTAGACCCTTGCTAGACTTTGGACATATAATCATGACCGACGGAACAGAAAAGACAAAACGTTATATACAAACAACAGAACAAATTGCACTAAGACTAATAACACGAATAAGACACCCCCAAAACCCACTACACAACCCCCCCACCCAACTACTATACGAACGCACAAACATGACAAAGATTTCGGAAAGACTCATACATCTACAGACAAAATGGACAAACAATCCCTACAACTGGACCATACTGAATCCCCTTTGTCTTACAAGACCAACCAGACAATCCCGCTTCCGTTTCCCTACATCAACGCTACTCGAACACTTACAAACGCAACTGACTAATGGACAATAAATTAATTTTTTCTTGTCATTAGAATTGGAAAGTTTATTTAGTAAGATTGTTAACCTAGAATAAGAGAATTTTCATCTTTGTTTTTTATTTAGACTAAGACTACATGTATTAAACAAGGGCAGAAAGACCGATAGGTCGATAGCCTTTTTTTTTTAGAAATAAAGATGTTTACTACTACTATATCTCCGAATCAGCTAGGAAAGATATCATAAAATATAACAGCAAGCATATATCCCAAGTAATAGAAAATAACAAAAGTAAGGTACTACGGAGAAAAAACCAAACCTAACAGAGAGGATATTTTTACGATCACAGAAGATTTTAATCAAAAGCTTTATAAAACGGACGAGGAACTGCTTCAACCGAGGCAAATATCGAAAATTCTAAATGTAGGATCCGAAGACGTCCCTGAAATGACAGTTGGTGAAATAAAAGTTTTCCTCTCAGATATGGAATAAAATAAAGCACCAGGAGACAACAATATAATTATCGAATCAACTAAAGGAGGTGATGCTTTAACAGGGTTACTTTAAAAACTGCTCAACGCATGTCTTTTGAAGGGTACAGTCCTCTCTCAATGGCACATTGCGGTGAATATTCTCATGCATAAGAAGGCTGGCGTTGGCATTTCAACATGAATATACTGACGCCTGAACAACGCTTCCAAATTGTGCAAATTTATTTTAAAAATAATGGTTCTGTTCGAAATATGTATCGCGCACTACGTCCATTTTACGGTCAGCATAATCGTCCATCAGAGCAATTAATTCGACTAACTATGGTCCGTTTTCGCACCACGTTTACTCTAAATGATAATACGCTCCTACAGAGACGTCGTACACAAGAAGCCAATGCTGCTGTAAGGCGTAGCGTAGTCGTGCACAGGAATGGGATATGTGTCGATCCACTTTATGGAAGATTTTGCGGAAAGATCTTGGTTTGCGTGCTTACAAAATCCAACTCGTGCAAGAATTGAAGCCACACGATCACCTAACAAGGCGTAGATTCGGTGAATTGGCCCAAAAAAAGATTGCCGTTGATTCCGATTTTCATAAGAGAATTTTGTTTTCCGATGAAGCTCACTTTTGGTTGAATGGCTACGTCAATAAACAAAACTAACGTATTTGGAGTGAAGATAGTCCTCAGGTATATGTTGAGACACCGTTACATCCAGAAAAACTGACTGTTTGGTGTGCTTTATGGGCTGGTGAAATCATTGATCCGTATTTCTTTAAAACCGATGCTGGCCAGAACGTTACAGTCAATGGTGACCGCTATAGAGCCATGATTACTGACTTTTTCGTTCCTCAATCGAACGAGCATGATGTGCAAGAGCTGTGGTTTCAACAAGATGGCGCAACATGTCACACAGCTCGTGCCACAATTGACTTACTGAAGGAAACGTTTGCTAACCGCATAATTTCACGTTTCGGACCCGTGAATTGGCCTCCAAGATCGAGCGATTTAACGCCGCTAGACTATTTTCTGTGGGGATATGTGAAGTCGCTAGTCAACGCCGATAAGCCCGAAGCGATCGACCACTTGGAGGACAACATTCGCCGCGTTATTGCCGATATACGGCCACAAATGTTGGAACAAGTGATTGAAAATTGGACCTCGAGATTAGATTACGTTCGAGCCAGCCGTGGCGGTCATATGCCAGAAATCATATTTAAATTATAATGCCAAAGATTATCTTTTGAATAAAGTCAATTTTAAAAATGCATCCTCGTTTTATTCCATTTCAAAGTTCTATACTTCTAAAAAAACACCCTTTACTAAGCGATGGTGGTGAACATATGATCAAAATGAACTGTTGCTCGCCCTCGCAATTTTGATTAAGCTTTTTTGAAACCAAAAATAACACACACATAAATAGAAAATTTAGCAGTAAATTGAAATGATACCCCCCCAAGAAATCAAATCAATAATTTTAATAGGTTTCCATAATTCCCCAAATTGTAACAATTTGATGAAAGAAATACTTTAATAACATTAAATTTCCGTCGTGCTCGTCATTTTCCGTCTTGCCTTGAACGCGTGCAAAATAGGTAAATTATTTTTTGGCCCGATTTCAATGCGTCCTGATCTCCTTTGTGTAGTATTTAAACTTTAAGGGCGGGGCGGGGCGACGCGGTACAACGCGCCTGTTCTGGACCCGGCTTTAGGCTAATTGTCCAATTTATTTGAATATGTGTAAGATATCACGGTCTGAGTGAATCAAAAATCATATTTTTGAATGATTTGTAATAATTTTTTTTAAATGATACACAATGGTCATCTTAACATGGAACCTCTAATCCCAATAGCAGAACATTTTTTAGCCATGTTACCAAATTTCAAATGTAATTCTTATAGTGGAATGTTATCCAACTTAATAGCAACAGGTGGAGAAAAACTATTAAGTGGAATATTTAGTTCCTGTGGACGACATATCTATGATCACATATACCGGGATAAGGTGTCTGTTTTTGGAGCTCAAGCATAGAGACCTCGGTAACCATTTAAGATTCGAGATTGGTTAAATTGGGGCAAAGTTGCGGAATCTAGAGTTCAGCAAAATGATCTTTGAAAATTTAAAAAAATGCTGCTACTTCCGGAGAGAAAAAAAACCGAAATTGGAAAAAAAAGTTTTTATTTTTTCTTTAGCTTATTTGGCGCGGAAATTTAAAATGAATAATTCTTCATCATTCCAACTTTTTCTGTTCTACAACGTGGCGATATTGTATTTAAAATCCGACGAATGATGAAGTATTATTAATTTTAAATTTCCGCGCAAAATAATCTGAGGAAAAAATAAAAATGTTTTTTGGAATCTCGTTTTTTTTCGGATATCTCCGGAAGTAGCAAAAATTGTTGGACTTTTCAAAGAGCATTTTGGTAAACTCTAGATTGCGCGACGGATCTCATATGGTTACCGAGATCCCCATGTTTGAGCTCCAAAAGCGCACACAAGGTATAACCAGAGATTAGTTGTCTAATTAGTTGTCTAATTAGTCAACTAATCTCTGGTATAACGACCGTATCCGTATCAAGCAGCGAGTTTGACTGACTATCTTCTCATTTTTTGCTTGAATATTTTCCTATTATTTAATAACTAAAAATTCTTTCACAAAGCAATATTTACAGAGACTTTGTTCATAGAGACACGTTGCCTATTTTGCTGAAAGCGCTTGACTTACATTGAACATCAAATGGTTTATGAAGAAACATTGAAAATATATATATAAATATTAAAAAGTTTGAGAAAAATAATATTACGCTTGTTTTTACAGAAGCTCTTATCGGCATGTTGGGTAAGAACTTGCAATTATTTGTCTATGGCTACATCGGAAATCAAAATACGAACAGAAGCCGCATAGATGCGTGTGACTACATTGCTAAATATATGTACTTTTTCCTCAATATTTAATGAATTTTTCCAAAAATTTGCCTTCATAATACCTGTCTTGATAAAACAATATTATTTGATACTGCGCTAATATTGCCCTTTTTATGAATAGAGGATAAGAACTTAATGTAGTAATATTAGCGTCCTTAGCGCTGAAATATCGGCTATATGAAAACAAACCTTTTTCGACCGCATCCGCATTGCTCTTGAAATTTGCTAGCAAAACGTCAGGCGCAGATAATCGCAATTTTTGTAAACACAACTTTCAGATGTAAAAATGTTGTTTCAGTGTGTGAGTCTATCACAAACGGCTCTTTAATTGCAATGTTAAAAAGAAAGACGAACATCCGTTACGCATTTCGATGAAATTTTTCAATTGTCAATTCATATACGTATTTTAGAGAAAGAAATAAATCGATTACTAAGAACATTCAACTTCAGCCCAATTGAACACCTCGGAAAAACTAACTTAGAAGACACCCCAGAAGAACAACGGGTTTTACTGGGCAAGGCTTTTCGATCTGAAAAAAAATTGTTGCATCGATCTCCCGCAATTCAACAGATCCTTTTCGATGACCATGACTATCAGCTACTTTCGATTGGTCTCAACGACATACCAGGGTACATCAAGAATCATTACTATGCATTTTACGTTTAGTAATTAATATTTAATTTTAGAGCTGATCAGAGAATTTGCTACTTGGAAATTGCCTATGCAGCTCCGGAAGAGTTACTTGTACAATCTGGAATAGCTGTAGGGGTTTTAGGAGTAGGACGGAAATACCTGGATGTAATGCTCAAGCCTAAAAATATTTCCACGACGGTAAAGAGAACTAGCGTTATGAAAATTGGAGAGTTTAAAATCCCACCAAAATCGTCAAGCAGGTAATGTGGTAATTTTAAAATACTTAAAAATGCTTTCCTCATTTTGATAACTTTCAGAGATCGGCTGATATCTGATACTCTTTCCAATTGCCCTTGCAAATACCAAGAAAGCCACGCTACCAAAACCGCTAGAGCCGCTCAGTGCAAAAAATGGAGACTCTATTTGGAAATGGGTGGCGTTATAACTAGTGAACTGTGCGAAATGGGTTCAGGTCACACTATTCAACCATCCTTGGGGCCTTCCGGTATCTTAGCAAACTAGTTCGTTGCCTCAATTTGTAACTAAAAGTCTTTGAGCAAAGAATCACATTGATTAAACTGGCCCGGCCGTCTTCAGGGCGCACGAGAAAGAAATTGTTTTATGTACTTACCATTTTGTTTTGATGATTGTATTCCATGAGGAGCTACAGGGTAAGGGCCTGTAGGAACCAAAGGTCCGTGTCGGTTGATAGGAAGTTGTAGTCGCCCACAATTTGAGAGTAATGATCTGTCTGAAGTCCCTGGATGAACAGTTAAATTCATTACACTGAGATCTGTAGACGAATTACCTAAAACATTTCATTCAAAACGCTAAAATAACTAATTTAAAATTATTCAAAAATGTCAATTTTCTTAAATTAACATTATTTTAAATTTATTTTGAATAACCAAGTCGACAAAGAGAAGTAACATAACTTCGGTTATTTTATAGGTAGGTAAAAATTCAGTGCAACCGTTTTAAAAGCTGGTCACATAAGGTCAACTGTTCCTCTGTATAAGGTGAAAAAGAGATGTTTAAGAATAAAAATCGGAATTTTAATCTATGCTAGGAAATTTAAATAACTGTTGCACTATTTAGTCAACACGAAATAGGCAATGAAAAGAAAATTTTAAATTAATAGAAACACACAAGTTAAACTTCTCTGGAAGTAACTCACAGGCGAACAAAGGACAACAGGCCACAAGACCAACTCGGAAAGTTCTGGCCATAAAGCAGACTATTTATTTAGTGCGGGTAATGAAGAACAGCAAACAAAGGGTATGGCGAACTTATAAATCAAAACATCGTACGCCATTCCAACTAATACAACGAGACATTTTAGAAAATGTGCAGTCGGTTACCCACTGTAAGCAAAGCTAAGTGAGCGGTAAGTTGGAAAAAGAGGCAGTAACATAATTTGAGTTCATCATTCAAATATATGCTCCCGTCTCCCTTGAATTATCTGTTAATCCACAAGATCTACAAGAGCTTCAAATGTTGCTCTGCAAACGCGAAAGGTCCAGAAGTACTGCCAGATATTAAATGAATAGTTATTGAAACTGAGGGGCTATGGGAATAGCTAGGGGAATCGAATAACTATTCAAGTTATAGCCCAGTTTTTGCAATTGACAAAAAAACTCTTAAAATGAAACCCTAAGCAGATGTTTATGTCATCAGGAATTAAAGAGGCTCCTGACTCGCAACAAAGCTGATCCGAAAAGAAGAATGGCCTCATATATGAACACATAGTTAAATCTTCTTCCGTGTTTCAGGTCACTAAATTCATATTCATACTATTATATTAAGCTTGTGAAATTGTTATTACAGATCCCGTTATCAGAGGAAGGAGGAAAATTATTTTTAGTTGTCATAATCGTTTTCAAGAAAGTTTCTATTCACATTTTGATTTAGACATGGGCATAAAATAGAAT
This sequence comes from Dendroctonus valens, assembly GCA_024550625.1. NCBI lineage: Eukaryota > Metazoa > Arthropoda > Insecta > Coleoptera > Curculionidae > Dendroctonus > Dendroctonus valens. The sequence continues at coordinate 292,194 of JAJTJO010000588.1, forward strand.
AGACAATCGAAAAGACAATTCGCAAATGAAAAAAGCTCAAGGTCAACACTATCACTTTTTATCAGTAATATATCTAGCACGTGGAAGAACTTATCTTTGTGGTAGGACGCACGCTTTCTTAGCCAAAATTTACGATTGCATTTGCCTTATAATCTTCCTTGGTTGCGCTCTTGAACTGGAAGCGGGCATGGATAATTTTCAGCCAACCAATTAAGTTAATTTTGGGCGTTACTTGATTTTTTAATAAAATAGGAAATACTTAGAGAAACAGCAAATTCAATATTGCAACAGTGCAGAAAAAATGAATGCCTTGGGTTTGGGAGATAAAAATAAAATCACTCTGAAACTTATTTCCGTATATTAATTAATTTTGACTTAATACTATTTATGATTAATTATGTTGCTTATCATTAAAAATAAATAAGCATATTATGGGTGAAGTCGTAAAGAGGTGTAGGTGGTCAACAGACAGGGAAACGTGGGAAAACCTCGAGGAGGCCTATGTCCGACAGTGGACGCAAGGGGCTGTATGATGATGATGATACCTAACAGAAAATAAATATGCGAATTTAAAGTACTTACAGATATTACCACTTTCACTGTTATTTAATCCTAGAATCGCTGCTATCGTAAACGATTTGCTGGTGGCTGAAGAGTTGCTTCTACACCTTGGTTCTTCATCCGGAGTGGAATCTTCGCACAATCCGGATAACGGAATGTCGTTATCATCGTTCTGCTCTTCCAACTGGTGGTACCCAGTCAAAAATCGACTCAAAGTATTGGTGTAGTTGTTATAATTGTGGAGCATATCATACATTTATTCAACTTGTCCGTCAGTTTCAGCTCACGTTAGTTGGTTGCTCACATCTTGAAGAACAGCTGTGATAAATAAAGAACTATTGTACTGAAGTCAACCATGTTTATTGCAGTTAAATTAGTAGGGAGGTTTGGGATGTCTGAGGGCAATTATTGTTTTCACATATCCAGGGTGATTCAGAACTATGGGATCATGCATAAAGGCATTGTGCAATGCAACAATAGAAGACAGTATAAGAACTTATTTTTTGTAAATGCCTCCTTAATGGGCTACGGCCTTAAGACGCTTTAGTACCGTTATGTGAAAAAATTTGAGAAATGTTTTTTCGAGGTTTAATGCATTTTATTTTAATTTGTTTGTGCGCAAAAATACTTGGAGTAATTGTACAAAAAGTGGGCTTTATATTCGAGTTTACTATGTGTAAACCTCGTACATGATTTCTGCTATTGTTCAAGAAGGACCCTCAAGGATTTCTCGCAGGATGTCTTGTAAAAACCCCCAATCAAATAATCATCAACAATTCCAACCCACATGTCATTAGGCCAGCGTGGCTGATGACGTGAAGCAAATACCGCGCGTGGACTTTCTTCATCCCAAATGTGGTTATTTCTACTGTTAAATATGCAATTTTTTTTGTGAAACTGGCTTCATTCGTCCGTAAAACAACACGTAACAATAATTGCTGCTCAGCAACTGATCTTGGCTGAAAATCGGTTGCAGTTAAACCTTGAATTGCTTGTAATGATGTGGATAAAGTTGCTCATGAAACAGCCTCCAAATGGAAGCTTGCGTCGCACGTAATTCACTCGGTACTGTTCTCTCTGCACCAGAAATGTGCAAGAGATTAGGGTTAGGTTTATAGTGCCAGTATCCATAAGTCGTCAAAATCAATTTGATGCTCCCTATACCAGATGCATAGCTGCCAGTTTTCAATTGGTGCCATTCTCCATTAAGACCGATTGTTCTCCAAACTTTTTAACATTTGCATTAAACCAGTAAATGTATGAAACTAACTGACAGAAAATTTTGTTCTTAGTCTGGTTAATTTTAGTGCTATGTCATTGTGTACAAACAATCTAAAATAAAATGCTTTTAAACTCGATAATACAAGTTTTCGCAGATAAAGGTCTGAAGAGGTAATAGGGCCATAGCGCCTTATGCAAACATTTTTGGACAAGGGCTCTAATACGCAAATGCCTTCTATTGATATACTGAATAATCTCTAAAAATTTGGTCTCATTTTCCTGAATCACCTTAGATTAATGTTAAAACTTGGATAAAATAAACGTCAGTAATATGTTACTAACTATAACCCCTGTCTGCAAATAATGAGTCTAGATTGACGGTTTGATAAAAAAAAATGTTTCAAACATCATTTGAAAATCCCGATTTTACATTCATCCTAAAGCCGCGTTCAAACAGTGACATCCAATGCTGTGACAGCAGTCAGTGTCACGGTGTCGTATATCAAACAATTTTGATATGTGACATAACGTCACGGCACTGTGACATTCAACTGTTAAGACAATGAGATTGTTGCAGCATTCACGTCACGACATCAGATGGCAAAACATTAATGTCACCGTGGACGATTCGAATGGAAGATCTCGTCATGAGACAAAGCAGCCACAAAGCTTGGAGACTGTTGAATCGGCTTAGTAAGGACCCAGCTCGCCCCAGAGAACCCACCCATGTAACAGCGGCCCAAATAGCTTTACAACTCATCAAGAACTGCAATCCCGAATATATGCCCTCGAATCAGACTACCAAGCTGAACAGACGAATGCTGGATGAAAACAATGATCTATCCTGCAATTCTGTCATCGTGATGGGGTCACGATGACAGAATTGCAGGAGGCGATCAAGAAATGCAAATTGCGGAGTGCCGCTAGTCTGGATGACATAATCACCGAGTAAATTAATCACTTCGGGCCTACAATAAAGACATGGCTACTGGATATGTCTAATACCTGCGTAGAACAAGGTAAAGTCCCAAAAATCTGGCGTAAATCCAAAGTCCTAAAAAACCTAAAACCCGGGAGAGAAAATAACAACCCTAAGAACATCCGCCCGATCTCTCTCCTCTGTCATACATATAAGATTCTAGAAATAATAATTCCCATCCTCATCCCACAGCACGTTGGCTTCCGACCCGGGATGAGCTGCACGGCACAAGTACTGAACATTACACAACACATTGAGGACGGGTTCCAAAAGGGTAACATAACAGGCGTAGTATTCATAGATCTCACGGCTGCGTTCGACACAATTAACATCAGGATACTGACGCAAAAAATATACAGCTTGACCAGGGACTTTAAGATCACTACACCGATTGGAAATCTACTTGAAAACCGCAGGTTTCTCGTTGAGTTCCAAGGAAATAGAACTAGATGGAGAAAACAAAAGAACGAGCTGCCCCAGGGCAGTGTGCTGGTCCCGACCCTTTTCATTTATACTAAGAACCAGCCCCTTCCCGCGACTACAACTAGCTATATTTACTCCAAAGACCGTGTAATAGCTACGGAATGGAAAACCTTCGAAGAGGTGGAGCAACGTCTAAGTGAAGCTCTAATAGAGTTGGACCTCTATTACCAAAAGAACCAACTTAAACCTAACCCTATCAAAACCCAAGCATGCGCTTTTCACCTCCGGAACAGACAGGCAAACAGGAAGCTGCAAATCACATGGAGAGGAGAGAATTTAGAACATTACCCCAACCCCAAATATCTGGGCGTAACACTATACATGGCCCTGACTTACAGGAAGCACTGCACTAACATCAAGATAAAAGTCAGTGGCAGAAACAATATTATTCGAAAATTAACTTGTTCTACTTGGGGAGCTAAGTAAAAGATTCTGAAGGCCTCCGCCCTGACCCTCTGTTACCCCACGGGTAAATACGCATGCCCAGTTTGGTACAAATCAACGCACGCTGAGCAAGTTGAGGTCGTCTTGAAGGAATCAAACAGAATAATTACAGGTTGCCTAAATCCCACCCCCCTAGAAAAGGTTCATCTACTAGCCGGCATAGCCCCCCCCCCCCCCCGAAATAAGAAGAGAGGCAGCCGCATGCAAGGAGAAACATAGGTCATCACAGACAGCGAAACAACCCTTACACAATGCTCAACCTGCCCCTCGGAGACTCAAGTCCAGAAAATACTTCCTTAGCTCGACAACAGATTTAGCAGGCTCGGGAAACAGCATCGACAGATGGAAAGCATCTGGAGGACAACACTGGATGATTCCCACTGAATATATGGCCCCAGGTACGAGGAGAGCTGGGAAATCTGCAGAGCCTGAAATGACTGTAGAACATTTAACCACAAATTCCTTGCCCGAAAAGAAGATCATTTAGGCAAACTTATATCCAATGTTGCATCATGTTGCAGCTACAGGGCGCCAAAGTCCTCAAATTAATATCGTTTTTTCCCAATAATTTATAAACGCCTTTATATCGATTTTTACTAATTTTTGAATCAACTATTGTTACAAAAATTGACGTCTTTTGACGAAAGCGTGCTCTGTTTCTAATGAGTGAAAAAAATTAAAAATGACGCTTGGTTCGTTAATAAATGTATATCTTTTGGTTACCCCATGTACAAATAATTTTAAAAAAGTTCGATTACTAGCTGATTATCTGTTTGAAATTTTTTTGCCTCTTGTAAAATTTTTGTCAGACCTACAGTTTCTGTATAAATAATTATTTACCATACCAAGCAAATCAGATGTTTAATTATTCGGATAAAACGATACCGACTGTGAGAACGTACAGAAGCAAACACACCGCGCTAGGGCTCAAATGTTACCGGACCCTTCACAAGACAACATAGGTAACTTTAACAATGCAAGACGTAGAGCGAGATAACTCATTAGGAAAAAAAGAGAGAACATCAGAAGAAACAAATACAATACATCGAAGATAGTAGAAGACATAACAACAGCAGGGCATTCTATAAATAAATATCTGGAATTAAAATGGGCTTTAAACCGCAAACAAGTAATATAATAAGGAAAGATAATGGTGAACCCATCACCGGCATTGCAGAGGTATTAAAAACATGGATAAACATTTTCAGAAACTCATCAATGTAACAAAGGACGACACAACGAATATACCGGTGTATTTAAGCGTCGAAATAGAAACCGAGAAACCAACACTAGCAGAAGTGACGAAGGCCATGCAACGCCTGAAAAACAACTAAAGCGCCAGGAAATTATACTATCCCCTCTGAATGCCTGAAAATGGGAGGTCCAGTACTCTATCAAAAGTTGCATGAGTTCGTTGCAATCGTATCCAATATGGGACAGCGAAACATTACCGGAAAGCTGGTAGCAGAGTTATAATACCCCTACATAAAAAAGGAAGCTATCAGGTATGCAAAAACTACAGAGGGATATTTCTCACCAACACCGCATACAAAGTGCTTGCAAACGTGATTCTAATTCGCATAATACGATATGCGGAATAATCGATAGGTGATTATCAGTGCGGCTTTAGACCGGGCAGGTCAACGATAGATCAAATCTTCACTATTCTCCAAATCCTCGAAAAACACTGGGAATTTGATAAGGACCTCCACCAACTATTTATCGACTTCCAACAAGCCTATGATAGCGTGTTAAGAGACCATGTATGGGTATCCATGGCAGACCCAGGCATGCATGGAGGGTAGCCGGTGCTGTGTTAAAGTTGAGAAAAACAGGTCAGAAAAGCTTGGGGTGGACAACGACCTGAAACAGGGTGATAGTTTGTCTCCAATACTGTTCAATTTCGTTTTGGACACAGTGATCAAACATTGACGTAGAAGTTTTTTCAAGCAGTGGACCAAACCTGACCTGGCATTTGCAGATGATAGACTTTGTCAGTAAAACAACCATTGAAATCAACGAGTTGTTTGGAAAAATAGAAAAGGAGGCAGACACAGTAGGATTACGTATTAATGAAGGCAAAACTAAATACATGTTTAATTCCCGGAGACAGGGAAGAGATCGACTAGGGCAAATTGTAACCATTGACACCTACAATTTTGAATGGGTCTCAGAATTCAAATACCTTGCGTAGTCATCACAGTAGACAACATCAGGAATAAAGAAATGAAGGTCCGCATACAGAGCGGTAATAGATGCCATTATGCACTTAGAGAACTGTTCCTGTGGGATATTATGTTATTGTCTACTTTGATAAGATTATGATAACAAGTATGTCAAAGTGGACATTTTTCCTTTTTTTTTTCGTCGCAATAAAAAATAGGTTTTCGTTGTTAAAATAAAATTGTTTGAGAACTTAGTTCGAGTCCTTTTTTCTCGAAACATCATCAGTCGATATCGTTCGGGTTCTGCAAGACGGGTGGTTGTGCAAGAAAACGCGAACATTGTGGCGACCGTGACAGGACTGTTGGTGTTCACAAGGGGCTTTACTGCTGTTCTTGGAAAGAAAACAGCTCAACCAGTGACTATAGAGACTGTGTAGGCCTATCAAACTTTTACCGGGTTCCATTCGTGTTGTTATTTGAACTGCTGGTGATATTGTATTGGGTTTGACATGGCACCTAATATTCAAAGTAAGAAGAAAAGTCGTACCGTTTTACGCAATAACTTTACGCGTACCGCCAATGAACTTGAGGCTCATTTATGTGAAGTGTGTCCAGATGATAATGTCGTTCGTATTTCATGGGACATGCTGCAAGCCAAGTTTGAAACCCTATCAGGAGTAGAGGGTGAGTTTTTCGAGCTATTGTTAGAAGAAGCTGATGAAAGTGAGTTGGAAGCTGAAGTACAGGGCCGGGATGAATATCTCAGAAAGTTTACCGCACTTAAGGTAAAAGTGAAAGGTTTTTTGGAAAATATTTCCCAATCAAGTAATCCAACTGCAATCACTGGTCAAACTTCAAACGTAAGTAAACGTAGTTTTGAATTGCCAAGGATTGAATTCAAACATTATGATGGAAGTATTAGAGATTGGTTAGCTTTTGGGGTCAGTTTTCCAAGATTCATGATGATCCATCGATTGATAACACCGACAAGATAGTATCTGCTTCAAGCCACATCGCCTGGTAGTAGGGCAAGACAACTGGTGGAGAGTTATCCAGTTATGGGAGACAATTACTATAAAATCATTGATAGCATGAAAAATAGGTTTGGACGAGAAGATCTTCAAATTGAGGTATATATAAGGTAATTGTTAAAACTGATAGTGTCCAACACTTCTTCACCAGGTAAAATGGATATTTGTGTACTCTATGACAAGTTAGAAACTCCGTTAAGAGCTTTAGAAGCTAGAAGCTTAGAAGAGAGAAGAAGAGCTTTGTTTCGTGTGTTAAGATTGAAACCAGTATTCCATCAATAGCAACAATTGTTTGGGTCTTTATTATTGATCAAGTGCACATGTGTATGAAAAAGCGTCGTTTCTGTTCGCGTGTGTTGCCTCTTCGCCTTCTTGGTTATCTTGTCCGCATCGCCACCCTGTCACCCATCATCCCTCTGGTCGACCATCGACATATACGAAACAAGCTTTGTTCTGGAGAACATGCGTCAGAATCCTGTTTTAAGGCCTAACAAATTAGTCTGGAGAAAAGAAAGGAAACATTAGTAAGTAGAGTAAGAAAAGGGGTTGTTTTCGCTGTCTAAAGATAGGTCACCAAGCAAGGCAGTGCAGAAAACACCTAAAATGTATTATATGTGGTAGGTCGTATGTGGTTTTAATGTGTCCAGCTTTTCCAGCTGAAAAAAGTCATGGAGCTAAGGCGTTTTCTGCTGAGGGGGTGATGAGTTTTGAAGAATGATGAGGTTGTAAAGGAGCCTGCCCTGGCTAACAACACTGGATGCCCAAATCAAGTATTTTTGCAGACCTTAAGATTGACGTTGAAGGGCCCCCGAGAATAGAAGACGGTCGGGGCTTTAATTGATTCCGGTTCTCAACGTTCCTATATTCTTCGAGACACCGCTACACAGCTTCAATACCAGCCAAAGCAAACTGAACAAATTGCTCACTGCTTGTTTGGTGGTTCTGAAATGGTAATGGGTCACAGTTGTTATAACATTACAGTTTTCGGAAGGAACCGTTCACTGGACTTTGAAGTTTTGGATCAAGCAGTAATCTGTGGAAGTTTAAGTTCAACGCTGCATGAATCAGTAAGAAATGAATTACACTCATTAGGTATCGAAATTTCAGATGGATTTCAGTCGGGACCCATAGAATTGTTGTTGGGTGCAGACATACTGGGAAGTTTCATTACAGGAAAACAAAAAGTGTTGCAATGTGTATTAGTTGCTCGAGAAACTTATTTTGGCTGGTCCCTAGTAGGGAAAACTCAAAGTGCAAATACACGTTCTAGTACAGTTACCACTACTCTGAACCTTTTAGTAAAGAACTGTTCTCTCCCAGAATTATGGGAAATGGAGACTATTGGCATAAAAGAGCCCTCAGATAAAAAAAACCAAGGAAGAAGCTGCGTTGGCAGCGAGGGATCCCTTTTTACAAACAGTTAAAGTAAAGGACGTGGGACGCTACGAGGTGAGGTTGCTTTGGTGGGAGGATCATCCCCCCCCCTTGCCCAATAAGTATAAATTAGCCCAGAAAAGACTGAACTCAGCCGTTAGAAAATTGAAGTCAGAATCCCTTTTTCAAGAGTATGGTAAAATTTTTCTTCAATGGGCAAAGAAGGGCATTATTTCTCAAGTGGATCCAGTTATGGTTAACCATTCTGTAGGACATTATTTGCCTCACCGACCGGTGATAAAAGAGAACAGCGCTACCACAAAAATTAGGCCAGTGTTTGACGCTTCATCTCATGAGAAGAATACGCCTTCTTTGAATGACTGCTTAGAGAAGGGGCCAAATTTAATTGAACAAATTCCAGACCTATTAATGCGTTACAGGGAAAATAAAATGGGGATAGTAGCCGACATAAAAAAGGCTTTTTTGCAAATATGTGTCCACCCAGAAGAGCGAAATTTTCTAAAGTTTTTATGGATTGATGCTAGCGGACAGCAAATTGTTTATTAGCACCAACGAGTGGTTTTTAGCGAAAACAGCAACCCATTTTTACTTGGGGCTACGTTGGACCACCATTTGAGTAGAAGTTTGGACAATTTTGATGGTGGCACAGCCAACTATTCAAAGCAAACGATTGAACGCCTAAAAAGAAGTTTCTACGGGGATAATTGTGTCACGAGTTTGGGAAATGAAGAATCCGTAAATCAATTTATCAGAGAAGCGACTAAGGTCATGAACAAGGGGTTATTCGAGCTTAGAGGGTGAAAGCGCACCTATAGTGCAAACCTAAAGGAGTTCGAATTAGTGGAAACTTGTCCAGTTCTGGGACTAAGTTGGCATCCTCAGAAGGACAGTATGGACACTTTGGTGGTGACGAAAAGACAGATACTCTCTATGGCTCTGAGGGTTTTCGATCCGGTAAGTTTTGTGACTCCGGTCACTTTAACACCGAAAGTTTTGTTACAGAAGCTATGGGAAAAGAACTTGTCCTGGGACGAACCAGTTGATGACGGCACAACAAGCAAGTTCAAACGGTGGGTCAGTGAGTTGCCTTCCTTGTTATGTATTGAAATACCACGTTGGATTATGGCTGGAGTTGGAGAGTCAGAAAACGCAAGTTTACATACATTTTGTGACGCAAGTAAAGATGCCTACGCCTGTGTAATATTTTTGCGTACTGTACGAGACGGGCAAATAGCTGTATTTCTAGTAGCCTCCAAGTCTAGAGTGGCCCCCATAAGAAAGTCTGGGTCCAAAATGACAATCCCTCGAATGGAGCTGCTAGTAGCCACTATAGGATCCCGCTTGTACTCAAGTTTGAGTGTTAACTTAGAGCAGAAAATACCAACATATTTTTGAAGTGATTCCTCAACCGTTGTAAGTAGGGTTCAGCGGAGAGAAGAATGGGGTGTTTTGGTTTGGAATAGGGTGAACAAAATACGAGATTTGACAGCGCCAGAGGACTGGCGTCATTTACCAGGTTCTTTGAACCCCGCGGATTTGCCTTCACGAGGCTGCTCTCCAAAGGAATTGCTTGAGCCAATCATGATTGTATGAAGATCTATTAACTTGGCCCTCTACGACAGATAATGCTAATGAAGAAGAAATCAGTCTAGAGAAGAGAAAGAAACTTGTGACCACCCTAAGCAATTTTGAACAATCCAGTTTCTTCCACTTTGGTTATTTATCTCGTTTTGCGAAGACTGTAAGACTGTTTGGATGGATTTTAAGGTTTTCACACAACTGTAGACGTTCTAGCAGTAAACACACGGGTGAACTAAGTGCCGAAGAATATAACATTGCTGAAATATGGGTTTTGGAATTAGTTCAAAGTGAAAGATTTTTAGGTGTCATTCCTTGATGACAGGGGCCTACTGCGAATTAAGTCGAGAGTGTCCAACAGAGTGCAGGATACGGAAAACTACCGTTTTCCCATTGTTATGCCGTCCAAACATATCCTAACGAGAAGCTTAATCATGGACATCCACCTACGATCTTGCCACGTAGGAACGCAAGGATTGCTGTCGATAATGAGAGAGAGATTTTGGTTATTAAATGGAAGAAGAAGTATTCGTTCCACGCTCCGTAATTGCATGGTTTGCAAAATATTTGACTCTAAAAGTGCGTCAGTAAAGCCGCCGGCTATACCACTGGACAGGGTACGAGACGCAGTTGCGTTTGAAGTTGTAGGGGTGGACTTTGCAGGACCACTATTCTTGAAGAACGGTGATAAAGCTTGGATTTGCCTGTTCACGTGCGCAGTGTACCGCGCAGTTCATTTGGAACTCACCACGTCCTTGTCGACATCTAGCTTTCTTAGTAAGTATTTTTTAACAAGTTTTAAGAAGGTTTGTGTCACGTCGAGGGATGCCGAAAACTATGTATAGTGACAATGGCACAAACTTCGTGGGAGCTGATAATGCATTTTCTGCCGTGAACTGGAAGATAATTGAGCGTGAGACAGCGGTACAACGGATCGCTTGGAAGTTTAACCCTCCATCTGCAACATGGTGGGGTGGATTCTGGGAGAGACTGATTGGGGTTTCATAAGCGATTGTTGAAGAAAATGTTGGGATGTGCACGTTTAAACTACGAAGAACTTTCAACTCTATTATGTGATTGTGAATCTGTTGTAAACGCAAGACCTTTGACATATCTGTCGGAAGATCCCAAGGACTTGATTGCGTTAACACCAGTAATGTTTCTACGTGATCAAATTGAGTGCGGGTTACCAGACTGTGATGATGTGGAGAGAGTTTCGATGAGTCGAAAAATTCACGAAATACAGACGCTACGTGAAGCTTTACTGCTAGACGTGCGCGTTTTCGGGTAGAGTACCTCAGCCAGTTAAAACTCTATGTCGATAGAAGAGGTAATACTTCAATGCAAGTTGGAGAAATGATACTCATAGGAAGTGACAACCTCAAACGCATGGAATGGCCCATTGGAAAAGTCATCGAACTATTTCCCGGAAAGGATGGTCAGGTCCGGCTGGAGAAGTTGCAGACGGCTAAAGGTGAGTTGTTGCGGCCAGTCCAGAGGTTATATCTTTTGGAATGTGGCCGAGCGTCTACGGAATTTTCGAAAATGACATTGGAAGATGAGAACATCATTGACCGGCCAATCTCTAAGGAAAAAGAGATGAAATCAACCGAAGCTTTGAGTGACCAGGAAGATGACGTTATGTAGGTGGTTGAACCCGAAATTAAGAGGACTAGATGTGGGCGCTTAACCAAGTTAACAAAACGTTTTTTGTTAAGCGCGCGACACTTGTTAATTTTTAGTAATAGGACTTTGTATTTTGTTTTGTAAGAAACTCTTTTATCAAATAGTTCCTTAGGAGGGAGAATGTGGGAAATTATGTTATTGACCACTTTGATAAGATTACGATAACAAGTATGTCAAGTGGACATTTTTCCTTTTTTATTCGTCGCTATAAAAAATAAGAAGAATAAAAAAAGTTTTCGTTGTTAAAATAAACTTGTTTGGGCCATTAGTCTGAGTCCTTTTTTCTCGAAATATTAACAGTCGATATCGTTCGGGTTTTGCAAGACGGGTGCTTTTGCAAGAAAATGCGAACAGTTTCAATCAAGAATAATGTCGCGGTCCTCAAAACTAAAATTGTACCATGCTACTATAAGACCGATAGTCATGTACGGATGTGAAGCGCGAAGCAAACTCACAAAGACTGAGATGGGCAGGACACATATACAGAGCGCCGGATGACAGAATGCTGAAAATTGCATGGCAGGAAGCTCCGACGAGCAGAAGACCACCGGGAAGACCTAAAATAAGATGGAGGGACAATGTTCTATCGAATATGCGGAAGGAAGATGGGCATTGAAAATGAACAGGAAATAATGCTAGATAGAAGTCGATGGAGGCAAATTATGCTTGCAGCCAAGACCCACATAGGGTTCTAGGGCTACTTGATGATGAATTATTCGGAAAGAAGAAAAACATGGGAAGTATTAATTCTGAATAAATGAACGAATGTAATTATTTTAAGAAATTATCAAAATGTTGACCGTTCTCCCGAACACATAAATTAATTTTTTTGAAAAAACTAAACTGTACTGTGGACTAGAGTTGTGCGATTCGAATCTTTTTAGTGATTCGTACCAGACAAATTCGTATCAAGAAAAGATTCGTATCAGGAGATTCGTTCATTTTGTGTCAATAGAATCGGCCGACGTCGCCAATATTTCATTCGTGTTAGGCTAACACGAATTTGTGTGGTACGAATCACTAAACAGATTAGAATCGCACAACTCTAGTGTTAGGTCCGGATTCCCTTTGCCGTACTCTTATAGAGTCACTTCTGTCTCGGGTGCATTAGTTTGTCGCCGTCGTATCTCGTAAAATATATGAATTGTTAAAACAGTTGTCGAGCGGATATTCTCTAAAGGAGGTCTAACAATTTATGAAAAATGATCAATATTAAGTGGAAATAACGTGTCTCTAAAACTATTATTCATAAATTTTTATGCAAAACATGTGAATATGTAATTATGTTTGTATATTCTATTATTTGTTATTTTAAGTTGCAACAACAAATAATTTATTTTTTAAATAATCTATTTTGTAATGTTTCATATTTAACATACAATAATAAACATTATTACTGTTTTCTCATAATATACAGGGTGATTCAAGGTCGATGGCGTATTAGACGTTTAAGGAGAACGCGATGCCCGATCTATCTGCGAATTTGTACAACGGAGTCATCGGATATGGTCTATCGGCCTAAAATATTTTCAGCAACGCGAACGGTCTTCTTGTATTTGAACTAATATACAGGGTGTTCTATTTGAAAAAATGTAATTGGAGCAGTTTCTATCTCTAGCCGAAAGGTCAGTATTTTCAAGACATCCTGTATAATTTGGAACAAATTGCTGTACGCCGGGATCAAGCATAGGATTTTTCTAACCCAGTACCAAAATTTTAAATTTCCAGGGATCGAAATCGTGTATGAATGTGTGATCGAAATGTAATGCAAGATTCCTTGGGGCTAAGATTTGATTAAAAGTAATGAATTTTATTTAATATTTCGCAAACCGCTTTAGATAGATATAGGAATCGTTAGGCAAAAATAATCTAACCGTGCAATAATATACAGGGTGTCTCATTTGAAATATCAAAGTTGTATGTTCTTTTAGGTATAAGCGGCAACCTCGCATAATTTAAAATATTTTAGGCCGATAGAGCATATCCGATGGCTTCGTTGTACACATTTGCAGATAGGTCGGGCATTGCGTTCTCCTTAAACATCTAATACGCCATCAACCGTGAATCACCCTGTATAATAAATATATTTTTAAATTAATTGAAAAAATAGTTGAGTTTATCTCGGTTATTTCAGAAAACACGGGTTCCGTTTTCTTATTTTCTATCACTCAACGGTATCGGTACGCGATCGATTCGTATTTCGTTCCGAATCCTGAACTGAATACCGTCTGTTGTACAGTATACTGGAACGCCATGCGATTTTAAGGCGATATGAATCACTCTTTAGTGATTCGTACCATTCGAATCACTGGAAGGATTCGGTTCAATGATACGAATCATACGAATACTAATCATCTCTACTGTGGACATCGTGTCGGGCTTGTTTTAAATAATCTGCAGCATTGAAAACTCTTTCCAGTAACTTGGCTTCTGTAGCGACGTGCAAAGCAAACAGTTTTGATTTAAGAGAGCTCCACAGAGAAAATCTATCGGCAGTGAAATCGAGTGACCTTGGAGGCCAATTTATGGGTGCATCGTTGCCTCTTCCAATCCATCTATTAGGATATGTTTCGCGATTAAAAATATTCGCGAATGCTTGATGATTACTACCATATTTGATTTTGATATTTGTTACTATAAATCTGACACTCATACGTCGACGATTACGTCGAGTCAAATGTACGAAAAATTTGTTTAAGTTAAGTCAAGTATGTATTGTTTCTAAGCAAAAATACAATACATTTGCAAACAAAATCGAATTTGCAAAATTTATTTTACAAGAATGATGATCTGCAAGCTATTGTAAATATATTTTTGTATTGCAACTGTATGTCTGACAAAAATTTTCAATGATAGAATCCTGCAAGTAGCAAAAAATTTTTAATTATTTGTAAAGGGGGTAAGAAAAATACAAACATTTATTAACTAACCAAGCATGTATGTAGTATGAACACGTCAATGTATGTAGTCATTGCTGATTTCAAAATTAGTGAAAATCGATATTGGCGTTCAGAAATTATTCGGAAAAACGATTAATTAAACATGTGTAGATCATTCTTCTTATGTTATATGCATTTTCATTTATGTTATCGGAAGTTGTTTGAAATTATCCGCTGCATTGCTTTTTGATGCAGGAATAATATTTCTAAAGTAAATTTGTCTGAGCATCACACTTTTGTCTCTACTCTATTGACGGTCTGCCGATATGCTTATGAAGTGAATTTATGGCATTTGGAGTCACAACTATTTTAGAAAGAATTATTTTTCAATGCCTCTTTTAATGAAGTTATTTAACTGAATATTAATGAAATTCTGAAATATCTATGTCCTTCAACCGATTCTTACCGTTTTCAAGATAGTTTTCAAAGATAAAATTCACATTTGGCCGATACAGGGCCAAATTTTGCACACTTTTGTCTGCTAAATCTGTCATGCGTTGCTTTTCAAAAGTAAGCATTGAAAAAATTAGAACTTTTCTGAAATTACAAGAATTAATTGATGGATGCTTATGAAATCGTTTGAACAATACATATTTCTGGTATCTATGTTCTTTGCGTAAATTTAACGCCCATTATTTCAGAGTATTATTCACTAGGAGTACGACGGCTAAATAGAATTGAGAGTAATGATAATCCTATTACCGTTTTCATAAGAATTGGCTAACTACGATAGTTTTGAATTAATTTCATTAGTGCTCTCTGGATGCTAAATGATGCATAATTCCGTCAACAAAATTTTGTATTATATCTAACCTAGTTAGTTAAAATATGTTTTACATATTATATACTTTTAAATTTTATATAAATTTTATTATATTATTGAAAAATATTTTAGATTACTCCTTTTATAAATCAAACTAGTAATGAGTAAACTTTAAACTAAGCTGTTTCCACAGGATTGCTACCAAAAGAAGCATTAATTTATAAATATCTTTGGGATCTAGTGGATTTAGTCATGAAAATACATCGAATAATTTATGTTTGTAGCTGTTAGTTCAGTTGTAAATTTAATTCCATGCTTGAATTGCAATAATCTTCAACAGTGATTCAAAATTACGTATATTAACAATATATCGAAACTGTTTATATTAGAATGGTGACTTAATCGTCCACTAAAAAAACTGTTCCGTTAGTCCATTTTTTTATTTTAAAATTCACCATGGTAATTGGATTTATTTTCCAAAATTAAAGCAAGTAAAGATGTACACTAATACCCGAATCGGGTGTTTATATGGAAATCTACTGTAGCTACAGCACAAAGAAATCTAAGCTTACCTGCTTCGATTTAATATTGCGTAGAAGCACTGATCAAACTTAAGCACCGTTTTTATGCAACAAAGTTTGTCACTCCTAATTTTTACACGTGCAACTTGCGTAAAAACCTTTAACACTTAGAAATTGCGTCCAACTATCTGGTCAGAGTGAATTAGCACAAATGAAGCCGCAGAACTTTTCAGAATTACTCTGTTATCTTGCCTAATAATATTGCTGACAGAAGATACTCTTGTTTTGGATGATCATCATTGTTACCCCTCCAACCGCAACTGGGGGTTGGATGTTCGCAGGACACACCCCTGCACAGATTATCCAGGGAGCATCCTTTGTTATCCCTCGGGTCGGCCGAGATAAAATGTCTATATTATTCTGTCTGTTTCCGTCTAACAGAGCTTTGGGTTAAATGAGGTCGAATAAACTAATTATGGCGCTTAGGGCTTTGTTAAATAGACTTAGCGATAATTAGCAAAATTTCATTAAATATCATCAACATCGACAAGTTGTTTAGTTTTAATTGAAACAAGACGTATAAAGGATTGCTTTGAATTACTGGGAGGGCAAAGAATTGAGCGAGAACATAACGTTTCAATAACTTTTGCTAATGAATATTTGGGATCGCAGGCGTAATGGAAATGAGAACAGTTTTCGTTAACGGAATAAAATTTATATCTATATGTAAGTATTTTTATACTTGGACTATTAACTCGATTGGTTAACTAAAATATTCATTATATACAGAGTGTCCTATCTAGAACCGGTGTAATCCATAATTACAAAATTGTTGCAAATTGGAAAGAAAACCAAAGTCACAGGGGGCAAGCGATCTATAACATGTTCAAAATAGCCACGCTTCCAGTTATACTAAAGTATGTTCCTATTTTGAGGTCTACCCCAAAATCTAAATATTTTTGGATAATATAAAATAATAGGGCAGAAAGACCTATAGGTCGATAGCCTTCTTTAGAAATAAAGATGTTTACTACTACTATAAAATAATAATATTTGGATAAATAATAATATTTGGATGGGAATCCTGGTGAAAACCCCACTAAAATTAATAAACTTTTGCTATTTCTTTGACAACTCACATTCAAAAAACACGTTGAGTACAGTTTTCTCAATGAAGTTGAGCAAAGTTCCAAAATCAAATTTTGAATCGAAAACCCTAAATTTGGTAGTTTGATCGTGTTTGATATTAAAAGCAAGGGTAGGTTAATGTAAGATTTTATTCCAATAATATTTACTTTACTAACTATTTACAATGTAATCTTCCTACGGAAAGGGCTAGATTGAAAACAATCAAATGTTAAATGTACCGCTTTGAAAATTATGAAAACGAAGAATTTGAACGTTTTGTATAATTTTTGGATAATGTAAAAAACTTTAATAAAGGCAAAGTAAAAAACTATATCAAGATCATAGGAGACCTTTGCTTTTCGATGTCCGCAAAGAAAAGTCCATCATTATGAGCTGTTAAAAACCTTATAACCAATCTCACGATTGCATAATTTATAAAACTTAGTGCATGTTTAATTCACAATGAAAAATAGTAATATTGAATTACTTTTAATAGTAATCTAAATTTAAAAAAATGGAGTACAGATTGATCTAAAGAGCGGATGGCTAAAAGAAATAACTGTTGCTAGACATCGACCTTAATCGAAATATTTTCTAAAAAATGATGTGTGATGTAGTAATGTAAATTTCTATGAAGAGTGAGGGTATTAAAATTGTTAAATAGTTTTAAAGTAGCGTCACATTTATCAAATGAATTAGAACATTTGTAATTATAATTATTCAAGTATGTTTAACTTGCACTTAAAATTGGTTTGAAAAGAAAAAAAAAATAAAAATCTTAAATTTGCAGTATTTTGAAAACTTAATATTTTTGAAGTAGACTAGGTCATACACTTGCCTTTATTTTTAATCATAAGTAAGACAAAATGATCAGAATTGTTAGTTTCTATTTGAAAAAATTATTATTTGCAGTTTTATGAGTTTTACTGCATTAATATTATTTCACCTCAAAAAATTTTTCCTGGGTTTCAGTCAATTTTATTGTTTATTATTTAAAATGTCACAAATACGTTTCGGTGTCTTTCTCCACCATCATCAGTTTGTCTAAAATATATATTTACAGTTATCATCAATTTAAATAGAAAACTTTCACCAAAATTCACATATTAAAATACAAATCACACACATATTAAAAAGTACATCAAGAACATTGGTTTTCAGGTGATGAGTCAGGACAAACATGTCTGAGAAAAGACTAGAATCTATTGCTTAGAGATTTAAATTTAACTTACGTGTATAGTTGTTTCTACCTTCACATTTGACTGGTCACTGAAATTCCATATTTTACTCGATATCAAGCGAGCGAAGTAAAAAAAAAACTGTTTATCGTTCGCATTTTCTTTGCATTCTAGGAATTGCTTTGCAATTCTTCAATATCAGGTGTTTATATTTCATTTACTTCAGAAGAAAATTTTTTTGAGGTGAATTGAAGTACAGTCAGGAAAGTATACACAACAATAATTAATATTATTTAAAAAATCACTAAAGGCCGATTAAATTGTTATTCACTAAGGAATCCAACTTATAGTAGTAGTAAACATCTTTATTTCTAAAAAAGGCTATCGACCTATCGGTCTTTCTGCCCTTGTTTAATACATGTAGTCTTAATCTAAATAAAAAACAAAGATGAAAATTCTCTTATTCTAGGTTAATAATCTTATTAAATACACTTTCCAATTCTAATGACAAGAAAAATTTATTTTATTGTCCAGTAGTCAGTTGCGTTTGTGAAGTGTTCGAGTAGCGTTGATGTAGGGAAACGGAAGAGGGATTGTCTGGTTGGTCTTGTAAGACAAAGGGGATTCAATATGGTCCAGTTGTAGGGGTTGTTTGTCCATTTTGTCTGTAGCCGTATGAGTCTTTCCGAAACCTTTGTCATGTTTCTGCGTTCGTATAGTAGTTGGGCGGAGGGGTTGTGTGGAGGCTTTTGGGGGTGTTTTATTCGTGTTATTAGTCTTAGTGCAATTTGTTCTGTTGTTTGTAAACAACGTTTTGTCCTTTCTGTTCCGTTGGTCATGAGTATATGTCCATAGTCTAGCAAGGGTCTACAAATAGCTTTATATATTTTGGTGGCTGTGTTTGTGCTAATACCTCTGTCTTTGTAGGTTAGTGATCGAAAGTGTTTTGTTCTCTTTATTGTTTCTGCCCTGATGTTTCGTATGAGTTTAGTGAATTTAAGTTTGTGGTCAATTGTGATTCCAAGGTATTTTACGTCTTTTTTTGGTTGTGTCGTTTGGCCGTCTGCAGTTTTTGTAGGGGAGTCAGCGTTGAGTCTGTGCTTTGTGAGCAGAAGTTGGTTTTTTGACGCGTTTGGTGTTAGTCTCCATTTATAAAACCATGTCATTGTGTTGTTTGTTAGTGTTTGGAGTCTTTGAGCTGCTCTCTCAGTAGTTTTATCATGTACAATAAGTGCCGTGTCGTCTGCGTATTGTAATATGTATGCCTATCTCTCGATTTGATTTTTGTCTGGTAAGTTGTAATTGTATATGTCATGGCAGTATATATTGTAGAGAAACGGTGGGAGCGGGGATCCTTGAGGGAGCCCTTGTTCAGGGGAAAAAGAAAATGACAGTGTTTTGTCAATTCGTACTTGTAGTTGTCTGTTTTCTAGTAAGTTCTTTATGGTGTGTAGTAGATATGTTGGTGTGTGTAGTTTGTATAGTTTGTATCCAACTTATATTATGTAACACATTCTATTTTATACTACATAGTAATAATTATTCTAGTGCCTGCAGTGGCATTTTTCTATATAAAATTTAGTATGAAAGTTATAGACTCCAGATGTTGATAGAGGATCCCCTTTGACCATTGCCCAACCTTAGACTCTCCTTGATTGATTTTGTTGGCTTGAAGACCGTTTTAATGTTATGTTTCTGCAATATCCTGCTAATTCTGTCGGTGACTCTGTGTATGTAGGGGAGGCACGCGAAGACCTCTTTCTCCACGGTTTCTTTCGCTTTTGTGTCATTTTGATAGGAAGTTCTTGGCCTGAGTATTGTCCTTATCTCCTGATTATTGTACTCGTTTATTCTAAACGCCCTGTCCAGGGGTCTCAGTTGCTTCTCGTTCAATTGGATCTCAAATCCTCTCAGCTCTTTTGGCCAAGGTTTGAATGACGCCCCGTTTTTGCCTGGGGTGGTGGTTTGATTTCTTGTTGAGATACTGACCAAACCCAACACTTCTTTTCACGAATCAGGAGGGAAGCCATTGAAATATTCAAACACCCGGACAGGTTTAATAGGAAGGAGATAGTAAGTGCGCTCAACCAGAACTGGAAGCGAGCACTACGCTCCACGTTAGCTGCATCTAGGCGCCAACCAACCGCCGCCCCAACACCAGTTCAGGAAGATATAAATAGAGCAGTCATTCCGGTTAGAAAACCAGTCATCGTCGAGGGACACGGGAGACAATTTAGACCACTATCTCATCGCCTTTGAGAATGTTCACCGCAGATGTGAACGAAACGTCAGGAAGTAATTCCCATGGACCAAGGCTTATAAACCCGGAAAACTTTTCAAATTTTAATTTAACCAACCATGAAAGCCTACACAGTCTGAAATATTAATATATTTGAAAAAAAGTTAGATTATAACTTCTTCGTCTGGTGCCATTTCTAGTGAAGATTGGCGATTATCATAGCAATTAGCACTTTGGAGGCTGCTGTCCTGCAGCGCAAAGATGTGCGCATGCAAAAACTACTACCTCAGGTTCTTCAGCCTGGATGTTGGTCTTCTGCAGGGAGCGCTCCTTCCATGACCATCACATGACCGAAATATGTTAGTTTTCTCTTCTTTAGAGTTAGATATAGGATATTATCGAGTCTATTCTGTAAGCTTTCAATTAAAATATTGCGGCCCGGTTATGGTTAAAATCAACAGCTGATCGGAAATAACTCAAAACGGTATTCTGCATGCGTTTGGGTTAGGTTATTAATAACCATTTGAGCTAAAATTTATCGGGACCAAAACCTTGCGTTTTTAAACATGTTCTACACTCAGTGAGAGTGAAACAAGTGTTAAGTTTTAATGAATATGGCATTACAAATTAATCATGTTTTAATGAGTGAGGTAGACCAACTGGAGCAAATGTAAGTTAAACACATAATTACAATGTTAATTACAATATGTACATAATAAAACAAACAACAAGAAGTTTCATTTACACGCGAAATTGTATTGAGCCATTTAATGGTGTATATAAAAGTAGATTTCGAGCTTTGCTGAGACATGCGTGTTGCACTATCACCCAGTCAAAGATGCAAAAATCATTTTTAGTTGTGCAATTTTGCATAATATTGCTTTGCTATCTTTTATTTCAGTAGCTAGTAATATGGATCAAGTTAGATATTCATGTCAATTCTCAAACACCTTGCAAGGTAAGAAAACCGTTACTTTCAAACAACATACGTACTTTCATCGTATTTCTTGCAGCTAATGTACAGTGTTGGTAACTTATGATTTAAAAGGTGGGTCACTAATATTGCTTGCGGGAATACGAAGTATAACCTAATGGATAGGAATTTTCAAACATTTCTAGTTTCAATTATGCAGCAATAACTGATGCATTAAATTATGCACTGTCATTAGTAGAACCATGCCATTCTCTGAATTTGAAAAAATGTTTTAATTTTAGTGTCAATTTGTAGAAATTTTTAACAAATATTAAAAAGTGTGACTTGTACCTTTGTCCTTTCACCACAGGCCTTTTTCAAAAATCGGTAACACAAAATCGTCTCTCGTTACATAAACGTTGGCCTTTTTAGCTAGTCCGAAAGAAATAGTTTTCATAGAGCTACATTTACAAGCACTATTTTTTTTTATTTTCAAAAATATATGTTGCATTTCCACAATTGGACGTATTGCGAAAATGGGTTAATAAAAATAAAATTTGTATGCAATAAATCAAAGTATACGGATTGCGTCTTAAAAATTCCTTGGATAGATTAGGTCACCGATCAAGCAGTACTAGAAAGGCTCGAAAGCGACAAAAACTATCCATTGAAAATTGAACGTCTAAGCAAATCTGAGGCATATTAGGAGAGATGGCCAAAGTTATCAATGGCCACAGCTTATCGTGCAAGAGAAGATATACCTACTGGAGCAGCGAACCTGGCAGATGAATATACCGTATAATCTACATGATTTAAGACAACAGTAGACCTTTCTAATTCTGTTGGGAATAAAGTACGGTTGTCATTATGATCACTAGCTTCCTACTCACAAGCACCGCAAGAAGAACTTAACTTACAGCTTGAACTAACAAATGCATTTTTATCTTATAAACAATGAAAACACTGCGTTTTGAAATATATTGCACTTCTGAATAAACTTCTTTACTTTAAAGCTGCTCATTGGTATGCCAACACCAAAATTCATAATAATTACTGTGTATATTTTCCTGACTGTACTTCAATTCAATTCAATCAAAAATTCATAATAATACCATCCATAGTTTGAAACAATTATAAAGGGAAATTATATTTACAATTTGAAATTAAAAGTAAATTTTTCTACCTTTAATACTTTTAGATGTAAATAAATTATTGAGAATTCATCAGTTAATGTGTAGTACCTCTAAAACTATTAAAAGTATGAATATAATTTTTAGTTTTATATTGAAAATATCATACAAAGATGTCGCTGCTCGAAATCTGTTTCTAAAGAGTAGTTGTTTGTATGTTTTACTCCAGAACCCACTAAATGAATTTGAATGCAATTTCAACAGTAATGCATTCATCATGATTGAAGGTCTAATTGAAATAAATGGCCATATAACTCTTTTCTACTAGTGTTATGTTTTATTGCAGGATTGTTCAATCAGCGTTAGTTTATAGTCATTTTTTCAGCTAAATACCCTCAGGCACACTTCGTTAATTAATAAAAATTAGGGGTGATATGAAGAACGAATTGTTCTGAGTTTCTTTTTGGGAAGTTTTAGGAAACGACATATTTGCTAGTCATTTTACAGATTTTGTTAGGTACTGTTATAGTGAATTATGCGTTTTCGAAAAATTGTTTCAAAAAATGTACACATTGTGAACATTACTCACTATTGTCATCTATTCTCTTATAGCTCATTATTAATAAAAAACGTTCTGTTCAATTATTGTGTATCACTATAATTTTTCCAAATTGTAGATACGCTTTCTTCTCGGTACCATAAACGCTGAAAATTCGAATGTTATCAAATTAAAAAACTTTCAAAAATTTCCTGTCAATCTTCAAATGTATTCATAGACGCTGAACTTACAAATTGTTTACGTTGATCTACAGGCAGTGAAAAACTTCATTTGAATTGTCTCAGAAAGTCTGTTTTTCAAGACCTGTAGAACCGCAAAAGCTTAAAAAGTTTTGTTGACATTTGTTGCTATCAACTGTTCAATATAAAGCGACGATAAGTTAGTACCAACCACCAAATTGTGAGACCCGTAACGTTTGTTTTAGTTAATTAATACATGATTTGATTGAAATACAAACATACAAATACATGAATTGAAATTTATATTTGAAGTGCATCTAAAATCCTTAGTTTCTGCTAGCAATTAAAGAATATAATTTTTGGCTGACATTCGTTTCGAACGAATTCCTTTTTCTAACATAATATAATAAATTATTTTGGCCAACAATATACAAACTACCCACCTAACTGACAGAAAGACAGCTTGCCTGTTTATGGACATTAACAAGGCTTTTGACAGTGTCTGGCTTAGGGGCTTACTATACAAACTATACAAACTACACACACCAACATATCTACTACACACCAAAAAGAACTTACTAGAAAACAGACAACTACAAGTACGAATTGACAAAACACTGTCATTTTCTTTTTCCCCTGAACAAGGACTCCCTCAAGGATTCCCGCTCTCACCGTTTCTCTACAATATATACTGTCATGACATATACAATTACAACTTACCAGACAAAAATCAAATCGACAGATCGGCATACATATTACAATACGCAGACGACACGGCACTTATTGTACATGACAAAACTACTGAGAGAGCAGCGCAAAGACTCCAAACACTAACAAACAACACAATGACATGGTTTTATAAATGGAGACTAACACCAAACGCGTCAAAAAACCAACTTCTGCTCACAAACCACAGACTCAACGCTGACTCCCCTACAATAACTGCAGACGACCAAACGACACAACCAAAAAACGACGTAAAATACCTTGGAATCACAAACTTAAATTCACTAAACACATACGAAACATCAGGGCAGAAACAATAAAGAGAACAAAACACTTCCGATCACTAACCTACAAAGACAGAGGAATTAGCACAAACACCGCCACCAAAATATATAAAGCTATTTGTAGACCCTTGCTAGACTTTGGACATGTACTCATGACCAACGGAACAGAAAGGACAAAACGTTATACACAAACAACAGAACAAATTGCACTAAGACTAATAACACGAATAAGACACCCCCAAAACCCACTACACAACCCCCCCACCCAACTACTATACGAACGCACAAACATGACAAAAATCTCGGAAAGACTCATACAGCTACAGACAAAATGGACAAACAACCCCTATTACTGGACC
Organism: Dendroctonus valens; assembly: GCA_024550625.1. Classification (NCBI taxonomy): domain Eukaryota; kingdom Metazoa; phylum Arthropoda; class Insecta; order Coleoptera; family Curculionidae; genus Dendroctonus; species Dendroctonus valens. The sequence continues at coordinate 316,655 of JAJTJO010000588.1, forward strand.
ATACTGAATCCCCTTTGTCTTACAAGACCAACCAGACAATCCCGCTTCCGTTTTCCTACATTAACGCTACTCGAACACTTACAAACGCAACGGACTAGTGGACAATAAAATAATTTCTTCTTGCCACTGAAATCTTATTTATTTAATAGTATTGTTAACCTAGAATGGGAGAATTTTCATATTTGTTTTTTATTTAGATTAAGACTGCATGTATTAAACAAGGGCAGAAATACCGATAGGTCGATAGCCTTTTTTAGAAATAAAGATGTTTACTACTACTATTGTTAACCTAGAATAGGAGAATTTTCATATTTGTTTTTTATTTAGATTAAGACTGCATGTATTAAACAAGGGCAGAAAGACCGATAGGTCGATAGCCTTTTTTAGAAATAAAGATGTTTACTACTACTACTATAATAAATTATTATTAATTTTTATAAATAAAAATTATATCTAAAAATAAATTTAACAAATTATAATAAGAGTGATTTTTATTACGACTCTTGTGATTCAGCATGGGTATATGGAGTTTTCTTTAAATAACGTGTATGTGAATGCCTTTTTATCCAGATGGCTTGAGTGGTTTAAGAGCAAAATTGACGCATACATGTAGCTTGTGTAACAGTAAGTTACAGTAATTTACTTAATTGCATTTTTTTATTTAAAAGTGTTCAATATTAAACTCAATATGATTATTTTTAGTTCAATATAAAATGTTTTTCGACCCATGGATGGTGGTTTGCTATGAATTCCATTTCTAGCAGAACGTGATATAAAGCGAATATACACGGCTCAACAAAAACGACCCAAAAATGATTACACATTTAAGGAATAATTTATTTCTATACACATCGTTACAAATGAAAAATATACAGGGTGGTCCAGTTTAGAGAGCGGGAAGTTCAGGGAACAATAGAGAATCGAAAAACAATATGAGTTTGCATTATATTTAAAATGTCACAAAAACATTTACAATCATCATCAATTAAATAAAAAACTCTAACCAAATTTCACACATTAAAATACAATTACATACATATTAAAAAGTATATTAAGAACATTGGCTTTCAGGTGATGAGTCAGGACAAACATATCCGGGAAAAGACTAGAATCTATTGTCTAGAGATTCAAACCTCAATCTCAACTTACGTGTATAGTTCCCTACATGGCAAACACTCAACTGGTTACTGAATTTTCCATATTTTATTCGATATCAGGCGAGTGAAACAAAAAAAACCCGTTTATATTACGGTTTTTTCTTTTTTTTGGGTTTTCAGGAATGCTTGGCAATTCTTCAATATCAGATGTTTATATTTTATTTACCTGGTCCAATCAGTTCATTTATGCGATCATCTAATTAGTGTATGGTATACATAGCTCAGATTGTCTGTATCTGATCTGAAATTTATTGCATTTTGATGTTTCTTAATTTGTATCATTTCATGGATTCTTCTCTTATTATAGTTGTCTTCATTGACCAATATTTGCGTGTTATCGACTCGCAGACGAGTTATTTAACACGCAAATATTGGTCAATGAAGACAACTATAATAAGAGAAGAATCCATGAAATGATACAAATTAAGAAACATCAAAATGCAATAAATTTCAGATCAGATACAGACAATCTGAGCTATGTATACCATACACTAATTAGATGATCGCATAAATGAACTGATTGGACCAGGTAAATAAAATATAAACATCTGATATTGAAGAATTGCCAAGCATTCCTGAAAACCCAAAAAAAAGAAAAAACCGTAATATAAACGGGTTTTTTTTGTTTCACTCGCCTGATATCGAATAAAATATGGAAAATTCAGTAACCAGTTGAGTGTTTGCCATGTAGGGAACTATACACGTAAGTTGAGATTGAGGTTTGAATCTCTAGACAATAGATTCTAGTCTTTTCCCGGATATGTTTGTCCTGACTCATCACCTGAAAGCCAATGGTCATCCGAGAAACGCTTCGTTAAGCAAATACAGGGTGATTCCAAATTGGCGTCATTTCAAGGTAATCTGCTCATTCGTTTCTTCTTATTATTAGCCCATCCTCACCCACTCCTGAACGTAGGCCTCTTCCAATTTCTTCCAGTGCAGTCGATCTTGGGCGGTTTGGATCCAGTTTTTCCCGGTGTGCCTCTGGATGTCGTCCCTCCACCTCGTCTGGGGTCGCCCAACACTTCTTTTTGTTTCCCTAGGACGCCATTCGAGGATGGCCTTGGCCCACTTGACATCGTCCACCGCCACATGTCCAGCCCATATCCACTTATTCCTTGCTATCGTTTCCATGACGTCTGAGACTCCCTTCTCCTAATGTAATCGTTCATTATTCTGTCTCTAAGGCTAATACCCAGCATTGAACGTTCGGTGGCTCTCTGAGACACTCTCAGACGATTGGCTCTTTTTTGTGTAGATCATTCGTCATGACCGGTAGAATGCAGCTTTCGAACACCTTCCGCTTAAGATTAATTGGAATTTTAGGATTTCTTAGGATGTGAGAGAGGTTACCATACTTTGCCCAGGTGATGCGCACTCTTCTTGCAATCTCCATCGTTTGGTTTTCACTGCTTGACTTTATTTAATGGCCTAAATACACGTATTCATCCACTGTTTCAATATTAATGTTGCCTAGTATGACCTGTTGTATGAGTGTTATGAGGACTCATGATCTTGATCTTAACCAAGTTCATCTGAAGCCCCACTGCTTGTGATGCTTCTTTTAGCCCCTTTAACAGGTATGTGAGCTCCTCATGATCACTGCTAAACATGACAATGTCGCCTGCAAAACGTAGATGGCTCAAGTACCCCCGTCAATGTTAATGCCTTTTAACTCCCAATCCAAGGTCTTGAAAATTCTGAAAAGTCTCCAAGGTGAAAAGTTTTGGGGATATTGAGTCTCCTTGTCTAACTCCTCTGTTTATGGGAATTTTTTCTGTGTTGAGGTCTTCTGTTATCTTCACGTGAAAAGTGCCATTCTCGTAGTAGTTCTTTATCAGATTGGAGTATCGTGAATCGACCCTAGCCTTATCCAATTCATTTAGTACTGCCCATTTTTCTACCGAGTCAAATGTCTTTTGATAGTCAACGAACCCAAGGTGAAGAGGGACATTGTATTCCCTACATTTCTCCATTAGTGACCGCACTGTCTGGATATGGTCGGTGGTGCTATAGCCTTTTCTCAATCCAGCTTCTTCTATGGGTTGATATAAGTCTAGTTTTTTACTCAGCCGTCTGGTCAGGATCTTGCTTAGTAATTTGTACAAACCACAAAGGAGGCTGATGGGCATGTAATTTTCGATGTTGCTACAGTCTCCTTTCTTAAATAGGATTTTGATCTCGGCGTTTCTCCATGCTTCTGGGATGAGGTCCTCCTCCAGACTTTCAGCATTTCTGCCGTAATGCGGTCTTCTGCTGGAGCCTTGCGGTTTTTTATAGATCTCAGTGCCCCTTCTAGTTCGGATGTATCGATCTCCGATATTTCCTCCAATCCCACATTTTGAACTTGTGCTCTGTTATCTCTCTGGTAACCCGTGTATGGCATTTCCTGTCTGTAGCGCTTTCGGTAGAAGCTTTGAATGATGGTCACGATCTCCTGCTTTTAATACACTACTGTTCCTTGTTCATTTCTCATTTTTCGTATGGTCTGTTTTCCTCTTGTCATACTCGATCTCAATTCCTTCATGTTGAGGTTGTCTTCAATTGCTTGCTGTATGAGATGGGTGTTATGGTTTCTTAGATCACTCCTTATCTCTCTTTACTTGTCTGTCAATGACGCGATAGTCTGGCGAATCTCTATCCATCTCTCTTCGAGTCTTTTGCAAATTTATTGTGGTTGCACTAAGCTTTGATGGCCTGCCTTTTTGTAGTGAGTATACTTAGTTCACTGAGGTCTAGATGCTCTTGGTTATTTTTTGGTATAGGATGTTAAGGTCTAGATCTTTCAGCGTCTTTACAGGTTGGAGTTTTCGTTCTATGTAGGAGTGATATTTATCTCTCTTGTGTTGGAGTTCAAGTAGGGTCGCTGACGATTTTTTCTAGATCATCTTTTTTCTTTCGAGCCGAGTATTTATGCATATTTTTGATCTCGCAAGCCAGTGGTCACTTCCTGTATTGAAACGATTTAAAACAGATACATCCGCGCAGTGTTGTTTTGCTGTGGTTAGGATATAATCAATCTCGTTCTTTACCTGTTCATTCGGGCTTCTCCACGTCCACTTTCGTTGCTTGAACTTTTTAAAGTATGTGTTCATGCAGAACATCGTCTCGTTGTTTATGAATTCTAATATTAACTGTCCCGTGTCGTTTCTCGGGCTCAGGGCGTATGAACCAATGTTGTTCGGGTCTGCCACTTGTTTCTCTCCGATTTTAGCGTTGAAATAGCCTAGGATGGGCTCGGCTCTTGGCGACAAGCTCTTGACACTCGAGATATCTTCGTAGAACTGTTCCATTTCCTCTTCTGCGGCGGATAATGTCGGTGCATATATTAGAATGATGTTTATGCTGTGTCTTGCATTTAGCTTTAGCTCGATATATATAACTCGGTCCGATATAGCTCTGCTGCTGGTGATTTGATGTTTCAGTCTATGGTGGACGAGAAGAGCTACTCCCCCCAAATGATGGTGGTCGGTGGAGTTCCTTTGGAAAAGTTGATGTCCCGACTTAAGCACGGTAGATGTCTCTCCTGGAATTCTTGTCTCTCATAGTCCTATGATGTCCCATCTGATGTTTTCAAGCTCTTTTTCTAGGTCTTCCAGGTGTTCTTCTAGTCGCATAGTTCGCGCGTTAGCACAGAAAGTAACAATAAAATAGGTTAGGGTAACCAGTAAATTAAACGATGTCAACAATATCTCTTATAAAAGGTTATGGATCAATGATCTATTTTCAATTAATCGAAGAAAGAGACAGTCAGTAGCCTACAATGAGAAAATCGTTTGGATGATTGTAGTGAAAAGAAATTCTTAGATATGAGTCTGTGGGTTTGAAAAGTACCGTTTTGAAATGTGGACAACTCACAAAACAGGTTGACTGACAAATAACAAAACTCCAAATATGTTTGTGCCTGTGTAATCACTTTATTGTGAACTTTTCGCAGCATTACTAGATCACACTTTGAGCAAATCTTCTAGAAATAAAAAAATTTCAATATTTTTCTCGTATTCTCCAAGTGAGCCCCTATAACCCGTTAAAAGTATTGACGCCAATTTTGAATCCCCTGGATAGGTTGTTTAAATTTGGCTTTAAAAAAATATTAACTGTCGTCAAACGGCGGTGAATATTTAAACCACATTTTACAGGCGGAAACTGTCTTTAAACGCACGAACGAAGAAGCACATTTGGCGATTAGAGAAAAATGTTAGGTTTTGCGGCGGCGTTAATGGATGATTCAAATGAAAAAAAAATGCGCCACTGCTTTAGACAGAAAATCAGTTTTGGATTCTTCATTTAGTAGTAGTAGTATTGTGGGGGGACCCGATGGGTACCGGCGAGTAGGACTTACAGGCCCTTTTCGCCATTCCCCCTCCATCCATCCCCACCTTACCACTCCAGATCTTCGCAACCCAGGCGTCCCGTCTCCCTGACAAAGGGAGACAATTCGATACGGGAGAGTGTGGAGGCCCCGAGGAGGCGCCTCCTGGTAAACGACCAACGATGGAAGACTCCTAATAGATGGTATGATGTTTCCTCCGCCATTCCACATTGTGGACATACGGGGCTATCATCAATTCCTAATAGGTGTAGGTGTCTGTTCAGACCACAATGGCCTGTCATGACCCCAATCAGATTTCTCAGGGCCCAGCGACTCCTTGACATCAACCATTTGGATGTTGACTTGGCGTTACTTGGGGTTCCAATCAACTCTTTGGCTTGTCTACATCTTTCCGCCTTTCTACACATCTCGGTGGTGCTTCTATGAGCCCCGTCATTTAGAGCTCTTTCTACCTGTCGGTTTCTAAACCCTATGTGAGGTTCGGCAGTTATTGGGCTCTCAGAAGATCCGAGCCTTGCCAATGCATCGGCCCGCTCGTTTGCCGGCAACTCCATGTGTGCCGGAATCCACGCCAGGTTTACTTGTTTCTGTTCTGCCAGTTTGTTCAGGACATCCCAGCAATCCTGGACCGGTCTACTGCCCACACCACTTGATAGTACCTTGAGGGCAGCCTGGCTGTCGGAGTAGATCTCGATTCTTCATTTACTTTGAAACAAGAGTTTCTTTTAAAATTACTCTTTAAAACTCAGAGTTTTCAATTAAAAAAAATAAAATAAAACAGAAGATAACCGATAATCGTTTAATGAAACTGTAACATAATAAAATCATAAATTCAATGAGTGGTGTATCACAACACAAGTTAAATAAATTGTTTGAAATGTTGCCCACCCACTTCAATACATTTGTAACATCGTTTAACTACAGAATTTATTACAGCTGATCGTTGATTGGGATTTTGCCGCATATTATTGTGGCCTTGCTGGAGTAGAATAAACTTTGTCTTTTACATGTCCTCAAACGTAAACGTTTAGTGAATTAAGATTCGGAGATATGGATGGCCAGGCCATTGGTACAATTCCATTGACCACATTCCTTTCTTTATAATTCCTTCCTAGCCGGCCAATCCACGGATAATTAATGTTTATCCATTCTTTCACAGCTATTCCCAAATGCAAGGATGTTGCATTCAGTCGTATCCGACTTTCATGTCTTAAGTTAAGTGGTAAATCATCAAAGTCCTACAGAATATTACTGTAGGACTTCAAGGAATAGTTCTGAATTCAATGTTGGGGGTAGAAAATATGTATCAAACAGTCTCATCAAGAACTCGTAACCAAACGTTTACTAAAAATTCATTTTGAAATGACCGTGGACGAATTTCTCGAAAATTTTTATTTGCCCAAACATGGAGATTATAGCAATTCGTTACTCCACGTCTACAGAATTTTGTGCAAAAAAGTAGGATGTTCTTCTACCGAGTTTAAAAGCCAATGACAAAACTGCATTTGTTTTTTAGCATACCCAGAATGTAAATTTTTCACGAGCTGTAAGTGATATGCGTGCCTATGGATATCTCGTAGTGTTCGTAATATTTGAGAATTAAAAGGTTAATAAATCTTATAAGGTTAAAGCATAAAGTCGTACCTAATTGCTGAGCCGCCCTGCTTAAGCTCAACCTCAGATTGTTATCGTTGAAAAGTGCGAAGAATCCAATTCTAAGTGTTATTTCGACGGTTTCTGTTATGCTCATTATTAAGACGTAAGACAAACTTAGAAAAATGTTCTACTGAAAACACGAGAATCTGGAATTCTTCTATTTGGATAACGCCTTTATTCATGTACCTACTGCCTCTTCCGCATTTCCATCGCAAAATCCATAGCAAACATATTAATTGCGGCATATTCTTCTTTACTAAAAAGCATTTCAAAAACGAATGACAACAACAACAACTGAATCTGACACATTTACTAATTAATTGGACAGATAAATTTGTTACCGTCGCGCCGTTTACTTGTTTTTCAGAGGTCACTTTTTCCTAATATGACACTGAAACAGGTGTTTTTGCGTTGGCGGAGTCTAGCTCTTGCCATTTCTAAAATAATTGGTTTACGTATAAAACAAAACAATATTATGAGATAGTTTTTCTACATTTCAAGTAATACCGATAGCTTTTGTTGATGAGAAACATCACAGATTGTTATTGTAATTTCATACTGTTTTATTAAAAAATTATTAATTATTTTTAATTTTTTACTTGCAAACGGTAAGCTGTACAGATAATTTAAAAGAAAACTATTTCTTTCAAACTGAATTAGTAATTTAAAAGTAATTTTTATTCTATGAAATAGTCGTAACATATTTTGTTTTCATTTAAAATATCCAGTGTTAACCACACGAGATTCTTAAATATGGTTTATAATGCAAACTCATATTGTTTTTCAGTTCTCTATCGTTACCTGACGTTTGCTCTATGGAAACTGGACCACCCTGGTAGATTCCATGGCTAGCGTGATTTTACTTGATTTTTATATGGTCGCAGATTTGTGGTATCTTCGTGCACGCAGTAGAATCGGTAGAACCTTTCGGTTGTAAACTGATCCATTCTTCTACTTCAGTTATGTGTTGAATCGCTTGATGCATATGTTGGTGACGTCGAATTACAGGTGTCCATTCGTCAACGCAAGAAAATGCACCATAATGATACCAGCTTTCGGTCTCTGAACCAACATCAATGCCGCACGAATGATATGATCTGAAATTACCAATGAAATATTTTTACACCTCTAGGAGTTCAGATACCATCACGAAGTCGGTTTGCTCTTCCAAGCTTATTCCACCTCGAAGCAATACCAAATTTCGACACTTTTGACACGCCTAAACACGTAAGACCCTTTCTTGAATCGTGTGTGAAAAATGCAGGATTAGAATGTCTAAGCTGCCATGAGCAAAGTTTAATTAAATCCTTGGGTGACTTCTGAGTAAGTTCCTAACTGTACTGTCTGATCAGAAAAGGTTACCTAATGAGCCGTCTTAAGTGCATTTTGAAGGATTTGAGCGGTTGATGTTTGTAAACACCAAAAAATGATTACTTCTGTTCTTGTATTCTGCAGTCGCTCTATAGTGATGATACACATTTTTGATGTCTGAAGATCTGCGACAACAGACACAATGTCAACAGTTATACTGTTCCTAATTTCAAATATTTCCATTGGAAATAAATGCTTGCTTAAAACGATACCCTTCAATTTACTAGGAGAATATATATAGGTATGTTTCTTTCGGAATATGCAAACTTCATCTGAATGTAGTTTGCACTTAAAGTATACAAGCCCCCGTATTCCGTCAAATTTCTCGAGGCGTATTTGTTATCGTATGTATTATCGTAATAAAATACTAAATTTAATAAAAGTAAGTATGTGCTAAGAACGACAGTTGAGCAAAAACTGGTGATGAGCAAAGCAAAACCAAGACGAAGACCTGCATGGCCTTGGTCTTGTTTTTGTACACAGAGTCTTGGTCTTGGTCTTGCTAACCTGAAGACAGTTTCAGCCTTCGTCTGGATCTTGCAGCAAGGGCCTTGCAAATCTTGCTTTTAAATAAGGCGTAAAATTAAATAAAATTTATTCAATAATAATAATAATAATAATGAAATTAAAAGATGATAATAATAACTAATTAATACACAACAATTAGATAATCTCAGGTTATTTGCTTTTTGATTTCCGCTCGATTTTCTTATTAATGGTAAAAAAGTCGAAAATATTTTTCGAAAATAAATTTTTGAAAACAATTTTAATTATTCTGTAATTAAAAATAATTGTCGTGTACCTACATTTTCATTGACTAATAAGCTCCAGAACTCAGTCACTACCGATCTCGAAAAGATTTTTATGTAGCTGATTTATATATTCGAACAAAACTACAACAAATTTGATTTAAGCTGTATATATTTTTATAATTTTATTGGAGTTATAAAACTTTAACCGCCGCGCACATTAGACAAACATGACGGCAAACTCAGCTATTAATAATGAACTAATAATTATTTGCAAAAGTTGAGTAATGTACTGTTTACACATCAACGTTTTTTCGGGCTCTCGCAAAGGATATTGGAAAAATAATAATTAAAGTGTATACAGTAAACAGTGTAAACTGTTCGGCCGTACTTATTCACTACTTGATGTTTCACTGTTTTATAGAATGTTTCTTAAAACGTATATCTTTTCATTAACTTATACTACAATTTCAAGATAAAAGTCAGAAAACATATTGGAAGAAATATTTGTATCAAATACTCCCCGAATTAGAAGAGAAGGAAAAATATCTGAAACCTATTATATCTGAAGTTTGTTAAGTCCCGTTTTACTTGTTCAAAGCTTTGGTTCCTAATTTCCAATTTTTAACGGTTCAGTTTTGTTATCACATTTAGAGCTATGAGGACAGGTTTAATGCGATTCAATATCAAATTACTTTTTGCAAGTCTCTTGTAAAAGTCTTGGTCTTCGTCGTGGTCTTGTAAACCAAAACAGTATTGGCCTTTGACCTCTTTCAAAAAAGCAAGACCTCGACCAAGACTGCAATATCAAAACCAGTGTCGCTCATCGCTAGCAAAAACATATTATTCATTATTTTATTTAAGTAGAAAACAAAGGCGGAACGATTTATTCAGCTTTTTGTGGTAAAAGTAACATCTACGTAACTAGAACTGATGAAAGAGCTCAGTCGGAATAACATATTTCTTCTATTTCTACTCATGAAAATTATTTACTTAGCATTTTAAATACATTGATGCAAGGTTGATATTACTCACTTAGATTGTTCGAAATATGCAAAAGTTAATGCATGTCTTGCCGTAGATGTTGCGCACAACTTAACGTTACTTTAATTCCGCTATGGATATATCCGCTATGTTACTTTAATTCCGCTATGAAGACCTCGTTGTAACTTGCCCATTTAATTTTACGACAAAACCAAGTTTACTCGATTTCAATTATAAATTTAGAACAAAATGGATTCCAAAAACAATGCAGGGTGGGATGACTTTTCAAAATAACAGACAAGCTAAAAGAACGAGCTATATGTAAATACCGGAAATAATGAAAATTTCCTTCGCTACATGCCTAGTAGAATATATAAAAATGTTTATAAAATAAAATACCTATTTAAATTTGAATTTCCGGCTAATATCCATAAACTTTGATAATAGACGCTAAGTGAACCGTGCAGCGGTTACGGATCCCTTTTAACATTATTACCAAGGAATTTGGTGGCGTATTATCTAGCCACACAAATGGGGGGACGCATCCCTTATGAGGCTCCGCCCAGACGCATCTTTACGTTGATCGCGCACGCGTTAAGCACAGCGATGCAGGTACGCCTTTGCTATCATATTTCATATTTTCGTCCATCCAAAACCGCCGACTGCACCTTCATTATCTTTTTATTGCCAGAAAAGTTAATTTCGCTCGGGTGAACTGAGACCCGCCTCGGCCTATCCCGTTATATTGTTTAATCTGTACAACCTGAATATAAGGCTGCCGTTCATGCCAGATAGCACCTGGAATGGAAATATTGCATTCGTGATATAATTGAAAAGCAAAAGAGATGTTATATTTAACAAATGCTCGTTATGATGGACAATGAAGAAGAGCTTGTAACAATTGCATCTTGTTGTTTGTTTTTCATGTTTTTCATTCAAACGCTTTTTTCGTATTTAAACTTGTCATGCAACATTGGCTGTTGATTGTCCAATCTAATTATCATGAAATATCATGTAATAGAAAGAACAAAGTTATAATACACTTCTCAATTTAATCTCTTCAGGTTCCTTTAAACGAAAAAGCTCGTTTGTTCCTATACAATTTAATTAAATTAATATTTGGCTTAAATGTGGAGAATTTTAATGAAATCACTTTCAAGTGGTAATTTGTAACGTTGACTCCAAAGACTAACATTGTTGACGGATTTAACAACTTTTCAACTTTGGTAATGGAGTAGTTGGATACAAGAATAATTAGATGGACGTTGTGACATTTTGTTAATAAGAAATGGTTTCTTGAATAATTTAAGCACCACATTGTATACCAACCCGAATTTGCTCAACAGTACTAGAACGCAAATGAGTGAATGAAACTTTCATAATTTTCATTTAATTTGGTTTCCTGGCTCATTTCATCACTAAAATAAATACAGTAGTGAAAGTAGCCAATCTTGAAATTTGAAGTCGCATCTTTTTTATATTTATCATGGTGATGAAAGCAGATCAGCAATCGAGCGTTGCGATTACCAAAAATAGCTTGGCTTTTAACGATAAACTCAATCCAGGAAATCAAACATAATCCGGACTTTTGGTTTAAAGTTTTTGTTAAATAGAACTAAAGTGGCTAATGAAGAATGGAAAATCAACATTCTGATGCACCAATGTGTTCATAACTACTTCTAAACACATATGTTTGTGATGGGTTAGGATGAATAACATACCTTCTCCCTCTTGAAGGTAGAGAAATCTTGTTTTAGAATTTGAATTGTAATTCAGGAGTCAGGTGGCTTGGGTATATCTATATCTATGTTGTTTTTCCACGTTTGGTCGTATTATTCAGTTTAGCTCGGGCTTTGTGTTTTGCCGTGTGCTAATATTTCTGGTTTTCCTGTATTGGAAGATTCCACTTTTGTGTGGGGATTTTGTCATTCCTTTTCCTCACCAATTCTAACTGAGCAATTTTCTCTACAACAACGTTTCCAATCATTCAAATTCCATCTTCTTTGGACTTTGACTTGCCTACCTTTTTGTTTATTGGGTTTACCAACAATTTCTTTGTGCTAATTCTGGGGATCAGAGTTCATGTTAGCTTAGTATGAACGAATTTGCATGTATTTGTCGTGGGCTAAAATACATGGCTCTCATTTAAAAATTGTATCTGAGTTAGTTTTGACATACTTGCGTACTAGACAAGACTTGAGTTTTTGCGAATTTTATGTTATGTTATTCTCAGGTTGAGAGCATGTTACGCTACTGCTGTTTTTTCAGTTGTTCTAATTTACATTTTCTTGGGTGGTATTGGATCTCCTGGCATTTACGATGTCGCGAAAAAAATATTGCTGACATATCGGAAGGACGATTTCCTTGCATCTTCAGATGTGTTCTTTCTTGAAAGCTTATCAGTCCAGTGTAAACTTCTCTCTGTCTATTAAAGTGCAGTTTTTAATATTGACGACTTACAGCTTTTGAAAATCTTTCGTATTTACTTTTACATCATCCTAATGATGAAACACATATTGCATACAGAGTGTTCAGCCGAAGATATCAAATTTAATTCTTCACCCGAATATAGCAAATTCAATGCCCATTGAAGCAAATTCAACGTAAGTATGGGGTCTCATTTATCTTTTTCTAGAACGCTTTAAAACTCGGAAAAATTAATAAGAAGTCCCATATACAAAACATTACATGAATTATAACTCAACATAAAACTTTGTTATTGTTTTTTACAAGATCATTGAAAAACCTTTTCAAACGAGCATAAAATTAGCGGAAAAGAAAAAAATATATAAATCATGTAAGATAGAGTGCTTTCAAAAGTTACTGACACGGGCTTTCTCATTTTTACTTAATTGGATAATCTTGTAATGTATATCAAAACAATATTATATATATGAGAACAATATATCAAAACAATACTTAACTGAATAAATTTCTGAAATAATTTCATTTATATTGGTTTTGCACATACGCCCGTCCTCTAGCTGTCATCAGATTGCCCTGAAAATAATTTCCAGTAAGAGTTTTCTCTTGCCCGATTTACCAATAAAAAACGTTTTCCTAAAACTGTCGGACCGGAGCTTTTTAACATATATTATAATCGATAATCAATCTTAACTGAACACCCTGGACCCATATAGTTTATGTATATTTTAATAAGTGCTTGAAAAACATGTAAAACATATATAAAAATAGTTCATTTCTGTTAAAAGGTTTATCGGCACGATTTTCAAACAAAGTTGAAATTTTCGCGCTTGTTAGTCTTAAATTGAGTAATGTGAAACACCTTTTACATTGTGTAAAATTTTTAGGATGAATTCCACAGCTACTCATTAAAATTGGCCGTGGCTCTGATTGGATAATGCAACAAAATAACAAAGCTTTAAAATTGACCATTAGCTTTGAAACAGAGTAAAGGGTTACTAAACAGTAGATAAAACATCTAGTTAACAAGCCAAATCCTTCACACAATGAAGGATTCTATATAATCCGTAGTTAATTGGATCAGATAACTATATCGTTATATATGTTGAGATTTAATGTTTTGTCCCCTACCCAGACCTTCTTAATTTTTATTTGATTTTTTTCATGCTTTTTAAATTTAATCACGGCAGAAAGAAACTTTAAAACGCTTCTTGATTTTTTGACATTTGTGTTGCAAATAGTGAAGGTTTTTGAAAGTAAAAGTTTAAACCTCATACTTGAAACAAATTTGTATTTTTAGTGTATTAATTATAGCTGTAATTTTTTTATGCAGGGTGATTCAAAATTGTGGTCATTCCTTTTAAAGGGTTACAGTGGCTCACTTGGAGAGTATGAGAAAAATATTGAAAAAATAGTTTCGAAAATTTCTAGAAGATAGTAGTAGTAGTAAACATCTTTATTACTAAGAAAACGCTATCGACCTATCGGTGCTAGAAGATATTAACGGTTGAAAATCGAATTTCAAATTTATTAATAAGTATTATTTTGAAATGGTCCCATTTTTTATTGGTAGCCTGTTGGAATACTTAAGCATTCCAAAAAAAAAATACGATTTTTAGTTCGAATTATGATAATTTTTTATCCGTAAAAAAATGTATACATTTTTTACACATTTTTATACAGTGGACGTCCAGAGGTGTTCGGGTTCCAGAAATAGAGGAACAGGTAGTGGAGTTACTTCTAGCAGAGCCTTCCAGGAGTACTCGGAGCACAACAACTGACACTTTCCCAGGCACCGGATAATTGCCGAGGAAGGGCTACAATCCTACCATGTATGTAGGATACACAGGACACAAGGACACATCAAATATCTGGTCTGGTCTACCAATGTTGCGAAGAGTGCACAATAAAGTGATTACACTGGTACAAGCATGTTTGGACCGTGCAGAACTTCGAACACCTCTTGTGATTTAACAACTTAATTATAAATAGATCATTGAATCATAGCCTTTTACAGGAAGTTTTTGTTGGCATCTGTGGCGGATTCAGGTATATCAAGCGCCCTCCACGTCGAAAAAGAGGAGAGTGTCACTTCCTTTTCTTGTAGTCCCTGTTCAACTTTTTGCACCAGGGCATGGAGAGACATATCTGTCGACCTCCCTTTCCTGTATGCATGATGGTTATTCTGCAGCGGAGTCCTGATGAGTACTTCATCTGTTAGGTACCTGCCTATCATCTTTTCTAACGTTTTCATAAGGAAAAACGTTAAATTTATGGGTCTGAAAGATTTTACTTCGGTATAGTTCTTTTACCGGGTTTAGGTATAAAGACCACTTCCGCCGACCGCTAATCATTAGGGCCCTATCCCATCGCCACGCTGGCCCTGAAGATCCTTCCCAGTAACGGGAATAAGATATGTAGGCCCGACTGCACCATTTTTGGAATTATCCCGTCTGCACCTGCGGCTTTATAGGGGCAAAATTGCGAAATCGCCCATCTGATAGCGTCATCACTGCCTATTCTTTTGGATGTGGTCCAGTCCCATTCGTTCGGACAGACCTTGACCTCCGAGCCCCCATGTGCCGCCGTCGCATGGGACGTGTTTCGTTAGGAGAAGACGTTGTAGGGTCTCCTTTTTCGTTCCGGTCCAAGTGCCATCTTCCTTCTGAAGGCTCCCTATATCGTTTTGCCATTTACCTGCGCTGAGGATCTTCGCAAGCCGAGTCGAATCCGACAGCGACTGGACCTCGCCGCGGAATTTCTGCCAGCTTGCTCTTTTAGATCTTCTCAGTTCCTTCTTAAAGTATCTCCTTGCATTGAGATAGAGGTCCCAGTTTTCGTCGTGATTTTCCTTGGTGGCTCGGTGAAAAGCCCTTCTAGCTTTCCCTCTCAGACGATAAATGGCCTTATTCCACCATGGGACCGTAGAGGTTCCAACCGCCCTGAGTTCACACGATTTCTGGAAGGCTTATTTTATGCCATCATTTAGCCATCTTACCTCGAGTTTCAGCTCCTATCCGAAATAATTATTTTCATTAGACACCAATCACCCAAATAATTTCAAATAAAACCTGATTCACATAAAAATGAAATATAAGAAAAAGGAAATTTTGGAATAATTCCGAAATTATATGGTTGCGATTAACATTAAAAATATGAAAATAATTCATTTCGATGTACAGGACCCTCAGCTCATCATTAAGTGTATATTTATTGTAGTTCGTCCCTTTGTCTCTCCACAAAATTGTTAATTATGCAGTTTTAATCCATAACAACTTATAACTTAGCCATGTGACTAAGGGGAACAATTGTAAAATAGTTCCACCCTGGTAATACGATGAAAGCCATGAAAATAAGATCTATCATCAGATTGTAATATTAAAAGGATTCTGGAGGGTTCCCAGACTTCTCATGAGAAACAATTAGCAGTGAGTACCCTGTATATGTCTTTTAAGTTTTGTATCCCGTTTAATTCATAGCTAATGTTTGATTGAATCATGAATTTGTATAATAACTCTTACAGCCCTGAAGAAGGAGGTAATAAATCGCCGAAAGCTTCGTAGCTAAAAAAGGTTTCCTTCACCGCTGCCCAGACCGAATCGCCAAGAAATAAAACCATCCTTCAATTATTCGTGCATCTGTCAAGAAACTGTCACGTAAATAGATGCCCTAACTTGCCGAATGCAGTCCAGGACACCTTCTTCTTGAGATTTCAATAGTTTGATGTTCTACCCACAGCTTGATCGTGTGCCCTCGATACACGTAGGTCTCCTCAACACCCCGAGAACGTGACTGTTAACAGTCACAGCGATATGACTCTGGCTCAATATTTTCGTTTTGTCATGGTTCATTTCTAAACCTACAGCCGATGATGCTTGATGCAATTCCCGAATCATCTGCTTTAATTTATCCTCGTCGCTACTTACCAATACGATGTCGTCGACGAATCTAAGGTGACTAAGGTACTCTCCATCTATGCTAACCCCCCTTTGTTCCCATGTCGAGTTTTTGAAGACCTGCTCTAACGCGAGTAAATAGTCTGAGTGAAATTGTATCGCCCTGGCGTACACCTCTCCTAACGGGAATCTTTTCAGTAACATGTCCCGATAAAAGTTATGAATGATGTTTGTGTTACCCACTTTCTCTGTTATAATTTGCCCTGGTAGTTTTTATTTTATGAATTAATAACTTTCCTTTTGACCATTTGGATCGTAAGGCCCTCATGTTCATGCTATCCTCAACCGCTTCTTGTATTAATCGGGTATTAAATTGTCTTAAATCCTTGCGTCTTTTGTTTTTCACTCTTTTACTGAGCTGTTCGTATAATGGTGAAAGCCTATCTGTTTGACGCCATTCTTTGAGATGGTCAGATGTGCCGGTGCTGATTTTTAAATTTTTTGTTTGTTTCTTTGTAAAGTTGACTTTCTTAATTGCAGGTCTGATATTGTTGGTAATTATGCCAGCTATTTCGTTAATTTTTAAGTTATGAAAGAGTTTTGTTGGTTCTAACTTATTTTTAAGTTCTCTCCTATACTCCTTGTCGTTTTTCCTCAGTTCGTCTATCGTCAGTGACAGCTTTTTTCGATTAGCTTTTTTCGTTCGACTTGGATGTTGATGCGAGTCTTACCTCTCACGAGCTTATGATCGCTCCCCATATCAATACGGTTTAAGACGGATACGTCGTCACAAATTTGTTTTTCGGAGGCAAGTCAATCTCATTTTTAAACGAACAGTCGGGGCTCTTCCAGGTTCATTTTCTTTGAAGAGGTTTCCCGAAGAAAGGATTCATGTTTTTTCATTTTATTTCATTTTCTCGTTGTGCAGAAAATCAATCATAGCTCCTTCCTCTACAGCTTGTCTTCCTCTTACATTTCTCTTCCCAGGATCGAAATTTCCGATGTTTGGTGTGCCTAGGGCTGTTTTCTGCCTAATCGTTGCGCTAAAGTCATCCATTAAAATTGTAAACTTAGCTTTTTCCGCATTCGTTGCAGAGGTAAAACCTTCGGAGAATTGCTCCACGCCTTGATCTGGTGATCTCCACCTGGATTACTTGCATCCTGTATCTGTCATTCAGGGCAATCACGATGTATATAACGCGATTCGATATAGCGACTGTTTTGCATACGAGATGTTTTATCCTGCTATGAACTAATATTGCCACTCCACCAATATGATGATTGATTTAGGAATTTCTTTGAAACATCATATGGCCGGATTTCAGTATTTTGTTTGATTCGCCCTTTAATCTGGTTCCACTGACACACAAGATGTTGTGTTGTTAGCCATTTGATGTTTTCTAGTTCGACGTGTAGACTCTCGAGGTGGTCTTCGAGTCTCATGGTGCGTATTGCAATAAAGAACGACTTTCCATCAGGTTTTTTCGGGCTTTGTTTCCTTTCTGGCAAACTCAAACTCTTGCCTCCCCCAGAATCCTTGAGGCAGACCGACGAATCAGTGCGAGATTCTGACATATATGTATCTCTACTCTCCTGGGGTAATCTCTTTTGCGAATGTAGACTATTCATGGTTTTGTTTGGACGGATTTTGCATTTTAAAACGCAGAGCTTATTGAACGTGTTGGTGAGTGTCTCATTCAGCCACCCATTCTGGGTTCAGACGCTGTTTGCAGCCGCCCAATCTGGGAACGAACGCTTCGGTTTTGGATTACTCTTAGCTTCCGTTCTCACTCACCTTTGACCTTACCCTGCCTGGAGCATTTGGTCCTGCTGGCATTGCTCGCGGGATCACAGAAGGTACTGAGCCCTCTCACCACGTCAAGGTGATAATCCCCGAGATGGATTTTATCTTATCTAATTGTATTCATTATTCTACCCATTTTTATAAACTTTTTGCTTCTCTTCGAACTTTTATGTTCTTGTACTGTTGCTCAATTAATATCTCCTGATGAGATTTGCATTAGTATTAGTATTAGAATTGGTATTAGTTGTAAATTTTAACCTAAGGTTCAATGTGCTTAAGTGTAAAGCTTTAATGGGATCGCCCGTGAACTAATAAATAAATAAACACAAACAGCTTTTCTTTTCCGGTTGGGTCCGATGAACATTTCGTTGTGCCACATGGAATTGGCAGTTAACTCTGCAGGATTTCACTCTGACGTATGGGATCCTAATAATTTTCAAGGTTGGACTCCACGTCCAGATGTTAATGTTACCAAGTGCGATTGTTTTTCATTATATCGTAGTTAAAAGCGTCTCTTGCCGGCCAATAGAAACATAAATTTTCCCTTAAAATTGTTTTTGCGCGGCTCGACGGGAGTCGACACCACAATTTCTCATTTAACGATGTCATTTACAGGCACTGTTCACAGTACGGACAACCATCGATTCGTTTTGCTTTTAGTAACATTTCTTATAATGTTCAATAAATCACTGCGCAGGAAAATTAGAGTTGAGGTAGAGAATGGCTATATAAATCCTCCATTTATTTCATGCGTGCAACAGTGCAAAAGTGAATTCATTCTGACTATTACGGGGTTCGTTACTAGACCTTAATTGTAAAGTTGTTGTGCTTATAGTGTTTACGATTTCAATATGTATTTAATTTTCAGCATCTAAATATTCATCTAAAATATTCAAAACAGTTTACAAAATACGTTTCTACAAGTAAGATATATTGATTTCCAAACACAATTCACAATGATTTGAAGAATCATTTTTCTGGCCTTTCATATTTCAGTTTCAATACTTAGATTATATTTTACTTTTATTGCTTTTGCTATTGTTTTCTTTAGCACTCCATAACAAAGTTCGTTCTCATATTATAGTTGGGTATGTATAAATAAAAATATGCCAATTAGAAGACACCGGAATATTTTTCAAAACCAACTAAATAATTCTACTGTTATAATTAAAGTATCTACTACTACTACTACTACTACTACTACTACTACTACTACTACTACTACTACTACTTATTCTACTGTAGAATTAATTCTACTTTATAATGCCTATGTAATTTACTTATTATTCATGCTGGCATTGTACATACGATGATTCGAGAATCAAAGAATTAGTCAAGAAGATTTTATATTAAGTTATGTATAAGTTTCTAAAATGTGTACAAGTTACCTATCATTACTATTATTATTCCTATCGGCTGAAATACATTTTACTTAAATTACGGTACATTGACGAAGGAAAATTCCTGCTCGGCTAAGAGGCGTATCAGAAAAACTTCATAACAATAAGTTCAGATCATCTTACTTATTTTTGATAGCACGAATTGTGAACGTAAACTTTTCGTAGAACAATGTTCTTGTAAACGTGTGCACAATGAAATATCACTGTTGCACACATATGTAAATGAGCATTGCAAACTTATATCGAAGGTGTAACAAAAAGCGGCAAACTTCTCTAAAAACTTAACTGGTGCTAGATATATTATAGCTTGGCCTAAAAATTCATTTTTCGCACCTGCTAGAAGACAAAATTTAAATAGTGCTTTAGCTTGATTTCAGCACTTAACGTCTTTTAATCTTCTTCGATTTACACTAAGAAAATAAGGGGCAGTCCACCGGGGGGGTAAGCATTTCTTACGATTTCTTACATGGGGTAGTACTACTACTAGGTAGTAAAATCGAAGAGTTATAGAATGTTCCATTCCAAAATGAAGTAAAATTTTAAAATTTTTTTTTTCTTTTTCTTTTTTTGTTTATTTTTAAAGTATGAAAATTTTTTCTCTTACATTTTCTAACTATTACATTCATACTTCGTGCAAGCCGTACCAAACATGTTTCTGATTCTAATTTAAGTACTTTTTTAAATATTAATACTCATATTTATTATTTATTACTGATTTGTCTTGAAGACATAAAATACTTATCAGGAAGCGATAAATATAGAGGGTGATTCAAAGTTGGCGTCATTCCTCTGGAGGTGTTGTCTGGGGGTGTTTTAGGAGTACAGGAAAAATAGTCAAAAAAATTGCAGAGATTGCATTTGAGATATTTGCAAAAAAACTAGATCAGAAGGATGGCAACAACGGTTTTCTAGGGAATCTGCCGAATTAACATTTCCTAAATATCTGTTGCTTCGTAATTATTACAAACTCCAGTAACCATGGCAAAATACAGAAAGTGACCATACAATAGATAAGGATAGGGATCTACTTTTTCGAAATGTCAATATTGTCAACGAGAAATTTATTGTCAGGATAACCTCGAATTGATGTGTTACAAATAAATTTCTGTCTTTAACTCCAAACAAGTTGGGCCCTGTGTAATAATGTAACCCTATTGTGCACTCTTCTCGAGCAGCTTCTTGTATTCGGTTAATTAACTCCTGCTCAATTTGTACCGGTTAGCCAGAGGTTTAATGTGTCCTTGTGTTCTGTGTATCTTACATACGTGGTTGGAATGTAGCCCTTCCTCCGTATTTCAATTTTCAATTGTTAATATTTTCAAAAAATTTTCGAAAAATGTACTTTTTTCCGTACTATCCCAGTGAGCTCATATTACCCCTTAAAAGGAATGACTCCAATTTTGAATCACCCTGTATTTCCATAAAACATTTAATTAATTTGATAAAATTACCTTGAATGAAAAAAAAAATGTAGAAAAATTTCAAAGAATGAAAAAATATTACGTAAGGGGGGTAAGGGAATTTAAGAAATCTTACGGTATCTTACAACTGGGGCAGGTGCGGGGCGTGACTGGTCTAAAAAGACCTTTCATAATTTATGGACGGCTCCTGAGCTGTTTTGTCCATCACTCATGAAATCTTGATATCTTATCGTATCGTATCGAACGACGTACCATATATCCTGCTGCTCCTCGGCATCGCAGGATGGATAGATAGCGACATTGCTTAAATTTTTGTTCAACTGACGTGCTACTAAACGATTGACATTATTAAAGGTTGTTGTTACTGCATTAGAAAGCTTCTTTGCAACCACATATCTCCTTTTATTGAAGTTAATTCGACGTTAACTAAAATATTCTTCTTCTTGGTGTGCCAAGGACGTTGGCGATCACACTAGCCCAGCTAACTTTTTCTATTGCAGCACGGAACAAGTTCACGAAAGTCATATTGGTCCATTGTCGCAAGTTTTTCAGCCATGAATTCCTTCTTCTGTTCTGTCCTCCGTTTCCCTCTATTTTTCCTTCAATTATGAGTCATATAGTTCTCGATTTATCGTTTCTTATTATGTATCCAAAGTAACTTGTTATCCTTTGGTTGATAGTTTTAGTATTTTTAAGTGATATTTTTCTTGGCCGATGTACTAATAATTGAAAGATGGTTTTCTCTCTCAACAGTGGTAGTATGGTATTGAATGAAATGTTTTAGAATTACATATCAACACAAAAGGTCAAGGATGTCTTGATTATAAAGACATTATATTTACCTGAATAGCCATTTTAAAGACTGATTTGCAAAATTTTTTCGACGACGACTGAGGAACTAATTTTGTACACCATATAGAAATGATGACAGTCAATCTTTCCGTTTTCTTCGTTTCATTTGAGAATTGTAGCATTTGTAGTAAAACAACTGGATTTTTGTATAGAATTTTAATCTCCAAGATATTATGCGACTGCTTTACTTACGTAAATAATAAAAATGTTCTACACTTAATGATTTTATGCTATAGTATGAAAAAACGAGTAGTATCCTGCCAACAATTTTAAGCTTACAGTTGTTGCAGGCCGCAAGAGTTTCTTCTCTTTCTGATATACCCACATTATAAAGTTTTACTTCGCTTCAATACTATTGTAGCTATTTATTATCGAATATTGAATTTGAAGCCAACCCACCATTTCCTTAAAATTAAACATGAAATATAAAATTGTATGTGTCAACGCTAAACAATTTAAGAGCACATAAAAGTGAAAATCTAGAGTAATACTTCTAAAACCTTTAACTTTTCACGTACGTGACGGACTATTAGCAATATTTTTACACAAATGCAATTGAAGGTTCAGCCATTTAATTTTAAAATGTTACAGTTGAAAATTAAATTTTTCTATTCACTTCGTCACGATAAATTTGTCAAGCTGTTCGAATAGGGGAAGTTTTAATTGGGTTACATATTGGCTAAGGTTTGTGCTGCTGTTTCACAAGTTATTGAAAACATCTTCGCGAACTTCTATTAGTTAATCGTCACATCGTCGGCATCAGTAATAAGCTGCGAGCTTAAAAGGTTCTTGTTTTCTTAGCCAAATCCTTCTCAATTATGATCAATTGGGAACCATAAGATCGATGTCTTTTCGCTATAGAAAATTAAGCTTTCAGATCAGGCAACGCAAATCGAATTATGGCAAGTCCGTATAGTAGTTTGCTTTAAACTGCTTCTTAGGGTAGCTACATGTCCTGAGAGGCTAATTACATGTGTTGGTTAGTTCTAAGCATGTGTTTTATAAAGTACCTCTATAACCAGTCAAAAAAAGTAACCTGATTTTTATTTTCAATTTTATTATTAGTTTTGACGCAATATAATTAATATTCAGAGCAATCCTGCGACGTGACTGAGTTACTATTCCTTA
Organism: Dendroctonus valens; assembly: GCA_024550625.1. Classification (NCBI taxonomy): domain Eukaryota; kingdom Metazoa; phylum Arthropoda; class Insecta; order Coleoptera; family Curculionidae; genus Dendroctonus; species Dendroctonus valens. The sequence continues at coordinate 339,830 of JAJTJO010000588.1, forward strand.
AACAAGAAGAAAATTAAAAAGATGTTTCAAATAAAAATTAGAGATGTGCATATGTACAGGGTGCCCCATTTTCGACACTTTTATAGCGTATCTCCGTAATTGTCAGTGCTATCAAAAAAGTGGTATACTCTTTTAAGGTCAAACTTAAAATGCTGAAATCAAAATTAGAAAATATTTGCTCGCTTGAGAGATACAGGAATATATTTATAAATTGTGAGTAATAAATTATGGCCCGAATAATAGTAATCAACTGTGTTTCAGAAGATGTTCAAAATGCCTACCTTCAACTTCCAAACACTTTATTACTATTTTTTTTTAAATTTTGCACTCGCGCTAACATTTCAGGTGTCACTAACAAGCAGGACAGCAAATTCTCTCCTTCATATCATCTGAGGTGGTGAGTGTAGTGGCCATCACTTATCTTTTATAAAACCCCACAAAAAAAATCAAGCGGCATCAGATCTGAAGATCGCGCAGGCCAGTTGACCGGACCACCGCGACCAATCCATCTGTTTGGAAATATTTCATCTAAATTACTACGGGCCACCACGGCATAATGGGGTGGAGAACCATCTTGCTGAAACCACACATTCAAGTTCTGGTTCAATAACTGGGGTAAACTGTTTCGTAAAAAGATGGTGTACATATTTCTATTTAAATGTCTTTGAAAAACATGGGGACCAATAATTATATCCCCAATTAGACAACACCAAACATTAAGCGATCAGGGATGTTGGTTTGGCACAGTTCTGATCCAATAAGGATTTTCCGCCGTCTAATAGTGCAAGTCATTACGATGTAAAAATTACTTTCAACATCGTAAATGTTACCTGTAGTTTACCTGTCCGCAGTTGCAAAATGTGGCTTCATCAGAAAAAACAATGTTTTCCAAAAATCTATCATTTTCCTCCATTTGCCGTGTGACCCAATTGCAATACGTTACTCGGTTGTGAAAGTCTTGTCCATGCAGTACTTGGTGGAGTGTGATATGGCATGGATGAAATTTATACCTGTGCAATATGGATTGGCCGATTTTTGGCTTAGTCCAGCATCTCTAGAAAGACGTCTAGTCCCCACTTGCGGGTCAAGAACGACCTCTCCTAAAACTCCTACCGGCAGATTTTGGTTTGTTGCACTGCATTTCAGTCTTCGCGTTTTTTTCCTTAAACTCCCAGTAGTGTGACATCTGGTTTCTAACCTTTTAAACGTCATGTGGAATTGTGGATTGTCAGGACATCTTTGCGCCCACAGTAGCGCAGCTTCTCTGTAATTCTTTCTGCACTCTCCCAAAATTAACATGTCAACTTCTATATTAAAATTACACTAACAGGAAGGTAGGAAAACAGCTTTAAAAAGTCAAAATTCTCACTTAATGCTTGCAGTTCACGCGTTGCCATCGAATGAAAGACAATTTATAAAACCACTGACTTAAACATGTTTAATTGTATTTAAATTCAATAAAACTAAATATAAATAAATAAATTATCGATAATTGTGTAACCAGATGTACTTTGTAATTTTAGCAACAAAAATCTACTTCCACCAGAAAAATAGAAACTGAAATTTGAATTGCAAAATCACAAGTGCGAAGAATTTTGACGTCGATTAAATATTTTCTCTATGTTGTTAATATTTCCCAAATTGGCCAGATGCATATAGAATTACAAGTTCGGTATTCTCAATCGACAAATTCAAAGACATTGGAACTTGACAGATATTCATATTCGGTCGAGTTGGAATAAATATATGTTGTTTTTTGGTCACAAAACTGGTGTATAGCTATTTAAGAAGAAAATTCAAATGCAGTTGGATATCCGGACATACTTCAGTCAATCCTTTGTAGTAACCACGTAATAAAGTTTAAATAAATTGTCTAGGAAACCTACCTATATCTTCCATGGTGTTTTATATTATTGAAAAGATAATTTAAATGGTATCTTGTTAGTTTAAAATATACAGGGTGTTCCATTAAAAAAAATCAGTTTAGGTCGTATAACTTTTTTACCTGACCCCGAATACTCATTCTCAAAACGGTTGATTATTCAGCAATCATTACCAAAAAGCTTTTCCGTAAAACATTTTTCTGTATCTTTTTTAACTAAGAAAATATCGGGGCATTTTGAAATTGACAATTTTCCCGGCTATCTCTTAAGCGAGCAAAAATTTTCAAATTTTGATTTTGAGATTTTAGGTTTGACCTAAAACGAGCAGATGACACACACTACATTTTCAATAGCACTAACAATTACGTTATAAAAGTGTCGAAAATGGGACAGCCTGTACATCAAAGAAATCGTTATTTCTAAAGAAGAACATCAAACCTTTATGAATATATAATGCGGATACAGTTACCTGCACTTGTAAACTTTTATTCCAAAATGTTTTATGGCGAATTTAAAAATTGATCTGTTTATAAGGATTCCCAATAATTTGGAGCAATGAGACAACCTTGATCAGTAATTTCAAAGGGCAGAATCTCCTAGAATTAAGACTTTTATCCTAAACGATTCGTTTGTTCAAATACTAGATTTTACATTGGCGGTTTTGGATTGGATTTTTCCAAAGAAAGGAAAAAAGTCAGATTTAACATTTACTCCTCACTGGATTCACCATTTATAAAATAGTGGAAAGCTGTACTGTTTGACTATTGCTTCTACGGTAGTAAGTATATAATAAAGGAGAACATAGAAGCCACTTTTTTAACTCCAAATTTCACTAAAAAGAAATGTAGTGAGAATTTAACAAATGGTTTATCAAAGTTTATAATCAAGTCGATGCTATTAAATCATCTACTTACACGAATAAGAAGCATTTTGATTTCTATTGATGTGCAATTTATCTGATCTATACCTTTTATAATCAAGTTAGTAGCATCCGAAGAACTAGCTGTTTCTTGTTAGATTGCTTAACATTCGAGTATAAATCATTGATAGATGTAAGAATATTTGACCCAGAAAACTACCTTAAGCCATTACATTGAGATTTGGTCAGGTTAAAATGTTTTGGATTAAGCATTTTTTACTATGCTGAGCAATTGCAAGCTTTCTTATTGCATTCCCTCTAACTCCGCAAATTAGCAATTTTTTCACAAGTTGTTGTCTATTAAGGCAATCATCATATGCGTACTTCCCTGTTTTCAAGAAATTTATTTGATAAGAAACCGTATTAGGTAAAGTATTATTTATACTTATTCAGCATTCTTTATTTCCGAAAAAATTTTTTTTTTATTTGTTTGATATATTAATGTGTCTAAACGTATTAATAATAACTATTTGTTTTCCTAGTTAGCAAATTAGTGATGAGCGAGACTGGTCTTGGTCTTGCAGTCTTGGAAAAAAGCAAGACCAAGACCAAGACCATGTCCTGCAAGACTAAGACTTTTGCAAGAGTCTTGCGAGACTCTCGCAAGACCATGCGGCTCGTATTAATATTTGGTTTTTAAGCATGGGTTACCCCGGCAAAACAATAAAACAAAACAAAATGTGGCCAGTACGGTAATCCGATACTGTTTGTGTGCTAGGCTCATTTCCGAAAATCCGTTTTTTTTTGTCTTGGGAGATCGCGGGCGGTGGCTATTAAAACATCTTGACAATGTTAAAAATTAAAACATCTTGACAATGACAAATCTATAACATATGTTACTAGAGAATAGACCGAACTTTCACCAATTTTAATGAGAACGGCTCATATCGGATCCAAGGTTTCCAAAACCTTCCTTGGAATATCATAAGGCATGCCTCCGAAATTCGTTGTCCAAAAATCCGTTTTTGTCGTCTTGGCAGATCGCAGGTGGTGGCTTTTAAAACATCCTGACAATGGATTGCATAATTTATGCACATATGTTACTAGAGAATAGACCGAACCTGTCGAAATGTGACTTTGCCTAATGGGTGAACTACGTGAAGGTGAAAACCAAGACTGGCGTTGATTTGCAAGACCAAGACCAAGACTATGTATGCAAGAACAAGACCAAGACCATGGAAATCTTGGTCTTGGTCTTGCTTTGCTCATCACTATAGGCAATCTAATATAGATATATTAAGGGAATGATAAAGTTCATGTATGAGATCGATTATTATGTGCAAGTATTTGAAGGAAGATTTTTTAAGGCCTTTCTTCACATATTTTTGACGAATTAAGTATATTAAAGAAATAAATCAAAAATTACTTCTACTAAAGCCTCAAGTATGAAATAAAGCATACGTAAACTCTCTAAATTCGACAGAGAAATATATCAAATTTTTTGAGCGTGAACTGTTTTTTTTAAAAATTATAAAATTATAATTTTATAAAATAAATAAATAAAAAAAAATTATAACTAGGTTTTAGAGATTGCCACTATTAATTTAACTACGTTTGCCCATGTAGAGGCCACACAAGACGCATTTCATCGAGTTGAGGTTTTATCAAAGGTTTTGATTTTAAATTCCATCCGTTGGTCTAATATAAAAGTCTATTATTGAGTTGGTTAACACAGTCCGATGTAAGTCCAGTACAACGAGGTAATTTATTTAAACTAATTAATCAACTATAATTTAATTGATAAACAATTAAATGGCGCCTTCCTTTAAAAATGTTTCCTAATTTCTTTTTAGTATCTAATGGAACCAGTTAAAATTGAATTTTAGATCAGAGTTTCACATTTCATGTAACACATTTTCTTATTGTTTTCAGATATTTATTGAGTTATTTTTCAACTATTAGATTGTTTACTCTGAAAATAACTGAACATTTATATGTTCACTGTCTCAAACATTTCTAACAATATATAAATGTTGGAAAGTAGTACCTTGGGAAACGACAAATCAAAGAGAACAATTAAATGTAGCCACCGTTGGAATGTTACTAACCCCACTAACAACATAATGTAATAACAAGCTGTAAAATGTTAGAAATCAAAGCAGTTCTGAAGCGAATTATTAACAGTGATAAATGGCCTTACTTTATTGGCCGAGTCTGCTCCCCTACGATTCACAACAATGAAACACTCTCGTGCTCCGCTGCGTGGAATGCGGGGGTGAATGCCACTTAGTTCTACAAGCGGAGGCCCCCGTACTCATTCTAATAATAAGTAATTGCGTGAAGCTAAAAGTCACGAGATATATAAAATTTATTTCGGTAGGGGGATCCTTTATCTGCCACTTGAAGAAACATATTAAAAACCGGATTTTCTCTCGATGTCCTCTTCCCTTCTTTTATCTGACAATGAGTTGACATGTAAATTACATTGTGATTAGTTAACGTTGCCGGATAATATTAATTTTACTCATTTAGTAAGAAATTTTATAGCTTGTGTTCATATTATATTATTAAGAAATTTGTATAAGGACTGACACTTCGAAACTATACTTATTGTACTTAAACAATGACGCGGCCCATAATATTGCGTTTTTGGTGGAAGTACAAACACATATTTTTTATCCACATCAAAACAGTGTGCATCTGCATCCCAAGCAGCATTTTTTTTTCATTTTAATCATGTCATGTGATGAGCGGTGATGGTGACTTGCTTTGAAGGATTTATCGTTACCATTTGGTCAATAGAAGATAATGAAACAAAAAATCGTGGAAGCGTTCCTTATTATATTATTATAAATCCTGGGTTTTCAATGAAGCAGAAGGAACCAGTAACAATTTAAATATATTTGATCATGTTAATGTCCCATGTAAAACGTAAGAAAAGGCCATTCTGTTCGAATAACATCCTATACTTCTTCTACTTCTACTATATCTTCGACTCTACAGAAATTGTTTCTCAAGAAAACGACAATAAACTATATAAAATAATGTTGACGAATGCCAAACTTTTGCGTTGACAACATTTGCTGATAGGATTTACCGTGAATATTTGCATTCTAATAATTATGTTGCTAGACGATAACCCCGAGTAAACGTACCGATGAGGAAAAGTGCTCATTTCTAATTATTCAATAATATAATATATATAATATTCAAATAATAGTCATTGCGTTATCAATCACAGAACTGAAATAAGGTTATTATCGGTCAGTCGTAGATAAAATATATTCAAATAATTAGATTGAGGTACAAATTTACCACCCTTATCAGTTGGGAATAAATCAATGCTCCAATTGGCAGCTTTTCAATTGAATGCTCAAAGCAATGATATAATTACTTGCGTAGTTGCACAGTTGCACTTTATGACCTCGTTTATGATTGTTACCAACATTTAATATTTGAATCTTAGCCATAATTTTAAGTTAAAAGGGAGTTTTTGGGTAATAATGCGCAAAATTGGAAGATCGGTCGAAAACTAACAGCTTCTTCACTGTTACTTGAATCGAGTTCCTGTTTATTACACTCATAATGATCTTTATCATTGCATGCGAATAGTCAATCTTCTTCTTTTTCTTCTATTAGTTCCTGTCCGCTCCGGATGTTGATAACCATATTAGCTATTTTATACTTTATTTAATGCGACTCTGAACACCTGTGTGGTCGTCACTGCAAACCAGGTTCTGAGGCTCTTTAGCCGAGAGACTCTCCTTCTTCCTGCACCTCTCTTTTCGTCCACTGTGCCCTGCAAGATATTTTGGAGTAGTCGATATATGTCTGTATTTCTCATCACATGACCAAGGTATTAGAGTTTCCGTATTTAAACGGTGTTTAGAATCTCTTTCTGTTTATTCATTATCTGTTAAACGGTTTCACTTTTGACACGGTCTGTCCACGACACGCTCAGTATCCGGTGATAGAGCCACATCTCAAAAGCTTCTAATCTTTTACCTGTTGCCTCAGTAAGTGTCAGCGACTCCATCCCATATAACAGAACTGAAAACACATAGCAGCATAGGAATCTTACCTTTGTTGCTAACGTCAAGTCGTGATTCTAAAATAGTTTACTCATATTTCCAAACACTGCTCTGGCCTTCTCAATACGGATCTTTATCTCTTGCGCGTGGTCCCATTGGTCATTGATTTTGGTGCCAAGGTACGTGTATCTACGCCCTCGTTCACTTGGCTTGCCTTTACTCTCGATGTTACAATTGGGCATATTGGCCTTACTTATAACCATAATTTTCTGGTTTTTTTTGTATTAATGTAAAGTCCGTACTTTTTGCTACTCATCGTCACTATCTACCAAAAACTGCAAACGCTCCCGGGTATTAGCGAACAAGACAGTGTCATCAGCATATCGGGTTATTTAACCTTTCTTCATTTAAGAGAACTCCCACATCAGCATCTTCTAGTGCCTCTCTAAATATTTGTTCGCTGAATCCAGTACACCTCGAACACCTAAACTCGCCAAAGCAGATTGATTCCAATGCAGGTTTGTAATTATTCTTGAATAATAAATGGTGTCTGTTCACAGTTCTTAGTATGTACATTTAAATTTTATATTAAATCATTAGATTTGTTGTATACGATTATACACCTTTTATAGAGCCATCACTCTTTCGCCGAAAATGGCATGACCATTCTGCATAAATGTGCTGAATTTCGTTGAAACAGCGTTTGATTTTTTCCTATAATGCAAGAGACGCTGCGGGTTTGTGGACATAGACTTTTGACTTTAAATAGCCCCATAAAAAGAATTATATTTAATCAGACGATCTAGAAGTCCAATCCCCATCACCAAAACGAGACAGTACACTACCAGGAATTTTCTCTTTCAGGAATTTCATTGTTCTATGAGTTGTATGGCATGTGGCACTGTTCATCATTGTCCCCGTCTCTGAATCATACATTGACCACGTCAAAATCATATAATTTCGTGACAACAGCTGTGTCATCTTGTCGTGATATCGAGCACCAGAACCGCTGACTGCTTCACCAACCATCCCCATTTTCAAAAAAGGTCAAGTGATGCCTCCAACTCAAAATCCGCTTTAAACTGTGACTGCTAAGGCTGTAAATTCATTTGTCATTCGTAAATCAAATTTAGGTTCTCCGATCCCAACAAAGAGCAATTTTTTGATGGTCATTAAAATGTGCTTCATGCCTTAGAGTATTCAGATAATCCAGTCTCCTTGAATTTTCAATTAACATCTTCACATTGACGAAGTTTAATCAATATCAAAGGTCGAACTTTCAGAATGCAAGGTCGGAAGAAATTCCTGAAATAGACATCGGAGAACTAAGGGCAGCGTTGAACAACACGAACTACAAGAAAAGCGCAAGAGTCTTTCCTTGCGCTTCTCTTGTTCTTACAAAATACCTTTATTATTATATTATTAATTAATAAATTTAAAATTAAAAAAATAATAAAATAAAATATTAATAATTGTAAAATGTTAAAAATTGAAGCAAAAATGTTGCTGGAAAGTGTACGAATTCTACTGAATAAATCTCTGACGGAAATATACCACTGCATTTGGGCTTGGTAGACTTTGAGACGGTCTTTGATTACATCGAAACCAATTCGAAAATACCTAAAAAATCGACTTCAGATACTTAAGTTACATCTTATTACGCACATCTATAAAAAGGTGTCATTCCGAGAAAAAATAGAAAGACGAAAGACTTATCAAATACTTCTTCTTGTTTGGTGCCTTATTCAGTTCGGATGTTAGCGATCATTGAGTAATCATTGTTTTGTTGACAGCTCTCTGAAACAACTCAGTGGATGTCATTCCATACAACTGTCGAGTTCTTCATCCATGAGATACGACAGCGTCCCGGTCTCTTCCTATCAAATATTTTGCTCTGCATGGCAAGGTGAAGAATTTGATATTTTTCTCTGTTGCGCGTTACGTGACCGAATTATTCAAACTTACGCTGTTTTACCATGTTAACCACTTTCTCCTTTCTTATCCGCTGCAGGATTTCCACATTGAGTACACGGTCCACTCATGATATTCTCAATGTCCTCGTGTAGATTCACATCTCAAAGCCTGCGCCAGAGTTCACTCGTCGATTCCGTATAACAACACCGGCAGAACGTAAGCGCTTGATACCCGCATCTTAGTGCCTGAAGTCAGATCACTGCAGCAAAGTAACGGCTTCATCCTCGTGACTGTGGACCCTGCCATTTTAATTTTGGACCTGATCTCTGCATAGACCTTTTGCGGGTAGAGGATAGTACCGATATATTCGAATCTGTCTATTCTCTCGATATCCTCATTTTCCGCCAGTAGCGCTCCTGGGTTTAAATTTGTGCGACTGATCGCCATAAATTTGGTTTTTCTGATGTTTAGTTCCAGGCGGTAATGTTCGTTCGCAGTTACCACGCGGTCCAGTAATATCTGTAAATCTCTCGGGATGGTTGCCATCAGGATCGTGTCGTCGGTGTAGCGGAGGTTGTTGATATATGCTCTGTTAACTGGGATTCCGACCTTCAGGTTATTGAAGACTTTGGAGAAGATTTCATCATATTATAAGTTGAACAGAGTCGGCGATAGCACACAGCCCTGTTTCACTCCCTTCATGATTTTCACCCGCTTGGTTAATTCTTCTTGGATTTCTGAATTTTCTAGGTTGTTGCAAATATCTCAGTTTTTGATAAAAATTATTTTTTTAATACTATTTTTCCTGTATCCCCTAAACACCCCCCAAAGGAATGACATCAATTTTGAATCACCCTGTATATATTTCTAAATTTAATTCAAAAATAATTCCTAGGTTCCAGTCAATTTTATTGTTTATTATTTAAAATTTTTTCCGTATATTTCTTTTTCCTGACTGTACTTTTAATTCATTCCAATATATTCCTGCGTTTTTCAGTCAATTTTATTGTCACTAATTATGGTGTTATGTGATGAGCCCTGCGTTTCGTCCCGGGTCTACCTATTGGACTCGTCAGTAAGGTTTAGGTAGACCCTGCCTTATACGCCAGACATCGGTTCTACGTGTTCGGACGTAAATGAACCGAGCCGGTATAGATCTTCTGCGGTGAGATATTGGCAACCCGTGTTGCCGATTAGCATTAGATTGAAAACCACTCGTTCCATTCTGCTTTTTTTCTCCCAAGCATCTATATCTTTTTCGTATATTTCTTTTTCCTGACTGTACTTTTAATTCATTCCAATATATTCCTGGGTTTTTCAGTCAATTTTATTGTCACTAATTATGGTGTTATGTGATGAGCCCTGCGTTTCGTCCCGGGTCTACCTATTGGACTCGTCAGTAAGGCTTAGGTAGACCCTGCCTTATACGCCAGACATCGGTTCTACGTCTTCGGACGTAAATGAACCGAGCCGGTATAGATCTTCTGCGGTGAGATATTGGCAACCCGTGTTGCCGATTAGCATTAGATTGAAAACCACTCGTTCCATTCTGCTTTTTTTCTCCCAAGCATCTATATCTTTTTCGTATATTTCTTTTTCCTGACTGTCTTATTCGTGTTATTAGTCTTAGTGCAATTTGTTCTGTTGTTTGTATATAACGTTTTGTCCTTTCTGTTCCGTTGGTCATGAGTATATGTCCATAGTCTAGCAAGGGTCTACAGATAGCTTTATATATTTTGGTGGCGGTGTTTGTGCTAATTCCTCTGTCTTTGTAAGTTAGTGATCGGAAGTGTTTTGTTCTCTTTATTGTTCAACTTTCCTATTTACCACTTTTTACTGTTTTTTGAGAAAACACCCGGTACTAGGGATGTCCTTGGAGGATTTGTAATATGGTAGTAATCCTATGGCTCTCCGTTGTTATTGGTAATTGGTAAGTCACCTCCTGGGCGGTGAGGTCGCCACTTCCCTACGCCTGTTCAATACCAATTCAATCAGAATTATGGAATAGAAGTGGACGGAGTACTCCTCAATCACCTAAGTTTTGCAGCAGATATTGCTATTATCGGAAGCAACGCAGAAGAGCTTTAGACCTTACTCCAATAACTCAGCCAAGCACCAATGCAAATCTGACTCGAAGTGAACCTAGAAAATCTCATCCTAGGGAAAAGGATGAGATCGTTCCAGACTACATTTATCTGTTGGCCATAAAATCCGATTTGGTAAAGAGAACCAGATCTTGAAAATCTCAATAAGAATAGGACATCCGCGGACGGCCTCCTTAAGCTGAGATCTATCCTCAAATAACAGGAGTTCCCCACAAATCTTCCGAGAAGAGTGTTTGAGTTCTTTGTGTTGTCAATACTCAACTACGGACTGGAGAAACTGTCGGTTGTCCGCACAGCGTGCACCTCAGCATGCAGACCGCACACATAGCAATGGAACGTCCTATGCTTGAAATGACATTGAAAGACCAGATAGGGAACGAGGAGATGAGTACAAGAACCGGAGTGACGAATGTACTGAGGATGGCGGCGCAACTTAAGTGGAGATGGGCTGACTATGTAGCAAAACAAGGCGCAGGTAGATGTACAAAAAGGGTTTTGGTTTGGCGTCTGGGATCTGCCAACGGTCCGTTTGGTTTCTCTCAGACGCCAAACCAAAACCCTTTTTGTACATCTACCTGCGCCTTGTTTTGCTACGTTAAGGCGTTGACGGGACGATATACAGAATATCGCTGTGAGGAATTGGATCGAAGCGGCTGCAAATAAAAAGTTGTGAAAATATATGAAATAGGTCTACAGCTAGGACTGGATAAGTGCAGGCTCAGAAGAAGAAAAAAGTCACTACTTCGACTATATTTAGATGAAATTTTTGAACTCTGGCGCTAACCTGGTGAGTATTGACGTGATGGGTATCAGTGAAATGAGATGGCGTGGAGAATACCAGATAGGAGATCATATAGTGTATTATGCTGGAAACGAAGATAGACCCCACCTGCAGGGAGTTGGTTTTATCATGGAGGAATAGGTTGAAGACTTCCATTATTAGCGGTCTGCCATACTCTGACAGGGTTATTTTGCTAAAGCTGAGAGGTGAATCTTTTAACATAAATCTTATTCCAATACATGTCCCCACAGCGGACAGAAGCGAAGAGGAAGTGGAAGGCTTCTATGCTCAAATAAACAAATTAAAGGCGTACTTAAAAACGTTAAAGCAAGAGAGGTAAATATGATAATGGGGGACTTCAATGCTAAGGTTGGACACGGAATAGAAGACGGAATAGTGGGTGACTTTGTTCTGGGACAGAGTAACGGCATCGGTATTCGAAAGGCATTATTTTCCATACAACTTCTTATTCAACGCTGTAGGGATATGAATTACCGACGTTCACTTGCGTTTTATAGGCTATGCTAAAGCTTTCGACCGATGTCAACACGAAACAATAGGAAAAGTTACTGTCAAGTATCGTGTACTACAACTATTCCTGCTAAGTAGAGTGGAAGGAAGAGGGGGCCAGGTAGAAGAAAAATTTTCTGGCTCGCCAACTTACGGAATTGGTTTGGAGTGACTTCCGTTGAAATGTTCCGCACTTCAGCCAACAAAACGCGCATTGCCATACGCCGAACAAGAAGAAGGCGGCCAAACTTTCATAATTTTTTATTCATTGTGTATATTTTTCTGACTGTATTTCAATTTAATTCAAAAGAAATTCCTGGGTTCCAGTCAATTTTATTGTTTATTATTTAAAATGTTACAAATAAAGATACCGAAACGTATTTGTAACATTTTCAATAACAAACAATAAAATTGACTGGAACCCAGGAATTTCTTTTGAAATAATTTTTTATGTACTGTTCAATAATGAAAATACTGTGTTTTGTGTAAGGCTACACTTAAGGGAATTAACTCATTAATGTTTTGGAACTAGAAAATAATCCTTTAAACGCTACGTAATAGGAGTTGGTGATCGAAAACATGTTAAAAAATATTTATTTAAACTCAAGAAAATTTGGGAAAATTGATTTAATCCAGTTGACCCATCCAACTAGATAATCCGATATATCTACCCTCAATTTTCAAAAACAGTACTCCGGAGTCTAGTAAAATAATAAAAACGTTTTTCTTCAAACCTCTCCAAACTTCATTTTAAATATTTGTTTCAGATATGACTGCTCTGACGTTAATATCCGTAGTTCTCTATTCCGCAGCAATGATCCTTATCATCGAGTCGGAAGGATTTTTCCTTCCAAAACGGGTAACTTTACAGATGCGTTATATAAATACCAGATCTATGTTTTTGTGCTATTTCAGATGGATCCTGTGCTTAGTGCCAGGGAAAGAGTAATTTTGGATCCAAAAAAACGACCATTTTGCAACGCGTTTACTGGTAAGTCAATATTAAATATGTACAACTCATGACATGGCAAGGAATTTGTCATACCTGTTCCAAATTCTAAATGGTGAAGAGAGTTACAGTGCATATGAATTTGTTAGCTATACTAATGGCTAATATCTGCAAGAAATAAACTCAATTTAAACATTGTTTCCCGTACTTTGCATTAACAACTTCAATGAAGCCAATTTTGAACCAAACTTGTAGGGATATTGGGTTATTTTTTGGTAAGTCTTCAAACTTTACCTGCATAAGTTGAACATTTAACCGCTTACATATTAGCCAGCTTTAGGGCGTAAATAATCTCAATTTATTAAGAAGCTATGGGTTTGACGTATTTTGCGCAATTGTCATTTAGGCTTTGTTTTTAAAACGAATATAATAAATACAAAGCATTGACATTTGTTTTGAGTATTGCAACAGCCCGTTATACCAATTTCTAATATTAGTGGACTCAAAATGCTAAATGGCCGGACTAAACAAATGGGCCGAATTCATAAAGGTCAAAAATAACACTGTATATCAAAACAGCACAAAAAATAAGCTAAATAAAGAACAATTTCGAGCTGATTTTGTAAAAGTAACGTCCATTTTACGACTTATGTACAAATGAGATATATTATTTTTAGAAATTTGGAGGGTGTATAAATTCTGGGCAGTAACTTACGACTACAAATAGATACACAGGTAAACCAGTTATAGACATGTTAGAATAACTTAAAGAGTACGACAATCATAAAAATATTTTAACAAATGTCCGAGAGCTGATATCACAGGATCACTCTGTGATCTGTGGCTGATACGCCGGTCGCTCTGGTTGCACACCTGTGTTGAGCCTGGTGGTCGGCCTAAGAGTTAATTTGCGATGCCTCAAACGGACGTTCATCGAACTGCCAAACTGGATCCTTAAAGTTCCGGATGATAAAATTTTTGAGGAGCTCTCAGTGGGGAGAACCTGTTTCTGCCGAGAAGCCAAACCCAGTTTTGCTTCAACCTTAAAACATAATAGTGTAATAGTGCCAGTCGTGGCGTTTTGCGTACTAGTGCTATGCAACTGTTTTGACCTACGCCCGGCAATCCTGTGCAAACATGCCCAGAACTACCTGAAGTCCAGCCAGCCAGAAGGGTCTAAGTGCTGCATCTGTAGGAGACCACTTCTTGATAAAATATGGAAACTCGCTTGCACAGGGACCAATATATACTACTACACTTTAGCTTACCGGCAAACATGCATATAAAACGTGGGTTTTGCCCAAACATATGAGTTATAGAGTTAAGCACACCAATTTTTGTAGATTGACCTTCATCAGAAAGCATTTTGTGACTTAGATTTACTTGATTTCAAAAATTCATGGTCTAAAGTATAAGTATAACTTAATTAAAGCGACGGATATATTCTTCTAGCGACAGGCTTCGCACGTCTTGGATGTTGAAAAGGTAAAGTGAATAAAGTCGAAATTGTTTCAGTTTGTTAAACGCTTCAATATTCAGGCTAGTAGCAATTCATATGGTGTTACTTTTAGGAACTTTTTCAAACATATTTGGTTGACGTTTAATGTGTATTCTCATTACCACCAACACTATGTGTCGTCCGACGACGAATAACCGACATACGCGCAATTTGAAAATAGGCTCGGTTTTCTTTATTTTTAGTGTTTTCATAAATCTCATCATAGAGTTTTTGTAGCTTTTGTTTTGTTTATAATTTTTAAGCATTAAAGCCGTTTGAGTCAGGCCCTCATAACAAACTTAAATTTCTTAGATTTATAAAGTATGTACACTAAGGCTTGTATTTATCAACGATGCTTGAGTACGACTCGAGTCTCAAGAGCGAGAACTGGCGCCGATTATGTTTTTTAAACCGATCTCCGATAGGATACGAACGTCCTCCGAAATACCTGAGTCATTACAACAGCAAAACAGAAAAAATACAATTTAAATTATGTTTCTATTACAACAATATTTGTACATATATAGTATCTTTTTTAGGTTGTGGTCGAAAGCGTTCCAACCTTCCCGCGTTGTCTTCCGACGGTCAAGAACTGGAAAATTCAATTAACAGCTTATTGGAGTTAAGCGCAGAACCTGCCGTTGAAGACCTGTCTAGGCAAATAATGTCAGAAGCAAAATTGTGGGAAGCAATACAAGAAGCCAACCTGGAGCTGAAGAAACATAAGAATCAGCAAATGATACCAAGCGAGTTGTCGGACGATGTTTCCATATCTGATAGAGGCGCGATATCAACTTGTGCTCTACCGCCATGTTATATTTAAATTGTCGACAAGTAGATTAAATTTGTTAATCCATAATTTTCAAGTAGTAAAATGACCTTTTTAAAATTAGTATATATTAGCAAATTTTGCGTAACTAGTTATTCAAAATTTACCTGTGTTTCTTGAATTTTGACGTTATAAAAATAAAGAGCAGTAATCAACAAGATTTATTTTTATTTAGATAAACAGCCTTGTTATAGTCGGGAAGAAGAAAGTTAAGTTCGCAATTCATCTGGCTGTGTACCGAAAAGCCATTGTCATCAATTAAATGTTCTAAGGGAAATTAACATGGAATGGAAAGCATAGCTAGAAACTGAGCTTATAAACAAGTTGGAATGACCCATCGTAAAATTGTTCTGCAGATTGGCAGTCTCTTAACGTTGTGAACAATCTGTCCGATTAGGCGACGAATACGAAAAGAAGAAGGCTCTGGGGAGAATGCCAATTCTCTCGGCACGCGGAAAAAGAAGGATTAGAGCTGCAGCAGCAAATTCAACGAAGGAAACCCGGCGGCTGCAGAAATAATTTGCGCCAAATGTGTCACATGAAACGGTCTGGAGGGCTTTAGAAGAGTCCCCCAATATTTATTTTGTGAAAATGAAGTTGACTCCGTCGCTAAGAAAAAATCATCAGCTTCTTAGCACAATTTGCCGCACAGCATCAAACGTGGACAGCGCAATGACACTGGGCATATTCTTAGGTTACAGTTAGCCGCTAGAATTAGTTGTCTTTTTACAGATTAAGCAAATTACTGGCATGATTTACGCGATGATCCACGCTACTTTTCAAAGCGAAATTTTCGTGGTGATTCGGTAATGATCTCGGCGGCTTTCTCAGCGTTTGGGAAGTCAAGTTTAGAATTTGTGAACGGTAGAATTAACTTCGTCAGATACCAACAAGTACTCTCAAACCATTTGTTGCCGTATTTCGGTCGATTTCAAGCCGCCAAATTGACGTTTATGAGACAATGCGCCCATGCACGCTTCAGCAAGCACCCAACAGTGGCTGGTGGATAACAATATTCCTGTTTTGTCATGGCCGGCACAATCGCTAAATTTAAATCCTATCGATAACTTGTGGGGTCAATTGGTGCGTGACGTTTTTGCTGATTGTTGCCAGTATAACACCACCGACGAGCTGAAAGAGTCCTTTCAAGAAGCATCGAATCGGGTCACAGTTGAGCACCTTATGAATTTAATTAACTCAATGCCGAACCGAATAAATTTGTTGATCAAACGTGCTGGAAAGGCAATTAAATATCAGAGGAATGTCGTTTTTTGTTTCCTGTGGTTGTTTTATTACGAAATTTTAATAAATTTACGATTTTGACAAGTGAACCTAAATCATTGTTACGGTCTGAAAATCCGTACATTTGAAAAAAAAGTATTGTGTTTAATAGAAAAGGTATCTTAATGACATTTCGCCACAAGTTTACTGGTCATATGTACCGTATTTCCTAAAAAGATTAGCTCATTTGGTTTGGTAGTTTTTGAGTTAAGGCCAAAAAAGTGGGTGAACCTAAATCATTGTTACGGAAGTCATCGCATTTACATGCCTTCTTCGTGGCTTTTCATGTTATCTGTTACTAATTTTGCAAATAGCAATAGAGGCTGTGGGCGAATGAACGTTATTCGTATCACCAGACGAGTTTTATGATCGCTTTTTTGAATTCTAGAATAATTTTTTGTTAATTTTTCTGTTTGTAATTATTTTATCTTTTTTCTTGAATCTTGACGACTCAGTTCTTGACTATTTTAGACAATTTTAAACTATTTTAGTCTGTTTGTGCTGTTCCTTTCTTTTTATTGCCCACGAGGGTTGATGAGAGCCCTCCTTTGTCTTGCTGTCTTGTCTGATTTGTCTTGACTTATAAGGTTGCTGATGCTCACAGGGGTATCACCCATTAGTACTAAGTGTTTTATTTACTGTAATTTGTAGAGGCCCTGATGATGACTTAACAGTCTAAAGCGCTAGGCCAAATTTTCTTCTGAAGACTTGAAAAAGACCTAAAAATTACACATGTCTTGACAAACAAACCGATTCACCACTTTATCTTTTGCATCTGTGTTTTCTCCAAATTATAAAGATAGTGCAGTAAAAGTTTTAAAGTATATATTAAAAATATAGTACAATTTGGACAAATTTAGATGCAAAATGCAAGGTGCTTTATAAACTCTACTGAGTACATGTATGACTACAAATGTATGCGAATGTATTTTGATACTGAAGTCATTATTGTACATCTTTTTGGTAAAAGAAGTTGTATTGGCATCTGATGGTTATGAGTGGTTTCTCTTATAGTCAATTGTATGAAAAGTGGTGCGTTGAGACCAAAAAGCACATATAATCCACACTGTCCAATTTAGACTCCTTGTATGAGATGTAAACTCAGACTTAAATTGTTGTCTGGAGTTCAAGTCCAGTAAGAATGCAAAGACAGTACAATTGCGATAGTATGAAAACGCAATCGTGTGGAACTTTCTCCACTCACTATTACAGCATACCGTTCAATCACTCCTACTCTATGCACTCGCTACACCACTCATAAATTCTAATGTCCTTCATTCCATACTTATGAATCGCCATTCCAAATTTAGAGATCCTAGTTGGCAGGTCTTTCTCTTCGTCATACAGGCTGGTCCTCTACTAGCCGGTATGCCACACTAGGCCTGCAGAGTTAAGTCATCAGTTCAAGCCGCTCCCATTGAAGCCTTTTGAGCGTCCCGAAAGGTCGTCACATCCACTTCCTGGTCTCGGAGTCTGGGAAGTTGCCGCTAAAACTTTACTGCCGGTTTTGGCTCCATATTTAAGAACAGTAACTAAACAATAACTCCAACATATAAAACCGCATTCGCGATCTTCCTCTAATACAGCATCCACGTTGAACCAAATGAGTGTGTTCCTTATCAAAATGTTCCTCATTTTACCTTTTTACATTATACATTTAGTATATTTACCTTTTTACATTATACATTTAGTATATTTTGTACACACATTACCGGTATTTTTACTGCCTTAAATGATCTAGAAAGAACATTTTGGCATTCAGGACCATTCCTAGATACCTCATGACCGATGATATTTCAACTCTGACCCCGTGGAACCTGAGAACCGGTGTTTGGATCTTGTCTGCGTCCGCCCATCTGCACGGGTCCGTCTACACATACGCCATACACTTCACTCGCTCACAAATTATGTTTTTCTCCCTACCCTGTCCACACACATTCTCTCTCAACCCTGTCAATTCCGCGAAATAATGGCTTGGCTTGAACCTTTCCACAGCGAAAGAGGCTACAACTGGTACGGAGTGGCTGGGAGGAGGAGAGTTGAGTGCATGGTTGGCAAGGGTCAAATACATTTTCTAAAATCTCAATGGAACCCCGCACATTCCATTCTCCAGGAAATTACAGGTGCTCATGCTGTGATAAACACGTTGATAACGCATCTGTTCAGGTCTCGCAATACCAAAATGATTCGGCTCGCAAGACCAAAATGTATCGGCTTGCAGGACCCAATTTTATGGGAGTTTTTCGTGTTATTCGAAGGACCAAAGTGTTTGCGTGTTACTTAGTGGATTGTGGATGAAGTTCGGAGCAGCTGCAGGAATAACGAAGAATCTTGCGTCGTTTCCTTTGCCCAATTAGCACTAGGTGGGACCGTTTATTTAACACTGTCTCTGAATTATTCGGCTGGGCAATATGGGCACTGGTAGAGTGTGAAATTGAGGGTAAATTTCCCGAGAGAGAGAGGGCCCTTTGAGTATGCGGGAGTAAAAAACCCGAGAGCACCCCTGAAGCGAACTGGGTATGCTTCACATTTCTGTGTCCAATCCAACGAGACAATAACCATTTGCTAAAGAGATAGATAGATAGATAAAATTTATTAAACATTCACATTACTAAATTCACAAACAAAGTTTAAAACAAAAAACATAAGTCAGTAAAATGTCCCATGTCTGGCCAGATGTTCGGCCGGTTGCTCTTTGCCCATGATCTAAATAGGCGCGCTAAGTCGTCCATTACCTGGGCAGTGCCCTAACATGGACATTCCCGAGCTAGCCATACGCACGACAACGTCAGGAGATAGTCTTGAAGTGGCGGTTTTGGTTTTATTCGAGGGGCATTCATTAAGGAAAAAAGGTCTTCCTGAAGGGAAGCCAAAAACCCCTTTTGCTTCGACCTTTAAGTTTGATACTGTCAGCCGTGGCGTTAACCGCCGGCAGTTTCAACTAGATGACCAAATCCATCCGCCCCCGCCCCGACCGGTGCAAGGACCAGCCAACACCAGCCAGAACGAGGCAGGACGAACCCGTCAAGTCACGTTATGTTGGATTTGTGCGTTTCCAGCCTGCTAGAAACGACTGTCTGCAACTGGCAGGCAATGTTTGTTTGTCGTCACGTACTGTCAGGGACAAAATCCTCATAAAATATGGGAAGTCGCTTATACAGGGGACCATGGGTTGGGCGATCGTTTGCTCTTACATGGGTGATATTTCGCGTGAGGACTGAGCCTTGCACTCCGCTATGATAAAATTTTTCAGCGATGGTATCCATATAGTCGGCTATATAGGCCATCCCTGTAGCTTCGTGCATTTCGGTTATTCTGGTGTATCTGTCAGCCGATAGGACGCCTCTCAGGAACCTATTTTGGGTCCTTTGAACACGTCGTCTCGTGGAATCACAGACAGAGTGCCAAACAGGGGAGCCGTAGGTCAGTATGGGCCTTATAGTGGAGGTGTAGAGCAGAAGTTTATTTCGAGGTGATAGGAAAGAATTTGGCGCCAGAAGAGAGTACAACTTTCTTCGGGCCATGAAAGTCTTTTGTACAGCATAGTCAACATGCTTATTGAAATGGAGTCGGGCGTCTAGTTTGAATCCCAGGTATTTCACCTCTTTGTTGGTTTGATAGGAGTATTTTGGACCACGAGTGGTGATAAGATTTTGTTGTTAGTGAATTTGCGCGAAAAGATAATAAGTTCCGTCTTCCTGGGATTCACTTTAAGTTTCCATTTGTCAAAATACGGCGTCAATAAACTCAGGTGATGTGCAATGCGAGATTTCGCAGCCTGAGCATAAAAAGACGATGCGTAGATAGCGGTATCATCAGCGTATAGTGCTATTTTTGTAGTGGGAAGTTTTGGAATGTCTGCTGTGCACAATGTATACAGCAGCGGCGAAATCACTGTTCCTTGTGGTACACCTGCCGCGATGCGTCTTTTGGCAGAAGTGGTATTCTCCACTTTCACCTGGATGGAACGGTTTTTTAGGTAGGACGCTATCAGGGAAACTAGGTAGAGTGGCAGTGAATGCACTGCAAACAACTTGCAGGCCATTGTGCAAACAACAGCAGGCCTGTGTGCCAGACTGTGTCAAAGGCCCTTTGCATGTCGAGAAGCAGCATAACCGTACTTTGAAGCTTATTAAATGCTGCATAGGCATCCGTTGCGATCCTAGCAGTCTGCAGCGTTGTGTTGTGTCTTGGTCGAAAGCCAAACTGCTCATCCGGGATTAAACTTCGAAGCTCGGCTGCTGCCTGTAAACTCGAATGGATGACCTTCTCGGTTAATTTGCCGAGGGTGTTCAACAGGGAAATTGGCCTATAAGAGGCGGGTTCGGTCGGGTTTTTGCCCGGCTTTAAGATGGGGATTATTACAGCGTTTTTCCAGTCCTGTGGGAAGTGCTGCAATTTAAGGACTGCGTTGACTATTTGTACTATTAGCACAATAGTTTTCCGCGGTAAGTTTTTGAGGAGTAGATAAGGGATGCCGTCTGGCCCGGGGGCTTTTCGGCTAGGGAGGCGCCGAAGACACGATTGTATCTCCGACGGGGTTGTTATATAGGAATGCAAAATCGAGGGTGGTATAGGATACTTCCGTTCTACAAAAACAGCGGTCTGTCTTTCAATTTCGTTATCCTGAAGGGCTGGTTGGACCTTGTGTACTTCTGCCAAAAAGTCGGCGAGCAGCTCGCACTTGTCACTGGTGGTAATATAACTCCGCCCCTCTTTTTCAAGAGCGGGGACTTGCTCATAGCCTTTTCGCAGACTTCTCGACAGTTTCCACAGGGAATTGTCACGGGGAGTCAGATTTCGCAGTTTCTCCGCCCAGGTATAATTCCTGTATGCGGAGATTTCGCGCTGTATGTCTCGTGCAAGCTCTGCTGCCATTATGCGATCGGCAGATTGCCTGAATCGCTGCCAACGCTTCCTGATTCGATTTTTCGCCTTAATAAGGTCCAGAATTTCCTCAGGAAGATTGTCGCGCCGCGGTCTGTTCGGAACTTTTTTGGCCAAAGCTTGCTGTGTCCGATGTATATTCCTGGTCAAACCTTTTACCGCATGCTCTAGAGCTTCGACAGTATCAATCTGGCCCGGAATACACGTCAGGTCTTGTAGTCTTTTTCGATATTCGCGAAAATCGAAATTTTCGTATGAATATCGAAAGTCGTTAGTTTGTGTGCGCTTTAAATCCCTAATGTCGAGGTAAATGGGCAAATGGTCACTGCTGAGGGCGTCTATAACCACCATCTCCGTGAGATTGGTGAGTCCTTTGGCAATTCCGAAGTCGAGGTAGGATGGATTCCCTCCACTGTTCGGGTAATGCGTTGGGGATGAAGTGGGCATAACGAGTAGGCCATTGTCGCGAACGTAGTCGGCTAGAAAATTGCCGGCTGCGTTTTATGTCCAGGGTTATTGAATAGTGGATGGCGGGCGTTGAAATCTCCCATTAGCAACACCCTATTGGTGTTTATGAAGAATGGATCGACATCAGCGGCCTGTAAGCGTACGGTGGAGAAATAGCCACAGTAGATCAAAACTCCATCAGGAAGTTCAACGCCGACGTTCTCTATTGCTGACTGCCTGTGTGGCAGTCTCCTGTATGGAATTGACGTTTTGACCGCTATGGCCACCCCTCCCCTTAAACCGGGCCTATCGGCACGTTCGAGCCTGTACCCCCGAATCCTAAGTATATCCCCGGGGCGCAACCATGTTTCGACAATCAACGCCACGTCGATATCCTCGGTCCGAAGGAAGTGCACAAACTCACCGAGACGACTCCGGAGTCCGCATGAGTTCCATTCTCCTATCCTCATAGGGCACAGTTGGCAAAATCAGGGCTTAAAAATCGAAGCTGTTAATATCTTCATTGAAGAACTGCGCTGAGACTAGGAATTTGTCTGTCTTCGAGACGCAACCCCTCAATGCAGCGCTGTAAAATCTTACCGCCTTGATCACCTCCCCCAAGTTGATTTGCGACGACAGCTCGGCGAATTCCCGCTGGACACTGCCCAGCATGGCCACCGCGTTCCCATTTATACCATGGGCCGGGTGGGCGGAGCTCGTCGGGACAGCTTCGTGCTGCCTCAGCGGAGGAAACTCCGCTAATGAAGGCGGTGGCGGGGGCAGCATGGTCCTGTTGGCGTGACCTGGCGCCATGGTCCTGCTGCTTAGGGATGAAGGGTGGATCGGGCCAGGGGCTCGACTGGTTTGACCCCAGGCTGGCCTCGTTAGAAGAGGAGCAGGGACGAAACGCTGCTTCTCCGCCGGGACTTGCGCCTGTTTGTAAATGTATACTGGGCAAGCCTCGTCAAAGCTACGATGAGGCCCACCGCAGTTAGCGCATTTTAATGTAGCCCCAACGGGGCAGGCCGTGATTTCATGCCCCCCAGCGCATCGGGAGCATTTAAAGTCCCGGTGGCAGTTCCCGGAGACATGACCCCAGCCCTGGCATCGACGACATTGTGTCAGGGTCTTCCGGTTTTTACGGGTTTCCCACGAAACCCTAACACTGCACACCACCTTGGCCTCGGCGTTTAGTTTTCTGAGGGTGGCTTTGTCGCTAGTGACGACGAGGTAGAGCGGCCTGAAAAGTGTCTTCATTTTGAAGACACTCTTCACTTCCAGTCCCCGGTCTGCCAGATCCTGCTTTATGGCAGTCGGATCGACATTCCCCTCCAGGCCCCTCAGGACGAACGCGTGGGTTTTTTCCGACGAAGGGGCGTAAGTATGGAACTGGCTCTTGTCCTCCTCCAGGGATCGTTTCACCGCCACCCAGTCCATAATGCTGGTGCAGTACACGATTAACGAAGCCTTCGTGTACTTCAGCGTGAAAGGCTGACTGGTGATTCCTTTTATACTACCAATCAGCATTGTGTGATCGCTGGGTTTTCCAGCGATCACAATTGGCGGCGGCTTTTCTGCCTTCTTGGTTTTGTTTGCAGTTGCCGCAGGGCTCTCAGCAACTGCTTCCCGTTCAGTCCCTACGATGTTGTTGGGCAGTGTTGGAGGCTCATCCACGATTGGCGGCTGGATGGGCGCAAAGCGGTTCCTCAGCGTCGTGGAGGCCTCTGGAGCAACAATCAGCGTGCTCCACGCCACAGTCCTTCGCGGCACTACGAACCCGTCATCCGCTGCGCCCGCTGATGTCGCCCGCGACACCCCTACAGCCTCCTCCATCGCCGATTTTTTCGGAGCCGGGGTTGGTGACGCTGGCGATGTTGGGTCGGACTTGGGCACCCTACCCCTCTTCTTGGTCCTAGGCCTTAGACAGTAGCTCCTTTGGGAGCCCCGGTCCGACTCGGATTCCAGCGAACTTCCGGGATTCATTTCACTTATCGCGCAAACCCGGTAGTTTCCCGATAAGGAATGTTCCAAATGTTATTCGAAAAAACGCACAATACAGATAACGAACACAATTTTATCAAATGTCGCACGATTTCGCTCCGCAGCACGTCCACACTCGGCAAACAACGATGCGAGACTTCATGCGAGGCTAAAGAGACTTCATGCCCGATATACTTAAGTATTAGTGATATAATTAAGTGTTAAGGGTCCATGTGAAGTCGCATGTACAAACTCGCAATTGTTATCAGCTGGAAGGGCGTACTGTTGCCGAAATTCACCATTTTCCGGAATTTAGCATTTAGAAGATTGCCGGCATAACGGCTCTTCACTCAACGTTTATATATTATTTGATCAGCATCCGTGTGTGGCTTTAATTAAAGACCGGTTGATAGCAACTATTCCTGGTAGTTGCCGAAGTTCAGGTACCATTCAGAAAGTCAAACGAACAATGGCGCCAGAGTTGGGGCTGTGCTTCAAGCATTGGCAGGTTGAACTTCAAGTGCTTCTCAATTGAGCCACTTAAATCAATCGTCTGTCGAGACGTCACAATTAATAAGGACGCCACGACAACTTTGATGGGCAGTAGCCAATATATTCCTTGTGGTTGTCGCTCACCCTGGTGTAATTCAGCAATTAAGCTAACGAATGGGTGCATCTCGAGGTGAAACAAGTCAACTGAAAACTTGCACGAGTAGTTCGACGCCGTGTCCAGATCGTGGCACAAATCGTAATCTGCATTGTTAAGGCTGTGCGAAATCCTGATTTTACTGCTCGGACTGCGTTTTTAAGACACTTTATCACTTTGTAATTGTAACAAATAGAGGCCGCCAATAAATACAAAAACTACCGGACTTTACTGAACTGAACAGACAGAATAACCGGGCTCAGCAGACGACAAACCTAGGAGTGGTAAACCAGCCTTCGGGATTTGCAGACGGATGGGGGATCTATTCTTAAAGTCTCTCAAACGGAGGTCTTCCGACGGTACCATCAATGAGTACGAGGGACGCAAAAGTGACACATTTCAGTGGTCAGTTTGGATTAAGGTCACTGTATGTTACAGTGGTTACTGCAAAGCTCGTGAAGAGAAGTCCAATATAGACCTAACTGCAACTTTTCAAGGGCAATAGATGGGGCGAAAAATCCTTACGCCATGCTGGCACTTTTGAGGTAAGGACTACAGGAAGGGCAACGTCCAGAGACTCTCAGCAGTCCGTTAGGAGGTACAGGGTCTGCACGTGAGTACTTCTACACAAGACTACCCTATCGGTGAGTAAATATTAAATACATCAACAGATGTAGCTCTAATGGACGACTCATATATATATATGAAATCAGAATTGTACGAATAGGTGGTGTTGTAAATAACATAAGGACGAGTTTTGAATCTTTCTGTGGACCGTATATTTTTCTTGCCGGAAAGCTTGCAGAGCAATAACGGGCACGTGGTCAACGATACAAATTTATTGACTTAACGATCATACCGACTTTAATATCGACATACCACGACTTTTTAACAACAATTAAAAATTTTAACAAACAATTTAATAAATGACTATGGTTTTTAGGTACATATTCTGACATCTAGGCAAAACAGCCGTTAAAAGCAAAATATCAGCTCCTGATTCTAAGAGTGTCCTATGCAGGCAAAATTTACGCATCTGAAAAGTCAATTTTTATAGGGGCCGAAAGAAGCAAAATAATTCTTAATAATTGAAAAAATAGTTTGTTAAACCTTATAAGATGGTATTATAAATATAATCATATAAAGTGTTTTTCATCGCTACGTCTAAATTCGGCTCTTACTAAAAGTTTCGTAATAAATCAATATAATTTGTAGTAATAGCAAGCGTAGTACAGATGGCAGAATCGGTTACATAACTGGTTCTCAGTTTTGAAATACATAACATTTAAAAATTTTCTGAAATGACTTTAAAAATGATTCCTAATTACTTATCTATTTGCTAATAAATTTTTTTTGTTAATCTGAAAGTAATAGTTCGATTCTGTTTTGAAATTTGAAATATGAACCTTTTTTGCCTCCAAAGTATTACTCCGTGCGTTTCTGAAACAAATTGTGTCAATACCGGGTGCCTGGAAATAATGCGCAAAAAATTAAGGGTTATTAGTTAGGTCGGATAGAAGTTTTCCTATGTCCTTGTGGTAGGGCCTTAAAATAATTTTAAACAAATATTTTTTTGCTTGTTAATTTTTCTTGTAAAATCACCTCCTCTCCGCAGTTTTTACGCATCAGTCGTCAGTCAGGTCGCTCTGTATATCGAAATTTTCGACTTTATTAAATATTGTGGTAGTGGTTTTCGTTTGCACTCCTCGGAAAAATATAAAGAAACACGGTTTATTGGTAGATTCTAGAGTTTGAAATTTGGCTTAGTTCAATTAATTTCTTCCCAACACATAGTGATGTTCAGTCATGTTTTACCAGAAACGGACTCAATTTGATTCCCATATACCTCAGGGTGGATAGATTTAGAAGGACTACCAGGGAGATACATTTTTCAACGCAATTAGGGGTTGGGTCTAAAGTCTTGGTGAGTAGGAGTTTATCCGTTAAATGGAAAACTATCTATTGGAAATTGAGACTCTAGGTCAAATTCGATGTTCTCCGAATTTATGTTGCCATCAAGGCCTTCGAGGACCAGGTTATAAGTTTTCCTGTTAACGGGTGCACAAGCCTTTTTTGATTCATAAAATGAATACCAACATCGAATTTGCAGATATGCGATTAGTTATGGGGAAATGCCTCAGCAACAAAGCAGAAGGTGTAAGAACTTTCACCAGCAAATGGCTAGAGACACTGGACGATTGGCTCCAGGAATTGACGCAGATTGTGGACGACTAGAGGTGCTCGAGTTCCAGACACAGAGGAACAGGTATTGGAGATAATTGCAGCAGATCTTTCCGGGGGTGTTCGGAGCATTGCACAACCATTCACACTTTCCCAGACACCGGATAATTGTCCCGATAACTCCCCCAAGGAAGGGCTACATTCCTACCATGTATGTAAGATACACAGGACACAAGGATACATTAACTCTCTGATCTTCCGAACACCGGTACAAATTGAGCAGGAGTTAATTAACCGAATACGAGAAGCTGCTCAAAATGTGAGTCCAGACTGCAACGAAGAGTGCACATTAAACACTGTGCACATGTGACACTAGCTCAAACATGTTTGGGTTATATTAATATATATCATTGATACATAACCTAACACAAGAGGTTTTTTTATATCTGTGGCGAGTTTAGATATATCACTCATGTGCCCCTAAAAGGTTGGCAGCCCTGACGGCAAAGTGACAACGTTATCCTAACCTCAAAATATTTCCTTTACTTTCCCTTTCTTTGTTTTGTGTTTACCCTAGTGTTGCCAAATCTCCGGTTTTTGACCGGAGTATTAGGTTTTCTTTCATAAGCTCAGGTCACAAATATTTTGTCAACCGGATTAGGATTTCTCCGATTAAAAAGCAAAAAGCTGTAAGGCTATACATTTTATTTTTTAGTGGTGGATGAAAAACCAAATCAAGCTGCATTGTGAGTAATCACGAACTAATCGACAGTTATCGATCGTCGGTACGACGGTTAATAATAATATTTTTTATTTGTAAAGTTTCTAAACAAATATTATTATAGTTTTTAAGGTATTATTATACAGTATATTTATATGCATCGAATGCTTCACTTTTTAAACATAATAAAAATTAAGGGAACAGTATTACCGTATTAATTTTTTCACTGATTATCAAACTACCCCAAAATATTTTGGTCCGAAGCTCATTTTGCTCGACCTCCGGCCGTAAGTTTTTTTTCAATTTGGTAACCCTAGTTTACCCATGGTTACTAAAGTTTTCAATAATTAAGAATTAACAGATATTTACGTAATGCTAATTAGGCAGATTACCTTGAAAACCATTGTTGCCGTCCTACTGGTATAGTTTTTTGCAAATTTCTCAGTTTTTAATAACAATTATTTTTTTTACTATTTTGCTTGTACTCGTAAAACACCCCCAGAGGAATGACGCCAATTTTGAATAACCCTGTATTAGCCCATAAACAGGAACAACTTGCCGTACTATTATAATATCTGTTTAATCTCTGCTACGTGGAATCAAGCAAAAACTATTTGAAATATTTAGGAAATTTATTAAACATAAAATGTGTCAGTTGTTTATGTTTTTATATACCGCGTTTTGAAAAATGACAAGAAATCTCCATTTATATGCAGGAAAAGCATAAATGGAACGGAACACTTTTATGTTGAAGCTTTACTTAAATAAAAATTCTTCCTATATACTCCTTGTGGTCTTTTTATCAATTCGAGTTGCGTACTAGCAGCTGTCGCTGAACAATGCATTTGATTTATAATGCAACAATTTAAATTACAATTTATAAGGAATATGCTTTACTATATTTCCAAGACCTAATCACCAATTTAAAAATATGGAGATACATCTTCATCTTAAGTTGAATGTAAAGTGTGTTTTTAGCTGGACTTTGCCTTTGATTTTCGTGACACGTAAATATGCAAATTAATTTCCGAACTAATTTAACTTTTTCAGTTTTCATTAGAAAGTGAATTCGATAATTCTACCAACATCCTAAAAATGATACGTACTTAGCAACGCCAAAAAAGCACGATGTCTTACATTTTATATTAAACAAACAACATAAAGCGCAAAAATAAATAAATAAAAGAACTTAAAACTCAACAGAGTAAAAATGCCGCAAGCAGTTATAATACAGGTTGAGATTGTTTAGAAGTTTTAATTCTAATCTACCATATTTTTTGAACGATTATTTCAAATCCTTTATTGACTGTGATACAGTAATCTCATGCTCTTAAGTTTTATATGTAATAGTTATTTAGATTGATAATTTCATATCTTCGAAAAAAGACATGATTCATTATTTCGACGACTACCACCCGATTCTCCAGTTTCTATCAATATTTTCCTCTTTTGTCTGATATAAAAGTGTATCAATATAAATCTTCATGTTTGCATGCGTTCACCCTAAGAAAAAAATCTCAATTATGATCTCGGACTTCCGGAGTTAGTTCTCCTAGAATGTAGCATACATTTATCTATGTATTTGACTTACTAAAAATGTATATAAAATAATTCACATCGTTATGTGCAGATAAGGCCAAGGTGAGTAAACACACTTCATTGATTTTGTAGATTTATGCCCTGTGTATAATAATGGTAAAACGCTGATTTATGGAGAACACCTTCACATAATTCTAGCCGCACTAGATTAAGAGCAATTTGCAAAGATAAATGGGTAGAGAATGATTTGTAGCTATATAAAATGTCAATGAAGATTACTTACCTTTTATTGTGTATATATACAAGGTGATTCGAAAGGGCGCCATCTCTCTAGAGGCACTAATGAATAGGAAAAAAACTGATAAATTTCTGGTTATTAGGTTAAGATAACTTCTCTTATTTAATATTACTTAATTATAAACTGTTTCGTGTGGAACCTACAAAGGTAGCAGGTGAAGTTATGTTTACAAATTTCAGAAGGTTTACATTATTTTCAGAGGAATAAGGTAGAATAACTACCACTTCTCTTCGTCAGCAACTATCCAAAATGATCAGAGTCTTTCTAGCACATGTTCACTCACTGTATACCTACTCATATAAACATGTAAAGTCACTTTACTATAATTGAGAACCAATTACACTACTTCCAGTACTAAGCAAAATGTTCGAATACATAATAAAGCAGCGGCTTGAAAAAGTGATTGGAAAATATATACCTGCCTACCAATTTGGTTTCAAACAACGTCACTCGACTGTTCATTCGCTCTTTATTTTGGCCAACAATATACAAACTACCCACCTAACTGACAGAAAGGCTGCTTGCCTGTTTATGGACATTAACAAGGCTTTTGATAGTGTCTGGCATAGAGGCTTACTATACAAGCTATACAAACTACACACACCAACATACCTACTACACACCATAAAGAACTTCCTAGAAAACAGACAACTACAAGTACGAATTGACAAAACATTGTCATTTTCTTTTTCCCCTGAACAAGGGCTCTCTCAAGGATCCCCGCTCTCACCGTTTCTCTACAATATATACTGCAATGATATATGCAATTACAACTTACCAGACAAAAATCAAATCGACAGATCGGCATACATATTACAATACGCAGACGACACCGCACTTATTGTACATGACAAAACTACTGAGGGAGCAGCTCAAAGACTCCAAACACTTACAAACAACACAATGACATGGTTTTATAAATGGAGAGTAACACCAAACGCGTCAAAAAACAACTTCTGCTCACAAACCACAGACTCAACGCTGACTCCCCTACAATAACTGCAGACGGCCAAACGACACAACCAAAAAACTACGTAAAATACCTTGGAATCACAATTGACCACAAACTTAAATTCACTAAACACATACGAAACATCAGGGCAGAAACAATAAAGAGAACAAAACACTTCCGATCACTAACTTACAAACACAGAGGAATTAGCACAAACACCGCCACCAAAATATATAAAGCTATTTGTAGACCCTTGCTAGACTATGGACATATACTCATGACCAACGGAACAGAAAGGACAAAACGTTATATACAAACAACAGAACAAATTGCACTAAGACTAATAACACGAATAAGATACCCCCAAAACCCACTACACAACCCTGCCATCCAACTATTATACGAACGCACAAACATGACTAAGAAAAAATAAAAACTGAATGGATGGCACTGAACTGGATGGTACGGTAGAGATTTCAAGGGTTCTTCTTCAAAAATTTCACAAAATATTCTATCCAATTTTAATGAGATATTCGAGAAATTTCCCGAATGTCTATTTTCTTCAGAAACAGAACATGTCAGAACCTGCAAACCGCAAGTTTTCAGATCTCAGGTCCTACTCGGTATTAAAACAACCTTTGGAGGCCATGACTTTATCAGAAGGTTTAAAGTATCTGCTCTCAAAACAATGAAAATTTTTGGAAATTTTTGTAAAATATTTAGGAAATTGAATATTTTGCAAGAACACAGCGTGTACCTAAGCTTAACTTTTTAAGAAAATGTATACTTTTTCACATTGAAGCGTTTGCTATTTTCAAATTCTAATTCTATTAGAACGTATATGTTTACATTTATTATATTTTATTGGACACTTATAATGAAACGTTTAATAATTATATGAAGTTTATACAGATAGTATGTAAATTGGCCGATAAGATATTAAAATTCAGCTTTACATTATTTAGTACAGATTACCAAATTTAAACTCTTTAAACTAAATATCAATATATCTGCTAAATAAATGAAAATGTCTTTTTCAACCCATTTTCTTTTTCAGAAATAATGTTTACATCAGCCCAACTAGTCCTTAAAAGAAATTACTTAAGTTTTGAACCACTCTGTATAGTCATAGTAAGTCCGAACACATTTTCACTTTTCAAAATATGATGTGATGATTTTATAAAATCAGAAACAGTAAATTAAATGAAAAATAACATTTAAAAATTGCTACAATCTGTAGGTACAATTATTCTATACAATTAAATCAAATAATGACGAAGTAGAATATCAAACCGATGTAACTTTTATATCCAAATAAAATTTATATTTATGGGCTCCTCTACCAACCAATAACAAAAATTTAATTTTTCCTTGAGGACCGATAACTTTTCTGCTGGAACAAGCTATGGATTAATCACTCCGCCCTAAAATTAATATTAAAGGACTAACCCTTCATATAAGATGCAGTTAAATCAACCACTGACATTATTTCATCATCGACTTTACTACCGACAGCAAATAGATGGTCAACATGAACAAAGAGTTGTTGGTAACCGTCATTATACTAGGTAAGTTTTGACTTTTTCAGAAAATTGTGAAAACCTATTAATGATTTTTAACATTTTTATACAAACGAGCTAACCATTAATAAATTTCGTAAAGATAAATATTTGTAAAATCCAGACTAGAAAATTTACTAGGTGTGGTATGGGGTGAAGCAGAAACCTGTTTTTCTTGTGGATCTGAATGCCAGTCAGCTTGTGGAACCAGACACTTCCGAACATGTTGCTTCAACTATCTGAAGAAACGAAGCAGTCCAGAACCATTGTCAGCTTCCCTAGATCCAAGTCTCCGTCTGGAACTATGGTTGGCCAAATCGAGACATCCATACTTCCAGCAAAGAATTGTTGAAAATGGCGCATATGATATGGAAAACATATCAGAAGGCCGAAATGATAATAACAATGAAGGAGAATTGCTAAAGTAATAATAATAATTTGAAGACTTGCAGTTGGATACTTAATAAATCTATATCTAGTTTATTTATCTGTCTTTATGACTAATGTAAATAAGTGTTGTTTACTAATATAACTTTATTAATATTTCTTTACTGTTCGCGAATAAGTTTATTTTTATTTTTGTTAAATCGACGATATCTTTCTAGGACTTCTAGTTTAGAACTAAATTTCCGTGTACCACAACGTTATTGCTTTGGCTATACTTCCTAGTGTTTGTCTCATTGCGGGACAACTTCGAGATTACAAGATATTAAGAGATTTCAATTATTTGCTTATTAAACGAGAACTCTTAAATTTGTTTGACTCGGTTTTTAGTACGAGGGACCCAGAACTGATATTAAATTGGCCTCTTGAAGTTGAGTGAAAAAGCTGGACTTGTTTTGTTAAATTTCAATAAATATCAGAATAATAAATTGCTCGATTGATAATTTATGATAAGAATTGAAATATTTTTATATTATTTTATAATTTTAATGTTGTGAAATTGTTCTAATTTTGAACAATCCATTCCAAGTTTGCATTACTTTGATTAATTGTAATTTAGAAACTAAGAAAAAATATTACAAAACCAACGAATCAAAAAAAAATAATTATAAACAAATAGCATTAAATCTTTACTAATTTTAACAAACATCACCTTTGACGCACTTACCTGAGCGTTTGTTTATAGACTGAGGTTTTAACGAACGGTGATTCGATTTAATAAACGCCACAGGATTAATAATGCAAACTTTGTCCATCCCGAAAAACTAAAATCCAGGGGATTGAGATCCGGTGATTTCGGTAGGCAAAGGTGCGGGCTTCTGCCAATCCAGCGATCCCCGAAATCTGTGTTCAGATAATTTCTAGCATTATCTGAAAAATAAATAGGTGCCTCCTCATCATGTTGGTCGAATCTCCACAGAAACTTTGTCCAATATTTCTTCATTCATTCAAGAGATATTCTAAGAAATATAAATAATAACCCCCCATTAAGGCTATCCACTACGAAAGACGGAACAATGGTAATTTAAGAATAATAAAGGCGAAACTTAGTTTAGTTTTAAGTTAAATATGTATATTTTTGAGTTATTTGAAACTACTGTTGTATACATTGCTTATATGGAGAGAACATTAGTGGCGTACCATAATATTTTGTATTTTTCTCCTGAAATTTAAACACTTTGTGTTTTTCGGAACGGAACATATTCGGAGCCCCTAGTTTATTTTGCAGTACCTATCTATTTATAATAGATAGATACTGCTGATAATTGTTTTTTTTAATTTTTTTTTAACTTATTGACAGTTGGTGGAAAAAGACACCGAAACGTATTTGTGATAGAATAATAAATTAAAAAAAATAAAAATTAAAAAAATCTTGAAAAAATAAAAAAGGTACTAATAATGAACAACTATCCCAAAGAATTCTTCGAACCAATTATAAAACAAAGAATTAATAAAATATACAATGCAAATAAATGGAACAACATAAATAATATAAAAAGAAAAAAGAAGGTGAAATCAAGTATGTATCATTACCGCACATACCAGAAATCAACACAAAAATAAAAAATGTTTTAAAATCGCATAATATTACTATAGCGGAGAAAACTAAAAACAACTTGGTAGAAGAATGTTTCACAAAATTTAAGCCTAGAAGCGATAAGTTGGACACACCTAACGTAATATACAAGATTGACTGTTTGAACTGTGACAACGCATACATAGGTCAAACAGGGCAATATTTAAAGAAAAGAATATACGAACATAAGTATAGCTTAAGAAAGGTTAACGAAAATGCAACAGCATTAGCACAACATGCACAACAAAAGTTGCATGATTTTGATTTCGATAACACACAAATATTGATCAATGAGGACAACTATAATAAGAGAAGAATCCATGAAATGATACAAATTAAAAAACATCAAAATGCAATAAATTTCAGATCAGATACAGACAATCTTAGCTCTGTGTATCATACACTAATTAGATGATCGCATGCATGGACTGATTGGACCAGGTAAATGAAATGTAAACATCTGATATTGAGGAATTGCCAAGCAATTCCTAGAATGCAAAGAAAAGACGAAAGATAAACAGTTTTTTTGTTTCGCTCGCTTGATATCGAATAAAATATGGAAAATTCAGTGACCAGTCAAATGTGAAGTTAGAAGCAACTATATACGTAAGTTAAATTTAGATCTCTAAACAATAGATTCTAGTCTTTTCCCAGACATGTTTGTCCTGACTCATCACCTGAAAACCAATGTTCTGGATGTACTTTTTAATATGTGTGTGATTTGTATTTTAATATGTGAATTTTGGTGAAAGTTTTCTATTTAAATTGATGATAACTGTAAATATCTATTTTAGACAAACTGATGATGGTGGATAAAGACACCGAAACGTATTTGTAACATTTTAAATAATAAACAATAAAATTCACTGAAACCCAGGAATACATTGGAATGAATTAAAGTACAGTCAGGAAAATATTCGAAATAATAAATAATATAATTGACTAAAACCCAGGAATTTCATTTTAATTTGGATTAGAATACAGTCAGGAAAGTGTACACAATCTATATATAATCGAAGTAGTAGGTCTAGCCGAGCTTCGTGGTGATAAGACGTGTCCAGTGCTAGCATATTCAAAGCAAGGTCGTTTACACTACGGCAAAGAATTTGAAGAATCCAATCGCATTTATCGTCTAGCGAGAATATACGGGTCTAATTCAAACTAAAGGATGAACCCTGGGAGTGCGCAAGAATCCGAATCGGATTATGCCTCCCAGGATGGTGGTTTCAAAAAGCCACAATCGAAAAAACGTGGTAGGAAACCGAGGACGACCCAGCCAGCCCAGCCCACCCCCACAACGCCAACACATGAGGCCAAACGAATAGCTTCGCACCATCAGACCACAACAACAAAAAACAAACCAAACAACAGCAAAACAACATCAAATCAATTCCCAACATATTCGCACACATTCATAGCGAACACAATACCGTCCATCACCAGAGTCCAACTTGCAATCGGATGGGAGGGAGTCAGCACCAGCAACAATGGTGTGATTGTCAAGAAAGATAATTACTTTCTAATTAAAACCAACCAGGATGACAAAGCAACACAAATTTTACAACAACTGAAACAAGAAAACATGGTAACAACTTTCAAATTACAAAACAACGATAACCTCCCACTAATTCGACAACAAAGATCAAACCACCATATTACAGCCACATATTCAGTGGTTGCTACTGGAGTAGACCACGAAATCACGGACGAAATGTTCCTAGAACAACTGGAAAAGTCAGGCCTGATAATTAGATTCTGCAAAAGAATCATATCCAGAGCGAGAAACAGTCCCACCTTGTTGATGAGGTTGATAACGGGTGACCTCGGGACATATGAGAAATTGATGAGCGACCGCACAGTGCACTTCCTTGGACGCGTGTTAAGGATTGTGGAGAGTAAACCTCCAGCACCGATTCCTGCTCCATGCACCAAATGCAACTCCTTTGAACACCGGACCGAAACCTGCAAAACACCAGCTAATTGCAACAAATGCCTTGGCCCTCACTCAACATTCAGTTGCAGTTCTCCGCTTCCCGTCAAGTGCGCTGCCTGCAACTCGGACGAGCATGCGGCATGGAGCGTAAAGTGCCCGAAGAGACCAACAGCACCGATCAGTGGTATCCCCAACGTTAAAATTAAGTGTCTGAACAAGAGAACGTCTGAGGTGTCAGATCAACATCAAATTAACAAGTCTACCAACACTAAAAGAAGATTTGATTTAAAAAATGCGAAAACAATTTATTGAAGATTTTGACATCGACACCTCGGTCGTCTTTTTTGGTAACCATATGTATGTACTGATGTTCGACATGCTCCTACCTAACAAAAACTCCTCAACAGAACCACATGAACAATTAAAACAAACAATCACTAACATAGACCGTTCAACATGAGACTACTTTACGCCAACATCAACGGACTTAACAGTAAAAAACCACTTATTTAAAATTACATAGAACAAAACGACACAGACTGCTGCATATTTGTGGAGACTAAAACCAAACTAGGACAGAGACCAACGTACAGAAATTGGCAGTATAGCTGTAGGCATGGAAATACCATTAATCAGGCCAGGGGCGGGGTCGCAGCTCTCCTAAAACCAACATTTAAACTTAGAAGAGCAAATCCTCCTTCTCTCAACCACCCTCTGAACGACTGCATACATTTTACGATACCCTACCTAAATGACCTGATACACATATTTATGACATACATACACCCACACTCCAACTTAGAACAAAACATATTAACCAAAGCAAGCATCTATAAATATGCAATAATTATAGACGACTTTAATCTGAACAAAAACAAAACGAAACAGCTTAAAAGATTTCTACAAAATTCGGACTTTATAAAACAGCACACCCCACCAACTTTTCTGATGCCCGCAAACCCAGACTCAACACCAGACGTTCTACTGCACACAAGAAACTTAACAAACACCATGAACAACATAAACTTAACCAACGAACTTGGATCCGACCACCTGGCTATTACGTTTAACATAGACTTACAACATACGCAACCTACCTCCAGTACACCTCCTATAGATAAAAACTTAAACCTAACAAAGACTGACATAGACAAAGTGAAACAACATATACATGACTACATTCAATCGCAAGCACAGCCCATTTAAATAGAAACCATACACCAACAACTTTCACTAGCCATAGGAAAATTTAGCTCGGAAATAAAAAATGCTTTCTACCGACATACACTACCCAAATTCATACTGAGACTCATAAAACAAAAGAGAGAACTGTTCAGACTATATACAAACACTCAAAATAACGACCTAAAAAAGACACTGAACCAACTCAACAGAAACATTAAAACCTTGATTGGACAATATCGACAAGACAAATGGCGAGAAACATGTAAAGAAATACAAAAAGACAAAGACAAAACATACTGGCGAAAAGAAAGCGCAATACAAAAAAACTAACACTACTGACACAATTGACGAAAACGGAATAGAACGGTACACAGACAAAGAGAAAGCTGACGCGTTCTCCAGACACTATCAAAGGGCCTTCAGCATATCGACAAACCCTAACTTCGACAATGACAACTGGAATTTGATCAACGACTGGTACTTGAACTATTTCAACAGCTCACCAAACTATACATACAAACTGATCACAGACACAGAGTACGATGAAGCCCTAGCGCATATCAAAAACACAGCACCGGGAAAAGATAAAATAAAGGCAAAACTCCTGAAAATAGTAACTCAAGGAACACAAAAACTGATCCTAACTGAATTGAACAACTGCATCAGAAATAACAAAATTCCAAAAACATGAAAAAACGGCTTAATAATCCCTATACCCAAAAATGGCTGGACAATACACAACCGGGCAATTACAGACCAATTACATTGCTACCAGTACTTAGCAAGGTTTTTGAGTACATAATAAGGTAAACTGGGAAAACTGGTCGGAAATTACATACCATCGTATCAGTTCGGATTCAAACATCGGCACTCTAACTAACAATATACAAACAACCCACCTAACGGACAGAAAGACAGCTTGCCTGTTTATGGACATTAACAAAGCTTTTGATAGTGTCTGGCATAGAGGCTTACTATACAAACTATACAAACTACACACACCAACATATCTACTACACACCATAAAGAACTTACTAGAAAACAGACAACTACAAGTACGAATTGACAAAACACTGTCATTTTCTTTTTCCCCTGAACAGGGGCTCCCTCAAGGATCCCCGCTCTCACCGTTTCTCTGCAATATATACTGCCATGACATATACAATTACAACTTACCAGACAAAAATCAAATCGACAGATCGGCATACATATTAGAATACGCAGACGACACGGCACTTATTGTACATGACAAAACAACTGAGAGAGCAGCTTAAAGGCTCCAAACACTAACAAACGACACAACGACATGGTTTTATAAATGGAGACTAACACCAAGCGCGTCAAAAAACCAACTTCTTCTCACAAACCACAGACTCAATGCTGACTCCCCTACAATAACTGCAGACGACCAAACTACACAACCAAAAAACGACGCAAAATACCTTGGAATCACAATTGACCACAAACTTAAATTCACTAAACACATACGAAACATCAGGGCAGAAACAATAAAGAGAACAAAACACTTCCGATCACTAACCTACAAAGACAGGGGAATTAGCACAAACACCGCCACCAAAATATATAAAGCTATTTGTAGACCCTTGCTAGACTATGGACATATACTCATGATCAACGGAACAGAAAGGACAAAACGTTATATACAAACTACAGAACAAATTGCACTAAGACTAATAACACAAATAAGACCAAACCCCCAAAACCCACTACACAACCCCTCCATCCAACTACTATACGAACGCACAAACATGACAAAGATTTCGGAAAGACTCATAGATCTACAGACAAAATGGACAAACAACCCCTACAACTGGACCATAGTGAATCCCCTTTGTCTTACAAGACCAACCAGACAATCCCGCTTCCGTTTCCCTACATCAATGCTACTCGAACACTTACAAACGCAACTGACTACTGGACAATAATTTTTTCTTGTCATTAGAATTGGAAAGTTTATTTAATAAGATTATTAACCTAGAATAAGAGAATTTTCATCTTTGTTTTTTATTTAGATTAAGACAACATGTATTAAACAAGGGCAGAAAGACCGATAGGTCGATAGCCTTTTTTAGAAATAAAGATGTTTACTACTACTCGAAGTAGTATGTACATGGTGATTCCAAATATTTAATATGTGCCCTTACATACATGGAAGGGTTGTGACCCTTCCTCGGTAATTATGCGGTGCATAGTTTACTGGAAAAGTGTCAGTTGTTGCACAATGCTCCGGACTTCTGGAAAGATTTGCTGTAATTATCTCCAATATCTGTTTCTCTATGTCTGGAACCCGAAAACCTCTTTGTCGTCCATTACGTGCCTCAATTCCTGTAGTCCAGTCTCTAGCCCTTTGTAGGCGTTAGTTCTTACAGCTTCTGCTAGGTTATTATGGCATTCCCCCATGAGAGAGTAGTTTTTAATATCAAAAAATTTCGTAATTTGAAGCAAAGATCGTAATTTTTTTTTCGAATGGTTAAGTATTCCAACAGGCTTCCAATCCAACATGGGACCTTTTAAAAAGAATGCTTAATAACAAAGTTCAAATTCCACTTTCAACTGTTAATATCTTCTAGAAATTTTCGAAAAAAAATGTTTCAATATTTTTCTAGTACTCTCCAAGTGAGTCCCTATAACCCCTTAAAAGAAATGACGCCAATTTTGAATCAACCTGTATATGTATATACAGGGTGAAATTTTGGGAAAGTAAAAAATGAGTTGCGGGACGTATTTTAACATATGCTTTATTATTCTACTATTCTAATATTATTCAATGGAATGATATATTTTTGATTGTGAAATTTAAATCAACATAAGAAACTATGTATATGTCAAATTTTTATTTATCATTTGTATATGTCATTTGCTATTTGTCATTTGATCACTTAGTTCCAGAATTATGACGTGTAAACTGCCTGCCTTCAACTTCCAAACACTTTACCACTCTTTTTTTAAGAATTTTGCGCTCGCGCTAATATTTCAAGTGTCACCAACAAGCAGGCAGACCGAATTCTCTCCTTCATATCATCTGAGGTGGTGGGTGCAGTGGACATCACTTTATCTTTTGTAAAACCCCACAAAAAAAATCAAGAGGCGTCAGATCTGGAAATCGCGCAGGCCAGTTGACCGGACCACCGCGACCAATTCATCCGTTTGTAAATATTTCATCTACATGACTACGGGACTCCAAGGCGTAATGGGGTGGAGCCCCGGGGCTCCAGATGGCCATCTTACTGAAACCACACATTCATGTTCTGGTTCAATAACTTGGGAATGATTCAGTTGAAAAATACCGAAAAACACCACCGATAATCACCCTTTTAATATTATCCATATAACAAGTCGCTATTTTAGATTAACAGAAATATTTTATGGAAATCCAACCTACGTAAAGCCCACATTTTCAATAAGAAGCTGAATCATAACGTAGACTGAATTTGATCATGGCTTATTGAAGCAAACATATTTTTGTCCTAATAATGAAATTCTCTTTTAATTTATAGCGCCTGCAATCTGTATTAATAATAAAGCTACTATCAGCTTGGTACAACTTTCCCATATAAGAGAAAACCGTGTTTCCAATTAATGCTTTACATTGTTGACTTTACTAGTCTTTTTTGTCTTGTATTGCAATGAACAAATCCATTTTAGTTTTATTACTGGTTTTTATTCTAATTTGCGGTAAGTGTAATTATTATACTAGTTTTATTTCCTTTCTTAACATATACATATGTGTTGTATATAAATAATAAATAATTATTGAGAACTGTAAAAATGTTGAGCTTTAGATGAAAACGCATACACGATACATTATTAATATCAATAATGTAAAAGTCGGTCTTAGTGTCGGTCAAGAATATCCCTATATGTATAATGTCAAAAACAGAAATACACTTCTACTAAGAAATTAATATTTTGTGTTGCGCTACTTATTAGGTGAAATTCTCCGCGAGTATGAAATGTTTGTTCTTTATTTTTTAAATTGATTGAATATATAATTCCTGACATATTCCAATTTAAATAATACTAGAATAACGGGTGGAAAAATATTTTTTTTATCAATGAAACTAAATGAAAAAGGAATAATTGCTTTTTTGTTGCACCACAAATATATTCGGACATTTATTACATTTTGATAATTAAGAACAATTGGAACATCAAAACTAAATATTAGTATTTAGTGTGGCGACCTTTTTGTTCTACCGCAGATGTTAGAAGTTTGAGCATAGAAAATATAACTTTTTGTAAAAACTCTCTATACATTTTACCCCACTCTTCCAATAAAACTGACTGTTGTTAGTAGTATTATTTTACCAAAAAAATGTTTTAACAAACATTTTCGCGAGGATTCAAATCCGGTGATTGGGCAGGAGTTTTAATTACTTTGTAACAAACTATTTTTAAGGATATTTAAATCACCCATTTTGCTCAAGATTCCCTCAATTAAAACTCGCCCACACCAAATGAGGAAATGCACCCCAGACGGTCAGAGATCCCCCGCCGTGTTTCACTGTTGCACACACATGTTTACTTTGAAGTCCTTCATTTGGTTTTAGCCACCGCATTTGTTGTCCATCCGGTCCAAACATGTTGAACTTCGACTCATCACAAAATATTACATCCGCCAATAACCTTCCGCCCTTAAAAAAATGTGATGCAAACTGTTGACGGATACACTTATTTTTCTTACTCCGCTAAGGCTTTTTTCTTGCAACTCTTCTAACTTATCCATTACCGTGAGTACTTCTGCGACCAGTTTCAACAGATACTTTTTGATCCGTAAATGTTTCCACTTCAAAGTTAAGTTGTGCGGCACTAACTTTTGGATTGTGTTTCCCGTTTGAACGGCGTGGTTATTTTAAAGATATACAGTAGAACCCCTTTAATCCGAACTTACTTTTTGTTTATCCGAACAGTGCGGGTCGAGACATATACTTCACCCCCAAAATGTTTTGGAGATAAAACGCAATGGCAGAATAAATATATATATATATATATATATATATA
The DNA here is from genome assembly GCA_024550625.1 of Dendroctonus valens. Classification (NCBI taxonomy): domain Eukaryota; kingdom Metazoa; phylum Arthropoda; class Insecta; order Coleoptera; family Curculionidae; genus Dendroctonus; species Dendroctonus valens. Next base: position 381,840 of record JAJTJO010000588.1, read on the forward strand.
TATATATATATATATATATATATATATATATATATATATATATATATATATATATATATATATATATATATATGCAATGCAGTTGCATTGTAAGTAATTGTAAGTAAACATTAAAACTGTAGAATTGCGGTTAACAATAATTGTTGTGTATATTTTCCTGACTGTACCCAGGAAATTTTGAAGTGAAGTTAACAATAATAGCAACAGTATTTTAAACAGTTCTACAAATGAGGAGAGTGACCTGCATCTTCAGAGGTGGTTTGCTCGAGAAATTACATCAGTACGGTGTAAGCAGTGCCACCACTACAGTATAATTATACGTATATTATAAAAGCTTTAGCTTTTGAGCAGACCACCTCTGGGACCACCAAACGTCAGGAAGAAATTCTAATTCTCGAGATAAACATCTGAAGATGTAAGTCACTCGTGTTTGTGAACCGTCAGGAAGTTTAGATAGAAGTATTACGTTAGACAACAAGCGTAATTTGTTATCTAATTCACGACGGAGTAAAAATACGAAAAACTAATCAGTGTCGAGGAATGATCTCGAAAGCCCATCTCTTTTGATAAAATAGAAACTATTCGGATGAAAACAATGTTTGAGTTATTCACGATAAAAATATAGATAGAATCAAAACCAATTTCAACATAAAATATAATATAGGAGGGCAGAAAGACCGATAGGTCGATAGCCTTTTTTGGAAATAAAGATATTTACTACTACTATAATATAGGGCAGAAAGACCGATAGGTCGATAGCCTTTTTTAGAAATAAAGATATTTACTACTACTATAATATATTCTAGAATATGTATACTGATAGATATTTCTAGTTAATCATCCAAGAAATATTTTAGTTGTCTACCACTATGTCGGATTAATTAAGTAACAGTATTAACAAACTGTTTCAATTTCCCCTAAATAGTTAATAATTAATAACAAAAATGTAGGTAACTGCTTTTAAATTTCAGCTAGTTTTGCCGATCCGCAGCAACAAAAGCGAAAGTCATGTAATTCATGCGGAATTGAATGTCGCCCCGCATGCGGTTCGAAGCATTTTCGAAGTTGCTGCTTCAACTATTTGAAGAAACGAAGCGTCCCGGTCAATGCAGAGGAATTAATTGAAAACCACATTGAAGAAAGAATGTTACATCCATATGGAGATCCATTACAACGTACACGTCCTGTAAATAATGTTACGAAAAAGAAGCTGCTTGAAGTATTAAGACGCACCATGTTCAATAAAAACTATTCGTCCTAGTAATTAAGGAGAATCGAAATGTTGATAATAAAGTCTGATATCAAAATATACCGGTTTCATTAAATTCGTAGAAAAGTAAATTGTAAATTCAATGTTAAAATATCTATCAAAAGAGTTGAGCACAATATTTAAGCACTTGTTAGGAATATGTATGAAAATATTACTTAATACCGCATACAAATCTTACATAATCATGTTTTATTGATACCCTGGTGGAAAGTACGTAATTTTGCCACTGTTTTCGATGGCAAAAGCATCACTTTCACTCATTGCAATAGCTTTCGTCACGCACTTTTCTGACTCGGTAACTAGCAACGGCGAATTTCGTTGATAAATCGTTTCGGACGTTTTGTCAACACTTTCAAAGCCGCACGAGCATCGAAATCAACGCGCCGAACAAAATTTTCTTCATCCCGTGTGGAAAGTAACAACTTTCGCCACGCACGCTGACAGCTTGACTGTTTGCCACTGACTGTTTTGACAACATTTTCAAAGTCGTTTTTTTTTAACCTTATACTTTTCCCGGCTAGTTTCCACCGAGGATCAAGAAAAATAGTATATGCTACGCGAGACAAAAGTCGAAGGCCCGCCACTGCGTATATGACGTCATCTTCAAGCAGTGGCGGAACTTCGACTTTCGTCTCTTGTACCGTAACATACTATTTTATTTAAGTACCTCAAAACAATGAAACAAAAATTATAATTTTAGATCTTAGAGAATATTATGAAACTATAATCAGACGTTCTGATATGCGGATAGTAATATAAAGCCAAATTGATTAATTACTTCAGGAAATGTGTTAATGATAGAACGATAAATAATTCAATATTCCGTCAAAATTAGGCGGCTTAGATTCAAGTTTTGATGAGCAACGTAAATGTATGAACAATTAATTGCTCTTAATAATGTACAAGGTTTTGATTGGGATGTCCTAGTGGGCTTGAACCTCTTAAGACTGTTACACCACAAATAAAGCATCACATTTAATGATTCCAACGCATCAACTTACAAAGAAAATGTTTTAAATGGTCTAAAGTCGAAATTTTATAATATGCTCCTCGTTCTACATAAGCTGCTCAATAAAATCAACGTTACACGGACAAATTTCGACTAATTTTGGAACTGGATAAATTCTGATTGCTGTGAGCGATTTCATATCCGTTTAAAGCATTATTTAGTGCAATTCCTTTTCGGTTAGTGCGCGTTTTTGCAAAAAATTAGTGCTTCAGATAAACTTTCTACAGGGTAGCAAATGAAACAATGCAAAATTGGTAAAAATTTCACATGCTCTTAGTTGGACAAAAACACGTTTTTTTTCTATTTCAAAGACACAGATTTAAAATAGATCTCATATCACAAAAAAAACCGTTTTTCAGTTTTTCGACAATCTCGTTTATTTACAGAGTGGTCTCAAAAAATTAACGTTTTGGTCTTTTTTTTCTCTTGTTTTAGGGCTCATGTTGAAGTTGTTGGATTTGGGAAAGAACATTAATATACCAGGTTGCATGAATGAACAAAATATTTAGTTCTTCTTGTAGTGCTGACAATACTCACCCTGACAAAGTCACGGGGACTGCAAATTTTAATTTCCTCTGAAAGTTCTCTATTTATTTTAACTTTAGCTTTTCCATTCCTTTCCATTAGCTAATCGCAAATCTCTGTCATCGATTCCTTTATTCTTGAGAATTTGAATTAGTTTTTCGTGGTGATCGGGAAAAGACTAGAAATGTTCCCGAAGGTGATCATCCTGACTCATCACCTGTAATCCCAAAAGATTCGAACTATTTTAATAATATTTTAATGTGTTTTTTAATATGTTGTGATTTGTATTTTGTTATGTACATTTTTGTACAACAGAGTTTCTTGTTTTTAAATTGATGACGAATTGTGAATGTGTATTTTAGGCAAACTGATGATGGTGGAGAAAGACACCGAAACGTATTTGTACTATGATAAAATAATAAACAATAAAATTGACTGGAACCAAGGAATTTCATTTAAATTGAATTGAATCGTATATATCTATGATCGGACAAGCTGGGCATATCCGACACATGCCAGTCTTTTACCCAACAAACACAAGTACGTCTTTGGAATGCACTATGTACGTACTCAGCGGACGTACTGTACGTACAATCGACGTACATGTACGTAAAATGCACGAACATATTAAGTCCATTTCCCAAAGAATTGTACATCCAGAAGAAGTACACTGCATACGTAAAATGTACGTACATATTAAGTACATTTTCCAAAGAATTGTACATCCAGAAGACGTACACTGCGTACGTAAAATGTACGTACAATAAATACATAAAATATGCTTAAATATTTTAGGGTACTAAAAAATCTGACACAAGGTAAACAGTTAAAATAATATACATTATAAACAAATATTTAACAAAACATTAAATGGAAATATTAAATTTCGCTTTCAAGTTATCTGCAGCTCTCCTGAGCCATTTCGCTGCCTCCTGCTCTATCGAGTGCAGGTCGCTGCCCTGACTCGACTTCCCAACTGCATTTAGGAACATAAAAACGTTGAACTAAAGCGTAATACATATACACAAGTTTTGAATTAGACGACTTTCCGTATGAGGCATATGCATGTAACTGATAAATGCAATTGATTGGGATTGAAATTTCACTTTTTGAACTGATGCATGTAAATTATTTTAAATACTTATTTAATATTACACTTGCAATTTTCATATGGCAAAATGGTTTTTTGCTCCTTCTTCCTAGCCAGCTGCATTGGACAGCTAATTGATCGGAGATTTAAAATGTCTTTTTCTTTTTCTCCGTTGAATGACATCCGAAAGGCGGCTTCCACCGAATCGAGTTAATTTCGATTCCTAAAGGAAGAAAAACGATAAGACTATAAATGAAGAATATATATGAATTCATATATAATATGAAATGAAATATTTCAGATCAGACACAGACAATCTTAGCTCTGTGTATCATACACTAATTAAATGATCGCATGCATGAACTGATTGGACCAAGTAAATGAAAGATAAACACCTGATGTTGAGGAATTGAAAAGCAATTCCTAGAATGCAAAGAAAAGGCGAAAGATAAACAGTTTTTTTTGTTTCGCTCGCTTGATATCGAGTAAAATATGGAATTTCAGTGACCAGTCAAATGTGAAGGTAGAAACAACTATACACGTAAGTTAAATTTAAATCTCTAAACAATAGATTCTAGTCTTCCCAGACATGTTTCTCCTGACTCATCACTTGAAAACCAATGTTCTTGATGTACTTTTTAATATGTGTGTGATTTGTATTTTAATATGTGAATTTTGGTAAAAGTTTTCTATTTAAATTGATGATAACTGTAAATATATATTTTAGACAAACTGATGATGGTGGAGAAAGACACCGAAGCGTGTTTGTGACATTTTAAATAATAAACAATAAAATTGACTGAAACCCAGGAAATTCTTTTTTTAAATAAATTGAAGTACAGTCAGGAAAATATACACAACACTAATTCTAATTAACAATATTTGGAAACTAAAAGGAATAATAAAGAAAATAATAACTTTAAAATGGTCTCTCTATTATCTCAATTTAAGCCGCTTCTTATATAAGTACCAATTATTAGGCATCCGAAATTCATTATTACCTTTACACACATATATGGCCGTCGCGGGTAAAGGCATTTTGTTTAATAAGTTAATTAGAACACTAGATTATGTTAACCAGTAGTAACCAATATAGTTACAAGTAATTCCATAATCAGTCAGTGTTATTATTTATACATTCGTGTATATTCGAACCAACACCAATGTACGAACTTCGTGTACAAACTAAGTACGTACATAAAAGTACGTACCAGGGACCAACATTTTACGGCTTGTACGTACCGGCGTAATTTGTACCAAAGATGTACGTACATAAAAACCTTCTTCGTGTACATACTAAGAACGTACATAAAAGTACGTACTACGGACCAACATTTTACGGCTTGTACGTACCGGCGTAATCTGTACCAAAGATGTACGTACATAAAACTTTTTTAATGTACGTACTACGGACCAACATTTTTCGCCTTGTCCGTACCGGCGTACTATGTACCAAAGATGTACGTACAAACGACGTACTGTGCTGTCTGGGTATCAGTTCGCTAGTGCGGTCTGAGCAGATTGTAATGTCGATGACCTCCCGTCGTACCGTTGTTACGAAGATTGGTTCATTCCCCTGAATTAATTTTAAACTTAGACTTGATCGAATTGGGTATGGGGGGTTTAACGTACGCTTTGAAACTATACCTCATTAAAAACACATCATTTATTTCCTTCAAGTCTTTATTCCACCTTGTAAATGCATATTTTACTATGTAATTAAAAATAAAAAAAATGCTGCAGGGTAATACATATCAACAAATATAAATTATATAGGAATCAAGTTTCACAATACTGTACGAATATCTTTGGCAAGTTTAACTGGCAAACCATCATTTTGAATTCGCTTAACATAATTCTGTTTACAATAAAAATAAAACCATTGGCATTGTGTTTGAACTAATGAAACTAGTTTAAATACAAGGTGTTTCATGAGGAAGGGGCATTATTTTAACTACGTATTTTAGGTCCGAAAATAACCCTTCTTCTTCTTCTTCGGTTTTTCCTATGGGATCGTTCCTCGGTTGAAAATAACCCTAGTTTGCTAATAAACGATAGCCCAAAAATGCTTCGTTCCGTATTTACAGGGTGTGGAAATTTAATTAAAAAAATGCAAAATGATAAATTTCTTCAAAACGAAAGAGATATTTTAACGAAATTTTCCAAAGATAGATAGATAGATAGATAAAAATTTATTGAACATTCCCATTAATAAAACTCACAAACAAAGTTAAAAAACATAAGTCAACTTCCATGTCTAGCCAGATGTTCGGCCGGTTGCTCTTTGCCCATGATCTAAATAGGCGCGCTAAGTCGTCCATTACCTGGGCAGTGCCCTAACATGGACATTCCCGAGTTAGCCATACGCACGACAACGTCAGGAGATAGTCTTGAAGTGGCGGTTTTGGTTTTATTTGAGGGGCATTCATTAAGGAAAAAAGGTCTTCCTGAAGGGAAGCCAACAACCCCTTTTGCTTCGACCTTTAAGTTTGATACTGTCAGCCGTGGCGTTAACCGCCGGCAGTTTCAACTAGATGACCAAATCCATCCGCCCCCGCCCCGATCGGTGCAAGAACCAGCCAACACCAGCCAGAACGAGGCAGGACGAACCCGTCAAGTCACGTTATGTTGGATTTGTGCGTTTCCAGCCTGCTAGAAACGACTGTCTGCAACTGGCAGGCAATGTTTGTTTGTCGTCACGTACTGTCACGGACAAAATCCTCATAAAATATGAGAAGTCGCTTATACAGGGGACCATGGGTTGGGCGATCGTTTGCTCTTACTTGGGTGATATTTCGCGTAAGGACTGAGCCTTGCACTCCGCTATGATAAAATTTTTCAGCGATGGTATCTATATAGTCGGCTATATAGGTCATCCCTGTAGCTTCGTGCATTTCGGTTATTCTGGTGTATCTGTCAGCCGATAGGACGCCTCTTAGGAACCTATTTTGGGTCCTTTGAACACGTCGTCTCGTGGAATCACAGACAGAGTGCCAGATAGGGGAGCCGTAGGTCAGTATGGGCCTTATGGTGGAGGTGTAGAGATTTTCCAGAGATAAATTGTTAGGAACGACGCAAATGTTCTACAATAAAATCATTTTGTTAATATTTGCCAGTGGCGTGCGTACCTGCATGTTACCGAATTGCTAAACCTCCATGACGATAGGACGGAGCACCCCAGCATTCGGCCAGAATAATAACTATTTAAATTCGAAGAATAATAACTATTTAGTTCCGAACCGATGGATTGGAAGTGGTGGCCACCACGTTCACCTGATTTAACGCGGTTGGATTATTTTGTTTGGGGGTTGGCAAAAGGTACAGGTCTGCCAGAATTTGCCTGAACCCAATTCAGAAGCAGGATTGCAGTATCACATTATGGACGCTACCAATGGTCTAAGAGATCAGATGCATGTGTTTCGAAGCGCAGCAACTCATCTCAGAAGAAGAGTCGATAACTCTGTGGAGAGCGAAGGTTTAATTTTTGAACATTTGCCTTAATTCTGCATTTTTATTGATAGTAAAATAGTCAAGCTTTTATAAAATTTAGATGTTGTTATCTACTTTATTCACTGAGTTATGTATGCGCCACACACTACAAGAGTAAATGTAAAATTAAAACTTTTAGCAACATACTGGCATCAGTTTTTATCTGCTCAAATAAAAACGGTCGTTCCCATTTAAATGTGTCCAATTTGGCAAAGCTGCCACAAATCTTACTTTAGAATCCCAAACGCTTGTCGTAGCAAAAAAATGCAAGAGGGATTTTTTATTTGGACTACAAGTAATTGTAAAAAAGGTTGTAATAATGAAAAAATAGTGACGTAAATTTTTTCCTTTAACAAATTCGATAGCATGCAGGTACGCTCCCAAAAATTAACAACATTATTGTATTGCAAAACATGCGTCGTTGCTAATCATTGACCTCTGGAAAATTTTGTTAAAATATCTCCATGCGTTTTGAAGAAATTTATCATTTTTTAAATTAAATTTCAACACTCTGTAAATCCGCAACAAAGCATTTTTGGGCTATCGTTTATATAGCAAATTCAGGTTATTTTCGGACCTAGAATACGTAGTTAAAATAATGCCCCTTCCTCATGAACCACCTTGTATGTATTAATTAAGCGCATACCTATACTGCAAAAACAGTTGTTAAACAGCAGTTTTCAAATTGAGTAGTAAATTTTCAACTATAGATAGAAAGGGCGTTTAAAATACCAAAAAAACTGGCCATACAAAATGATCAACTTCAAGCGCAAAACACATTGAAAATTGGTCAAATAGCCTGTTTTTTAAATACATAATTGTAATTTCTAAAAATATGGTTAATATATAAAAGAAGGCGCAAAGGATGACACAATTCCAGGCATAAAATAAACAATAAAACTGAATATGCGGAATGTTCACTCCTTCGGAAAATGACAATACAAAAACTTGACTTCTATGAACTTATCATCATTTTCACAAAATTAGTTTACACTGAAATAATTATATTATAAAAACTATGCAGTTAGATTTGTAGGAAATAACGCCCGATCTATTAATATACTAAATAAGTTTTATTTCTCACTCGTTTAAGTTGATTGACCTCCAGATGCTGATGTTGGCATATTGAGTTTGATAATAGAAAAAGAAGAAAAATAATTAATTAATCATTGAAATAAATGTTACCAGTTAAAGGTATAACATGATTTCCAAATTTAAAATTTTGAAGTAAATTGATAATATTTAAGTATTATTAATAATTATATTGGGCATTTTTACATCTTATAGTTCCTTGTGATGAACATGCAAGCTTTTAAGTTATAGTTCTGAATGATTTTAATACACACATTTATATTTATCATAATTCCCCTCGAATCTAATTGCATAGCGCCCTTCCGTTTGTCATATGAAAAAAACATCACCAGTTATGTTATTACTACGAAAAAGCCAGAATCTCTGGAGAGTAGCAAAAATGGAACCCCAAAAGAATCTCATATCTAGACTAGTCTGAAAACACAAATAAATTGATGTCAAATAAACGCGTGCTGTGAATTATTCTAATACTCAGCAGTTATGAGTACTGGCTTCCCCAGTAAGGGTATCCGTTAAGTAAGTAATTTTAAGATTTCGCGAAGTGTGCTGTTTTTCGATTGGACTGTTAACGGTCCATGCCATTACTCTTACTCCTTTACTGCGCCATTCCAGCACTGATTGTCTGTAAAATCAACAATATTAAATTAAAACTGGAAGAAAACGCAATAGTTTATGCAGTTATGCCTTTCCGTGACTGCAGTACTGCATTAGCTTTCGGTAGCTCAAAAACCACTAGTAATCGGGAATTTCGATCTCATATTGACTCCCGTTCTACAGGAGGGTTTATTTTACGGAAATACTATTATACAAATACATTGTGAATAATAATAAATTATGATAATAGTATAATAAATACTAAAAGCAAGAAAGGCTAAATGTGCTAGTGATATTTAGATCAGCTGTTATAAGTCTTAATCAGGAAAGTTTCTGCACAAGTGTATGAAAGCTTTACAAAAACCACAATTTTAGACATGCTAATAAAATAAATACATTAAATGATAATTTAATTTGTAAGAAATGACGTTAAATAAAATTGTGAAAATAAGCTTTGGAAAATAAATTGTACAATTTTTGCAAGTTAACTGAGAACATCCTGGATACAATAGAATTTTTTTTGAAATATGTACGGTTTGCAAACTGATGTTCTGTACTTATACAGGAAACAGGGAACTCCGTATATAAAATATAAGAATGAGTTCAATACACGGAGTTACTTTCTTTGGCCCGTATAGGTCAGTGTAGGTCAATATATGAATGATTTTCTTCTCTCTAGTGTTATTCAAGCAGACAAAGGGACACGTACTAATGCAGAGTCATTCATGGAATATGTATAATTAAACCTGTTATTTCCATAAATAAAAGATGCTTCAAAAATTGCCCTGGTTTTGAATATCTCGTTGTAGCTGTTTTTATATAGCACTACTGTTTTGTTAAAATTTGACGGGTTAACATTTAATTCTGTCATCATAATTTGTTTTTTAACTCAGCAACCTGAGAATTGTAAAAACGTTTTTCCAAATCGGAGAAAACTCTGTAACCACTGCTCGACGGTATGTGGTTGTCTCGGTGCCTATAAAATACGGAATAAATATCTGCCATTGATTTATTTCGGGTTATATGAAATTTTTGGTATATGTTGTTAATAAGTTGGGTATATTTTCCTGACTGTACTTTAATCACTTCAAATTATTCCTGGGTTTCAGTCAATTTTATTGTTTATCATTCAAAATGCTACAAATACGTTTCGGTGTCTTTCTCCACAATCATCAGTTTGTGTGTCTAGATGTTTCTACCTTCACATTTGACTGGACATTCTGAATGAATGTCCATTGATTGAAGAAATGTCCAGTCAAATGTGAAGGTAGAAACATCTAGACACACAAACTGATGATGGTGGAGAAAGACACCGAAACGTACTTGTAACATTTTGAATGATAAACAATAAAATTGACTGAAACCCAGGAATAATTTGAAGTTGTTAATAAGCCAAGAAAATTTTTAAATTTAAAGAAATGAATTCGAGGAGTTATAGTCGAGTACCCCTGAATCAGAAATTCAAGGGTACGAAGCAGTCATCAACAATCTCAGTCAGAGAGACTTTCTACCATATCTGAAATCGAACGATCGGATCAATACGTCGGTGTCCGTAAAAATGTTTTTCAAAAATAAATTTCCTTCTTGATATTTTACAACCAGCACAACTTTTTGAGCCACCTTTTATACACCACAAAATATATATAATTAAAAATGTCATCTCACGCAGAAAAAAATTGGACCAAATGCTTCCATTGCAATTTTTTTTTGGTACAAAAGAAATTCAGCAAAAAATAATAAAATGCATGTTTTACAAATACTTACGCGCTTAAATAATCCTTATGGAGTAAAATAATTGATATGCCCACCATAAAGTAAGTAAATCTGGGTAAAGCCCATAAATGCAGAATATCGCAAAGCGTAAAGAAATATTTTTTCCAAAATTGCGTTGCCCTCTCTGGGCCTTTGCCTTCGGGATATTTAAAATACTCATTGGAAAAGATGTGGGGTCGGTACGCCATCGAACAAACTATTTGAGGGTCAGACCTCCTGATCTGAAAATAAGAATATATAAATAGTATACACACTTATCTAGTACTTTGAAGAATAATCTGAATCGATTCATAACGAATGCGCCTACATTTGTCTAAAGAATTTATAATTTGACATTTCATGTACATACACATCTGAAATGGAATTAAAATTAAACTTACCAAATAAAGTATGTTAGGAAAAAATGAGCTAACTATGGCATTGGAATATAGACTTGGAAATCTTACATACAGATCTAATATAATTGGGACCATCTAAAACCAAACATATCCGTTTTAAAAACAAATATTTAGTGTTGCAATAGAATCTGTATCAATATAGTTATTCGGTTTTAGTAAGTATAAAAATCATTAAAACATCAGATAAACTATATCGATCACAAATAATAAAAGTGAAAAAAAAAACGTATTGTTAAATTTACCTTTCTATTGTTATCCTTGATGTCGATAATCATCTTCTGGCCATTAGCTAGCAATTTTGTAACGGTTTGGTCTAGTGTGGGAATATTAGTAACGCCAAACCGTTCTCTAAAGAAAAGCATTAGAGTGCCATTTGCAGTAAGTTAAACAATTATTATTATTATTACATTTTTCTAGACTTAATCTAATATGCAACAAGTGTAAAAAATTAAAAATAATCGTTTGGTTTCTGATTTAAGCTTAGGTTAAACAGTTATTAATTAAGTTGTTTCCTTAAATATCTAGTGATTTATTATTATCTAATTTTATTAGTTCAGTGCTTTGAAAAAAATACAGCATTTATAAAATAAATAGGAACATTCTGAGAGTATGTAGAGGATAAAATATACACTATATACACTGGGAAATAATTTAATTTATTTGTTCTTGTGTCATTAAAGATAAAAAATCGCAATTTAATTTTTCGGAGCAGTTCCAGATCAAAGTCTCGTGTAGCATATTAATTTGCCATATCCGAAAGTTAATAGTTTCCGAGGTAATTCAAAATTCTTAAAAAGTTACTACTACCAAAAAACCTTGTGTTTGGGGGTTTTTTGATCGAGGCATTCGAATTTCCGATTTTTTGGCTTCCTAGAGGGTGCTAGGTGCAATAGTCTGGAGCCATTTAAAACATGAGACATTTCTTGGGTTTTAAAATTTCGCCTTTCCTTGCCAACTTGCCAATGTCTGGTTCTATCTCTGAAAATATTTTCCATACAAAACATGTATACTTTCTTCAAGTGGATATCTCTTACGTGTTTTTTAACACAATTTTTTTTGGTAATAGTGAAACGAGTTAATGATCTATTAAAAAACGAATATTTTATTTACGCTTTGACACCCTGTACAATGATACTATCAACTTTCGGATAAGACAAATTTGCCTGAAACGCAATATTTTGCCTAAGCAATGTCAGTAAATTTTGTCACATTAGTTAAGGACCACCTTGTAAATGACTATATTAACTTATTCTTCTACGCACTCGCTTATGTATTCGCATTTTTGTATTTTGTTTGCTTTCTTAATCTTATCTATCAGCGTTGAATATTTAAGTAAATATAATATAATTTTTTTAAAATAATATTATCTTTTAAGAGTTTTTTCACTTCACACACACTCCTTTACAACAAGTTTTTTTTAATAATCTTCACACACTCATAATGAGTGTTACGATAAAAATGATTGACGATTAACCAAAACTAACCAAAAAAAATTAAATATATTTTGTTATTGACTCATGTTTGTACCAAGTTGCATGCTGTGAGTGGTTTTTTTACTACCCAGTTTAAGATTTTGAAAAGTAAATAGTTTAATGCGCAACTCCTGAGAAAACATTAAATGTTTTTTTAGACTCCCAGTCAATAAAGTTTATTGATTGATTGATCCTATTCCTCCTTTAATTGATTTATTGATTGATCCTATTTGCGATCACATCGACACATGACGTTCGTAATAATAAAAAATTAAGAAGCTTTCAATAAAATTTATTGACTGGGAGCTGGATTAGCCAACGTCGTAATGCTGAATTCTTAAAATTTAATATTTTTAAGGATGGTTGGATTAAGCTTCTTAATTTTTGATTTTTACGAACGTCATGTGACGAAGTGATCTAACCTAAAACACCGCTTATATTTTGTTTTAGTCTGTTTGCCTTTCCACAAATGATTGCGCTCGGTCGGACAAATGCTTCAAATAACGGTAAAAATTTGTGTGAAGTGTTGCCAAATTCTTCTTTTTATATTATATTACACTTCATTAGGCTTTTAGTACATAAGCAAGAAATCATCTGTTCATAGAAATGGGTCGTAAGCGCACAATGCCAATATTCCAATTCGTTAATATTTATTTCGTAAAAGTTTAAGTTCCGAACTTTTTACAGTCACATTTGAAGGATTAAATTACTAATTTGAAGGATAAATTATAAAAATTAGATCCGCGCTTAGAAATCTTGTCAGATGTCAAATTTGACAGTTTGGACGCCATCTTGATTTTTTTTAATGGTTTCATAAATGTTCTCGATACATGGAGTGTTAAACTCACTGAATCTCGATTATTTTTTTAAGTGTCCCACCAAAATTTCCACTTCCTTCTTACCCTTAGGACAAGTTTTAAAGCAGACTTGACAGTTACAACGCCATCTTGATATATAAAAGAAAATAAAACCAAACTCGACAGATCGGCATACATATTACAATACGCAGACGATACGGCACTTATTGTACATGACAAAACTACTGAGAGAGCAGCTCAAAGACTCCAAACACTAACAAACAACACAATGACATGGTTTTATAAATGGAGACTAACACCAAACGCGTCAAAAACCCAACTTCTGCTCACAAACCACAGACTCAACGCTGACTCCCCTACAATAACTGCAGACGGCCAAACGACACAACCAAAAAACGACGAAAAATACCTTGGAATCACAATTGACCACAAACTTAAATTCGCTAAACACATACGAAACAGGGCAGAAACAACAAAGAGAACAAAACACTTCCGATCACTAAGCTACAAAGACAGAGGAATTAGCACAAACACCGCCACCAAAATATATAAAGCTATTTGTAGACCCTTGCTAGACTTTGGACATATAATCATGACCAACGGAACAGAAAGGACAAAACGTTATATACAAACAACAGAACAAATTGCACTAAGACTAATAACACGAATGAGACACCCCCAAAACCCACTACACAACCCCCCCACCCAACTACTATACGAACGCACAAACATGACAAAGATTTCGGAAAGACTCATACACCTACAGACAAAATGGACAAACAACCCCTACAACTGGACCATACTGAATCCCCTTTGTCTCACAAGACCAACCAGACAATCCCGCTTCCGTTTCCCTACATCAACGCTACTCGAACACTTACAAACGCAACTGACTAGTGGACAATAAAATAATTTTTTCTTGTCATTAGAATTTTATTTAATAATATTGTTAACCTAGAATAAGAGAATTTTCATATTTGTTTTTTTTATTTAGATTAAGACTACATGTATTAAACAAGGACAGAAAGAACGATAGGTCGATAGCCTTTTTTTTTAGAAATAAAGATGTTTACTACTACTAAAACCAAACTAAGCAAAATTAAAATTTATTTTGTATACATGACCGTGTTTTTATAATTAAAATATTGAGCGATTCTCTTAAAAGCATTTTTATAATATTGATAAAAATAAAGCCATTAAACGAGTATTTAGAACATTGGTTGAGAGCTACTGCTAATTAAGTCACATGTAGAATTACGTTCTTAAATATTCGAATCACACATTAAATAAAAATCACACACACAAACACATAAAACTTTAAAGCACACTCTATAATTTACTGCACAGTTATGTGCACCCTTCTGCTTTGCAGGATGTGTTCAATATACGAAAATAAAAAAAAAATACAAAAATATATGAAAAATAGTCGAACCATATCAAACTTTTGCTCATTTGTAAGACGATCATTCATTTCTAATTTGTTATGAATTATAAAAATGACTTTTTAAGTTTCGCGCACATTTGAAGTGTTATTGTTAGTTGTCATTAACAACCATGAGAACCATGATAATCCATCATTAACAACCATGAGAACCATGATGATCCAATTATACAGAGTGATTCATTAACATTGGAAAATATGAAAGCTGAAGATAATACCCATCAAACGGCTGCCATTGGCACAAACATGCCTTGGCCGAAAGCTATTAGTGTCGAAAATGCTGGGCGTAGAAATGCACTGAATTTAACACTCCATATATCGAGAACCGTCAGCGTAAAGGACATATTATTATATATTTTTGAAACCAGCTCTCAATGGTCGATCCGATGGTGTAAAAATATCCATATAATACTATTTTAAAAAATCAAGATGGGGTCAAAACTGTCAAATTTGACATCTGAATATATTTCTAAAGTCGAACCTAAATTCTTCTTTAAAACATTTCGGGAAGGTAATAGGGAAGTAGTAATTTGGGTGAGACACTTAAAAAAATAATCGACATTCATTGAGTCTAACACTCCATATTTCGAGAACAGTCAACGCAAAGGGCATACAATTATATATTTCTGAAACCAGCACTCAATGGTCTATCCGGTGGTGTAAAAATATCCATATGTTTCCATTAAAAAAAAATCAAGATGGCGTCAAAACTGTCAAGTTTGACATCTTACAAGATTTCAAAGTGCGGATTTAAATTCCTTATAACATTCGATTACAGATTCTGCTTTAAAACTTTTCAGAAGGGTAATAGGGAAGTAGTAATTTGGGTGAGACACCTAAAAAAATAATCGAGATTCAGTGAGTTTAACACTCCATATATCGAGAACAGTCAACGCAAAGGGCAGACAATTATATATTTCTGAAAGCAGCTCTCAATGGTCTATCCGATTGTGTAAACATATCCTAGTGATACCATTTAAAAAAAATCGAGATGGCGTCCAAACTGTCAAATTTGACATCTGACAAGATTTCTAAGCGCGGATCTAAATTCCTTCCTACACTCGATTACAGATTATGCTTTAAAACTTTTCAGAAGGGTAATAGGGAAGTAGTAATTTGGGTGAGACACTTAAAAAAATGTCCCTGTACAATATCATATACCTAAGTCTAACCGTTTTTGTTATATTTGAAATTTTATGTAAAAAATTACAGTTGCAGCCACTCGAATAATTATTAATTTTTCATATAAGGGAATATGTGCTACTTAATTTGAGTGGCATTTCCTGTTAAAAAGGACTTACTTTAATGGAATTTCGACAACATTTTCATAACATATTAATACGTGTGTGTTAAAAAAAATAAGTTTGAAAATGACCTTGAGAAAACCGTCCAAAATCAATGTTTTTAAATGGATACCCCCATTTTGGATAATTTTATCTTATTCAGTGTTAAAATTAAGGGTGAGTTTGTGTAAACTTGTCTATTCCGAAAAAGTTTAGTTTACGAAATATTGCTATTTTAATGTTTTCATATGGCTATTATGCACATCTTATTTTAAATACTGTCACTCTTAGTTGCCATGACGAAAGTGGCCATTTTTAATGCAACCAAATGCCGAAGGAATGCTTACAGCTGTCAGTTACCTTTTGAAAGTAATTAATATTCAAGACGCTTAAAATATACAAACAAAGATTTTTTAAACTTATTTATTATTTATGGAGAATGTGATAAAGTTATATCAAGAACATGTGACTCATTTGCCATTCGATATCCACAAAAACAGAATCCTTCACGCTGTGCTGTTGGACAAATTATAGAAAATTTCAAGAATTTTGGATACGTCTAAATAACAGTGCATGTTCAATTTATAAAGGCAACCAGAAAAATTAGAGAACCCTAGATAAAAATTAGATAAAAAAAACTGTTTTTAGTTCTTGATATAATAATAATTAATAATATATAAACCATTCTTGATATAACATATAGAAATGTTTTTCGGGCTTTGAAGCCGTGGTCCATGGGAATTTCTTCCTGACGTTTTGTCCACAACTGCGGTGGACATTATCAAAGGCGATGAGGCAGTGGGCGAAGTGATCTCCCGTGCTATCCGACTAAGACTGGTTCAACTTCTTTCTCCATTTGAACATATTTATTTTCAACTAAGAATTACATCTTTCAATTGCGCTTAATCTACGGCTCGGTTCAACTTCTGAATTCTTTGTAGTATTTATGCGGTCCGGCCGTGTGCGCTCATGCGTGAGGAGTGGGAGGCGCTCCAATGGTTTTGGCGTACACGCTGTTTGCCGCAAGACGCGTTTCCAATATGGATTGAGGACCGTGACTTCTTCTTTCCTGTTAAAATTGTTGTCATGTTTGAAGATCTCAATGGCTTCTCTTGGTTGAATTGCTCTATTAAACTCGTTCTTGCTGTATCCATTCCAATCAAAGGCTTCTTATAGGTGTTTCAATTCTCTTTCTAACTCATATGGTTCGCTAATTCTTCTGGCTCTTTCGGTGAGGGTTTTAATGACTCCTCTCTTTTGACTGGGATGATGGTTTGATCCACTGTGCAGGTACCGGTCGGTATGTGTCGGTTTTCTGTACACCGTGTGGGACAGCTTTCCGTTGGTTTTTCTGGTTACCAAGACATCTAAAAATGGCAGTCGCCCATCCTTCTCCACTTCCATAGTGAACTGTATTTTTGAGTTGATTGAGTTGAGGTGCCCCAGGAAGTCTTTAAATTCAACCAAACCATGGCCCGAAACAACGAAAGTGTCATCAACATATCGAAACCAACACTTAGGTTTCCTCGCGGCTGTGTCCAGAGCGTCCATCTCAAATTTCTCCATAAAGTAGCTGGCTATCACCGGACTAAGGGGGCTGTTGTCGTTAAGCAGTGTTTGAACAGTTTGGCGATGCCTGGTGGAAATTCTCTCTCAATAAGTTCCATTGCCTCTTTGATTGGTACCATTGTGAACAACGAAACAACATCAAAACTCACAAGGATTTCTCCGGGAGCTAATGACAACGAGTGCAGCCTCTGAACAAAATGGGATGAGTCCTTTATAAAACTGTCGGTTTTTCCTATTTTGGGCTGTAAAATTCTTGTTAGATATTTTGCAATATCATAGGTCGGACTTCCAATAGCGCTCACAATGGGTCTCAGTGGTACATCTGATTTATGAATCTTGGGCAGTCCGTAGAGCCTTGGTGGAAGTGCTTCTGATTATCTGAGTTTGGCCAACTCCTCGGACGGAAATGTCATGTCCTTAATTAATTTGTTTGTTGTCCTTAGTATCCGTGCCATCGGATCCCGTGCCAACTTCTTGTACGTTGACGGGGTCAAAAGCTCTTTAATTTTGTCCTCGTAGTTCAATGATGACATGACCACAGTTGCATTGCCCTTATCAGCTGGTAAAACGAGAATCTCCTTATCCTCGTTGAGCGCTTTCAAGGCATTTCTTTCTCTGAAGGTGAGGTTGCTTTTCGGAGGCTTTGAGCGTTGTAAAATTCGTGATGTCTCAGCCCTTATCTGCTCCGCGGTTTGAATAGGTAGCGAACGTATTCCACTCTCGACATTTGCTTTGATATCTTCCACAGGTAGCCTGGACGGTACTATGGCAAAGTTTCCTCCCTTGGTCAGCACGCTTTGTTCGTCGGCAGTAAGTTCTTTGCTGGTCAAGTTGACTACAATCTTCCGGTGGTTCTCCTCGGGTGATGGTCCTGTTTTGCTGGATTGGTGAAACCTTTCCGTAAGTGCATCAAATTTTTTCTTTTGGCGATTGGTTGCTGCTTCCTCGGCAACCATCATCCGTTCGGTTGTTAATCGATCCACCTTTTCCCAGTAGATCCAGTGCAATTTGTTGGCTAGTTCTATGTTGACAGGTAAAAGTCTACTGCCAATACGTGCAAGATCTCGGCGGATCTCATGTATCCGTTCGCGTAAAACAGCCCCTTCAGTCCGGTCGCAGATTCTCTTGGCCTGGTTGGTTCTGAAATATCTTTTCATCTTCAAGAAGGTCGGAGTGATCTTCGTTTCACGGCATCGCAGCAAAAAAGCCAGTGAACCCAGGAGATGCGCTTTCTTCTTACGAAGGTTTTCCAGTTGTCGAATCAGTCTCGATGTATCCTCCCCGTAGAGGCGTTTTTCTCCCGTGCTTTCCGACTAAGACTGGTTCAACTACTGGATTCTTTGTCGTATTTATGCGGTCCGGTCGTGTGAGCTCATGCGTGAGGAGTGGGAGGCGCTTCAATGGTTTTGGCGTACACGCTGTTTGCCACAAAACGCGTTTCCAATCTGGATTAAGGACCGTGACTTCTTTCCTGTTAAAATTGTTGTCATGTTTGAAGATCTCAATGGCCTCTCTGGTTAGTCTCGGATAATACCGTTGAGATTGGTGCAAAATGTCCACTTCATCGAAACGTATTTGGTGGCCGTCTAGAAGTGCGTGTTCCGCTACTACTGATTTATCTGTTTGTCCTAATCTGCAACTTCTTTTATGCTCAGTGATCCTCGTGTTTACACTACGTTTTGTGGTGCCGATATATGCTCTGCCACAACTGCATGGAACCCTGTAGACTCCTGGTGCCGATAAAGGATCCCGTTTGTCCTTGGCCGATCTTAAAGTCTGTTGGATTGTTCGCGTTGGTTTAAAGACTGTTTTCACTCTGTGTTTCTGCAGTATCCTGCCGATCCTGTCCGTGACTCCATGTATGTATGGGAGGCAAGCCCAACCCTTACGCTCATCATGCGTATCTGTTTCCTCAGGACGACCTCCACTGCTTCTTGGTCTCACTTCGCCCACTGCCTCATCGCCTTTGTAATGTCCACCGCAGTTGTGGACGAAACGTCACGAAGAAATTCCCATGGACCACGGCTTCAAAGCCCGAAAAACATTTCTATATGTGATTTAACCGGCCGTGAAAGCCTTCATAGTCTGATTCTTGATATAACTCTATCACATTCTCCATAAATAATAAATAAGTTTAAATTATCTTCGTTCGTATAATTTAAGCGTCTGGGCATGATTATTAATTCTTTTCAAAAGGTAACTGACAGCTGTAAGCATTCCTTTGGCATTTGGTTGCATTAAAAATGGCCACTTTTGTCATGGCAACTAAGTGTGATAGTATTTAAAATTTTTCGATTACTAATTTTCGAAAACTAAACTCTTTTGGAATAGACAACTTTACAAGAACTTACCCTTAATTTTACCACTAAATAAGATAAAATTATCCAAAATGGGGTTTCCATTTTTAAAAAATTGATTTTGGGCGGTTTTCTCCACGTCATTTTGAAACTAATTTTTGTAACACTTCGTATTAATAGTTAGAAATTACATTAAAGTAAGTCCTTTTTAACAGGAAATGTGACTCAAATTAAGTAGCACATATTCTCTTATAGAAATAATTAATAATTATTCGAGTGGCTGCAACTGTCATTTTTTACATAAAATTTCAAATATATCAAAAACGGTTAGACTTAGGTATATGATATTGTACATGAAATATATTCAGAATTTGGAGTAGAATTCAAAAATGTAATAATATGTAGGGTGTCCTATTTAAAATAAGCAAGTTGATACGTACTTCAGGTATAAGCGGAAGTGTGGCCATCTTGCAAATATTTTAGATCGCTTGCCCCCAATGACTTACGTATACTGTCCAATTTTCAAATTTTTCCTGATTATAGTTTGCCAGATATCGATCGTGGCAGTTCCCGGTGGGACACCCGGTAGATTTAAGAACCGAAATAAATTTTGCCTTGGACCGAAACCGAAACGGAACAGTTATTTCGTTTCGGTCCAGGTCCTTGGTAGAAATACCTTGGCAGGATATACGGGGCCTTGATTTCTACCGTCCCCCGAATCCAACACCATTTAAGTTTTAATAGAAATATGAATAAAAAACAAAGAAAATCTTGCAATTAAGCTTGGGAAATTAGTGAAGGAAGCCATAAAGCTGCTTAATGAAAATCGAATCAATATAATAGAGGAAAGTAAAAAATATAAAAATATATATATAGAAAAGTACACGAAATGAAGAAAACCCGAAAAAATACCTTGATGCTATTAAATGAACTCAGTTTGGTCAAAGACTGGAGCTAAAGACGGTAAACATTTGCGACTGTACAAAATCACTAAATTAATAAAAAATAACGGACAAGAAAAGTATATCCGAGTAAAAGTAGGTAATCAGATTCTCCCTTGTGTTCCATAAAAACCAAACTTTTCAACACATGGTGTAGTAGTTCAAGTCTTTCATTAAATACGACTATGAATACGAGACGTATTCTACGTCGCATGGCCGAATTTATAATCGAAACTGAATATTTACCTTTATTTTTTTTTGTCAACAACGTAAGCTAGATAGCTACAAACCGCGCGTCGGGTATGGAAAGGGGGGTAAAAAGTGAAAGAGGACAATTGAAAAGCATTGTAGACTTATCAGAAGCCGATATCCTTGAAGTAATAAGACCTAGACAACAATGAATCAACTTTTATCTAATAAATATTTTTTCGTAAAAAAAATAAATAAAACAGGAGTTCTGTTGTTTAAAGACGTTTTTCTTTTATGAGCTATTTTAGGTAAACCAATTAAAAGTGTATGCTTTTAAATGTGGGGAGCTCGGATATTTGCGATTTTATCCCATTGGGCTACACATAAATAAAAAAACATAAACTAAAACTTATTCCTCCCA
The DNA here is from genome assembly GCA_024550625.1 of Dendroctonus valens. Taxonomy (NCBI): domain Eukaryota; kingdom Metazoa; phylum Arthropoda; class Insecta; order Coleoptera; family Curculionidae; genus Dendroctonus; species Dendroctonus valens. The sequence goes on from JAJTJO010000588.1 coordinate 403,511, forward strand.
TTCGAATTTACTCTACCGTCTTTAGAATGTGACTACTTATTTTAAAAACATTTTGTCTACAAATTATTAATATACAAATTTTGTACCTGAGGGGGTGTTTTGTAGATATATCAATACTCTTCAGTACTTCAAAAGTAGTGTTTTCTATGACCAAGTTGGAATCTGCCATTCTTTCTAAAGTAGCGTCGTGAAATATGATCGGAATGCCATCGCTGGTTAAAGTTACATCAAACTCTATGAAATCACAACCGGCAGTATGACACTGAAAAAACAAGGCCATCATAATAAAAACACAATTAACTTAGACAACCTGTATTTCACAAGCTCGGACCATTTTTTATAGACTAAATCGTATAACCCTTTGTGTGGTTTTTGATAAGTTAACGGGGTTAGAGTAAAAAGGGGTAATTGCAAAAGTTTCTTTTGCGAAACAAACTTCCAAAGGTTCTTGCTATTGAAAAACTCTGGGTAAAAGATATATTTGCCAAGAAAATTGAAATATAATTCTAACATTGATTTGATGCACGCATACCGGTGTTGCATCTTCTTTCTACAAGCTTCTTAGTATCTTAAACTAGCTCAAATTTTGAACAAACAACATCATGATCACGGTGTGAACTGTACATTTTTTGTTTAAAGCTTCAATTCCTGCCTTCTACATACACATTCACGTTTACATTATATGTAAAGCGTGACCTGGCTCCAGGACGTTAGAGAATTTCTTGAATATTTTTCCTTTCACACGAGTCACTAATGGCTATTATTTTTGTAGTCTAAGAGGGCAAGGACTTCGCTGTGTGCATAAGTTTCTCCAGTATTTCGATTATAAACGCAGATGGTTATGCAGTACTTAAACAATGGTGTTGGTAATATCTGCACAATTTACTTAATCGATCATCTGTGCCATAGCGCTTTTATGTATAATTAACACTCTCTAACAGACTCTAAAAATCCCTTTCTTATTATTGAAAATAAATGTTGCTTAAGATATCAATTTTAATTATCTTCTTAAAAACTTTGTGCTCGCCAGGATCATAAAATCACATTGACCCCGTTCTTAGATTTCGTGTATTAATTTTATTTTGCCTGAAGGAACATTTATGAGAATTTTTTTTATTAGATTTTTTAGCTGATTTTGAAGCTGATTAATAGTTTAGCAGTTAAGGCGATATAAAAGTACAAAGAAGTGAATGCCCATTAACGCATAGCTATTGTTCTAAGACAGTGTATAGTGGTGGACAGTCCAGACTAGGTTATCGAAGACTTATTATCCATAATTATCTTATCCTAACATCATTAATTCTTATATCGAGTCTTCAATAACGCGGTTTTTTTTTTACTTTTTTAGTCGCGGGCCAGCTCGCCAAATTCAAATTATAATTTAATTGAAGAAAAAAAACATAAGGACCTAAAATAATTTAAAAAAATATAAATACAATAACATCAGGATATATCAATAATTTCTAATTAAAAATGAAATCTAAACGAGTAAGTAAAACAACATAAATTTTAATCGATCTAGATTTAAGCCTTAACTTCTACTTATTAGTTTGAGTAATAATTTACTGGCAGTTACAAACTCAATAAAATACACATGTACATCAGATTTTAATCACACATAATTTGTTCAAATACATTGGTATGAACATTCGTCCTATATTTAAAAACGTAATCCATTTAGACTGGAAAATATGTATGCAGGGTGTTACAAATTCAATTTCAGCATGTTTCGTTTTTTTTTTTCGAATTTTCCCAACTTCTAAAATACCCTTTTCATCAGCCTTTGCCCTGATTTAACCGACTTCAAATCTCAACCGTTACAAAATGCAAAGCTCTTGGGAGTTTTCATCAATAGATGTATCAATAATCGGTCCTTACATATTAAATTAAACACATTAAACACAAAACTCCATGCAATATGTTATGGTATTAGAATTGTTGGCAGATGTATGAACCAGAGAACATGCAGGCAATTATTTTTCGCAAATTTTGACTGTTGAAATACGGAATACTCTTCTGGGGTAAATGTAGTCGGATGTAACACATTTTTGCCACACAAAACCGAGTTATCAAGATAAAAAATAAGATGGGATACCACAAAACATGCAAGTCAGCGTTAAAAAAATGGGAATTCTTACAGCATACGCGCTTTACATATATGAATGTCTTGTGGCAAAAACTAGCATGAGGTTACTAAATGTAAGCTACCCGCAACATCGGCTAGCAGTAACTGAAACTTGTCCACACTACATGTGCATAAAATTGTTCAATACACTACCAGATAGATTTTAAATAATAAAATCTGAGAAACTGCTTAAACGGGAAATCAAGGAATGTTAATAAATCTGGATCCCTATTGTTTAAAAGGTTTTAGTAAAGTAGTAGTTGTAGAATAGTTGTAAGATTGAGAAAATTGGGAATCTTATGGTTCCAAACTAAATGTTGTGGCCTTATTTCACTTTGTGATATATATGATACGTTATATGAGATCATCATTTGAAATCATCAGTTGAAATAAACATTATTATTATTATTTTTTTTATTATTACGGTTGCTTATGGACAATGCTAACACGTCGAATTTGTAACACCCTGTTTACCCGGTGTCCCACCGGGAAACGCCGCGATCGTTATCTGTCAAACTATAATCAGGAGAAATCTGAAAATCGGACAGTATACGTAAGTCATTGGGGGCAAGCGATCTAAAATATTTTCAAGATGGCCACACTTCCGGTTATACCGGAAGTAGGTATCAACTTGCTTATTTTAAGTGGGACACCCTATATATTATTACATTTTTGAATTCTACTCCAAATTCTAAATATATTTCATGTACAATATCATATACCTAAATCTAACCGTTTTTGATATATTTGAAATTTTATGTAAAAAATGACAGTTGCAGCCACTCGAATAATTATTCATTTTTCCTATAAGGAAATATGTACAACTTAATTTGAGTCGCATTTCCTGTTGAAAAGGACTTACTTTAATGGAATTTTGACAAAATTTTGATAACTATTAAGACAAAATGTTGAAAAAATAAGTTTGAAAATGACGTTTTGAAAACCGCCCAAAATCAATTTTTTTAAATGGAAACCCCAATTTTTGATAATTTTATCTTATTCGGTGTTAAAATTAAGGGTAAGTTTGTCTAAAGTTGTCGAATCGAAAAGTGTGCAGTTTTCGAAATATTGTCAATTTAATGTTTTCATATGGCTATTTTGTCGCATCTTATTTTAAATACTGTCACTCTTAGTTGCCATGACGAAGTTGGCCATTTTTAATGCCACCAAATGCCAAAGGAATGCTTACAGCTGTCAGTTACTTTTTGAAAATAATTAATAGTCAAGACGCTTAAATTATACAAACGAAGATGTTTTAAACTTATTTATTATTTATGGAGAATGTGATAAAGTTATATCAAGAATGGTTTATATATTATTAATTATTATTATATCAATTATAATTATATCAAGAACTAAAAACTGTTTTTTTAATCTAGAGTTCACTAATTTTTCTGGTTGTCTTTATAAATTGAACATGCACTGTTATTTAGACGTATCCAAAATTCTTGAAATTTTCTATAATTTGTTCAACAGCACACCGTGAAGGCTTCTGTTTTTGTGGATATCGAATGGCAAATATGTCACATGTTCTTGATATAACTTTATCACATTCTACATAAATAATAAATAAGTTTACATAATCTTCGTTTGTATAATTTAAGCGCCTTGACTATTAATTATTTTCGAAAGGTAACTGACAGCTGTAAGCATTCCTTTGACATTTGGTTGCATTAAAAATGACCACTTTCGTCATGGCAACTAAGAGTGACTGTATTTAAAATAAGATGCGAGAAAATAGCCATATGAAAACATTAAATTGGCAATATTTCGAAAAATAAACTTTTGAAATAGCCAACTTTACACAAACTTACCCTTAAATTTAACATTGAATAAGATAAAATTATCAAAATTGGGGGGTTTCCATTTAAAAAAATTGATTTTGGACGGTTTTCTCAACGTCATTTTCAAACTTATTTTTTTAACACTTTGGATTAATAGTTATTCATTGTTGTGTACATTTTTCATGAGTCGAACATATTTCTTTTTCTCCCTTACGGAAACCGGCAGATCATTTCTAAGCATCAAAAACGTATTAGTAGGCCGATTTGTCATGTTTTTAAGCATTTGCAGCTCGCAGCTTCCTTTCGTTTAGGAAATAAGATGGGTTCATGAGTCGAACATATTTCTTTCATGAATTTAAATTTAAATCTCTAAACAATAGATTCTAGTCTTTTCCCAGATATGTTTGTCCTGACTCATCACCTGAAAACCAATGTTCTTGATGTACTTTTAATATGTGTGTGATTTGTATTTTGATATATGTATTTTGTGAAAATTTTCTATTTAAATTGACGAATAATTGTGAATGTAAAAATATTTATTTTAGACAAACTGATGATGGTGGAGAAAGACTCCGAAATGTATTTGTAACATTTTAAATAATGCTTTTAGGTAGATTCTACCTAAGCCTTACTGACGAGTCCAATAGGTAGACCCGGGACGAAACGCAGGGCTCATCACATAACACCATAATTAGTGACAATAAAATTGACTGAAAACCCAGGAATACATTGGAATGAATTAAAGTACAGTCAGGAAAAAGAATATACAAAACGAAGATAGATGCTTGTGAACAAAAGCAGAATGGAACGAGTGGCAGCATCAGCAACACGGGTTGCCAACATCTCACCGCACAAGATCTACACCGGCTCGGTTCATTTACGTCCGAACGCGTATAACCGATGTCCGGCGTATAAGGCAGGGTCTACCTAAGACTTACTGACGAGTCCAATAGGTAGACCCGGGACGAAACGTAGGGCTCGTCACATAACACCATAATTAGTGACAATAAAATTGACTGAAAACCCAGCAATTCATTGGAATAATAAACAATAAAATTGACTGAACCCAGGAAAATTTGTTGAAATTAATAGTTATGAAAATTTTGTCGAAATTCCATTAAAGTAAGACTCAAATTAAGTTGTACATATTTCCTTATAGGAAAAATGAATAATTATTCGAGTGGCTGCAACTGTCATTTTTTACATAAAATTTCAAATATATCAAAAACGGTTAGACTTGGGTATATGATATTGTACATGAAATATGTTTATAATTTGGAGTAGAACTCAAAAATTTAATAATATATAGGGTGTTCCATTTACAATAAGCAAGTCGTTACCTAATTCCGGTATAACCGCAAGCGCGGCCATCTTGAAAATATTTTAGATCGGTTCCCCCCCAGTGACCTACGTATACTGTCCAATTTTTAAATTTCTCGTAATTATAGTTTGCCAGATATCGATCGCGGCGGTTCCCGGTGGGACACAAATTTATAATATATACTTCCCTGTAAGATCTACATGATCGGGCCTGATTTATGGATTTAAAAAAATATATACTAAATTTGAACAAGCTTATGTATAAAAGGCATATAATGTCACTTTCAACAATGAATGCAACTCAATTTAAACATTTCTAAAATATCCGAAAAATAAAGTACATGCCATAATAGGTAATTTTTCTATTTCATTTGGTGAGTTGCAAAACATTGTTCTTAATTGTTCTACTCGCTAAAAACCGACCAGTTTCTAAACAAAAAGTAAGATTGATTTTGTATTTTAGCCATTTTCATCAGATTTGCCAGAGGTGTACCCCAAACAAACTGCAGAAATTATAGAGATGACTAAAAATAGCTTGATATTATAACAAGTTATTGCGTTTTGCTTGCATAAAATAGGAACATTCTGTAAATCAGTTTTTATGAAATTATCTAATATTTCCTTTAGCTTCCGAGGAATTCACAATATTCGACTGTTATCAAAAACTGAATAATAATTTTACACTCTTAAGTAAAGATAGGACGGACCCCCTTTCATAGTCAAAATTTTCCCACGGACCCTGATTAAAAAAGTACATAAATGCATAACAAAAAAAAATAAAATTTAACTTTGCTGTCTGGAATAGTAAATGGTGATAACATATAAATAAAACATTTTTTTGAAATTACAACTTTTGTTTTAAAATATAAAATAGATTAATGACTTGGATGAACCTGATGGAATATTTGAGTATATTTATGTCCGGTTCAATGTTTGTGAATAGCTATAGAAGCTTTTGGTTATTGTACAGATAACCCAAAATGATGGATATAAAATTGGGATCTGATTTAATAACCAGAAATTGTCGTATCTTTGTTTAAACAATAAGTTGCTCCTGTATTAGTATGTATTCTTCTGCATTTATGCCCTGAGTTTTACTACTTGAAAAATGCTTCTATTCTACCATTTGGTGTTGAACCTGGCGAGGAACCCCTGACATTATTCAGGGACCCCAAAATTTATATTAATTTCCCAAGGACCCCCTTTATGATGTCAGGAACTCCTTGAGGTAGTACCTCGTAAGGACCACTTTGTAAACCACTGTTCTAGAGCAACTATAATTGCTGTAGTTTGTCTAGTTTGGTCAGCAACAACCTGGGATCAGGACCAGAACAGGACCATCAAACACCCTTTATTACTTAAAAGCAGTTTAAAATATAGTTATCAGTACCTAACACATGTGAATATTCCGAGTTGATACACATAAGTACCCATAATGTTGTATTGATTCCGGATATTTAAAGAGTCAACTGCCATTTGAGGCAAACTGCCCCAAATGATGGGTTTATACACAACTAAATTTTTGTCTTAACCTTAAGAAACATTGTAATGTGGATTTCAATGGGACGGTTAATACAACAGTGATTTAAAATTCTAGTGAAACACACAGCACAATATTTGATTAAGTCTGTAATACTAATATTAAATTCTGTATAAACGCGCCGTTAGACACTTTTTATATCCTACAGGTACCTACATAGACAAATTATTATTTGGGAAAACAACAAATCAAATTAAGGTAAAGCGAAGTGTTATTACCAAGTCAAAGGCAGCCAAAGTGTTCTCAGGAGCATCCAAACCTGCACCTCTGTGGGCTATAGTTTTCACAACAAACCCCTGTTCTAGTTCACTGGAAAGTAAATCTTTACCCACAATGGACTGTACGGCTTCTTCAGAAGGAGGGGGTGTTCTAAGACTATAAGTGGCTAATACTAGAACAGTCGTCAGAAGAATACCTAGTGGTATGAAATGTATGAATATTTCACTTATAAAATGGAAACACCCATAAAACGCAAATATTATCGTTAAGGCACTTAGCACTAACTCGGAAAGCATTTTAGCCATATCGAATAATAATTCGCCAATTTAAGTGATAACTAATAAAAAAAATTTAAACTTAGATATAACCTAATATTATTTGGGTGTCACCCCCTGGGTGGTATAAGTCATCTGTCGGTTAAAAGCCAAACTACAAGTTTAGACGTTACCAACGGAAGGCAGGCTAGACACAAACATTTCTGAGGTCATAATCTCGGGCGGTCGATTCCCATGTGATTTCTTTTTTATTCGGTTTTTATCAAAACTGCCTCAACAATTAGATGTGTTAGTGGCAACGTATATTCCGCAGTGTGATTAGTTTTCTTTGACGATTGACCGAAGAATTTGCTGAATTTGTCAAATTTAAAAAATATCTTAAAGGTAAAGTGACCACATTTTCATTGAGACAAAGAGGGACAAATGGGATGAAATGAGAATTACAATTTAGTTATTTATTTTTATTGTAAACATTCATATACTTATGTTTATATGTGTATTATACAAAAATGTATTTATTATTAATTATTGGTAACTATAAAAATATTTGTAAAAATAATAATTTGAACTTTATGATTTTTAATCAAATTAAATTTTTACTTAAAAAAAATGTGATTTTCTTTCACGGTCATTTTTTTTTCATCCAAGTGAATACTGCATGCATTTTATGTGTTTTATTTCTTTATGTTCACCATAATACTTAATAAATAATACGTAATATATTTTTACAGTACATTTAAAATAAGAAATGCAGATATTTTCCTAAAATCGGAACATTTTAAAAAATCGGCAGGACGCGGGACTGTCCCCCCAAATCGGGACGTGTGGTCACTTTATTTACAGGCCAAAGACCGTTTCGCACCAAGTACTTTGTTAAGCTAAACTAAAAAATCATCACTTCGGCTTCACAAAAATAGCCACTGACAAGAAAACAAGTACAGACAACAACACCAAAAACAACAACAGCACAACCGACACAAGCAGTGGCGATGACGGGGGATCATAATTTCAAAGATGTATGATTCCATGCAAAACTATCTCGCGGAATTATTTGATTGGTGTACTCACTCACCGATTTGCCCTTTCAACCGGCAAAATTGTCTTCATCTATGCAAACGACGAGGATCTTCAACTCAATCAATATTGGCTATTAATTCAAAAACAGTTGAAAATCAATAAATGTAGAAGATTTACATCGAATAAGACTAGAAGTTTGCGTATAGTCTGAATATGCAATAAAAAGTTTGGCATTCCATAAAAAATCTGAGTTTTGTCTGCCACCTGAATTTTGAAAATTTTTAATTTTGAAAAACGGAATTTGAGGCACCCCGTATCAATTGGTATTACCCTAAAATAAACTAGACATTGAATCTATAACTTTTGTATTTAATAGTTTTCCCTAAATTCCAAATTAGATGTAAAAACGGGGTGCCCAAAGTTCATTGTTATTGCTTAAACTATTGCGTTTAGGGTGCTAATATTGTTTGTTGGTGGATTCAGTAGTAGTAAACATCTTTATTTCTAAAAAAAGGCTATCGACCTATCGGTCTTTCTGCCCTTGTTTAATACATGCAGTCTTAATCTAGATAAAAAACCAATATGAAAATTCTCCTATTCTAGGTTAACAATAGTAGTAGTAAACATCTTTATTTCTAAAAAAGGCCATCGACCTATCGGTATTTCTGCCCTTGTTTAATACATGCAGTCCCAATCCAGATAAAAAATAAATATGAAAATTCTCCCATTCTAGGTTAACAATGTTATTGAATAAATAAGATTTCAGTGGCAAGAAGAAATTATTTTATTGTCCACTAGTCCGTTGCGTTTGTAAGTGTTCGAGTAGCGTTAATGTAGGGAAACGGAAGCGGGATTGTCTGGTTGGTCTTGTAAGACAAAGGGGATTCAGTATGGTCCAGTTGTAGGGGTTGTTTGTCCATTTTGTCTGTAGCTGTATGAGTCTCTCAGAGATCTTTGTCATGTTTGTGCGTTCGTATAGTAGTTGGGTGGGGGGGTTGTGTAGTGGGTTTTGGGACTATGGTGGATTCATTTTGAGGGTTCTGCTGATTTGGTACCCGAATTTCTATTCATTTTTTGACTGTGACCATGTCCTCGTTCGCATATTTCTTATCGTTTGAGGTTTCTCGAATTTGATATATAATACTATGGTGCCATCAGTGGATCTCATCATTCGGCACTCACTTGATTTTACACGTTGATTCACGACTGCCACATCTGTGAATCTATATATGGTATGCTACATATGCGTTCTTCGCACGAAAAAAATGTGGTCATGTAGAAGAATTGATGGAAGTTATCAGAAAGAGGGGTGTAATTTTGAACTTTTTATGTTATGGATAAAATCGTTATCGGACGCAACTTTTGGACTATTTATTTATAGTTGTATAGGGCGTTAGTTTAAAATTGTTTTAAATAAACATAAACTACTTTGATGAACATATAATTACACTTACATTACGTAAACCAATACTTTTCTAATGGCAATTCGTCAGGTGGTCGATCGAGATAATACATCTGAAACAACTTTGAAAAAGTAATTGAGTAACCAGTCCAACAAGAAAAGGGATATTACTGATAGTTATAGAAACTTGTAAATATATCATGTTCAGCTACAAGCATCAAACGTGCCTCAACAAGATATGACTCAATCCAGAGTCCCCACTTGGAGCCAACAGTTATCAACCCATAATTCTTATGGAAACTTTAATTGATGATCTCTTTCACTATCTCTGAACCCCGCAAGATTACAACCGAAGTTGCATCCTGCCACCGCTAATCCTGAGTTGTTAAGAGGTATTAAGGGAACAGCGCACGGAATACCTCCTCAGGAGAGCCTTCCTAGTCATCGGGGTTTATGATTATAAATAGTCTCAACATTGGCCATACTAAGTTCTTCTGGAATCAGCACACAGCCAGCACCCGCCTCTAGGGTTCTCTCTCTCTCTATGGGTGCAGAGCCCAGGTACTGCGGGGAAACCGCACAGCCAGTACCCGTCCCTAACATAATTACTCAAACTGACTAAATAGAAGTCTGACTCAAGTATTGCGGGACCGTCACAGCCAGTACTCGGTACTTTGCAACTTAACGAGCTGCACTCGTTTCCTTTTTATGATTTTATACGAGGCGTTAACAGTATTTAACTTTAAATGAATATTGAAGAGGAACAGTTAAATATTAAGAAAGGTAAATAAATATAAAAGAGAGACAAAATGAATATTGAACTATAGTTGAATAAGTTACTATCTTTAATGTTTAACCAAATAGAAATATGCTGAATAGGCTACTCTGTGAGAACACTCACTAATTAACGTTATCTTTAATGGTTCACCAAATAGAATTATGCTGAATAGGCAACTCTGTGAGAACACTCACTACTTAATGTTATCTTTAATGGTTCACCAAATAGAAATATGCTGAAGAGGCTACTCTGTGAGAACACTCACCTGTTGAATAATTTTCACACTAGCACGAAGTGGCACCAACTGATAAATATGACATTGGATCTAAACAAGCACTAATAGTTCAGGCCGTGTGTTGAACGTTTTTTTAGACTTAGCCAGTTAAGGCTTTTAGTCTTTAGTGCTGGCCTATGAGTAAGCATAGGTGAGGAAGGGGATTGTTTCCCTGAGATTAATGATGAAAAAAAAATAAAAATTAAAATTAAAAAAATTAAAACAAAAATGAAATAAATAGATCCACTGAAAAAGAAAAGGTAAGTTTTGGGTAGTTTGGAAGAAACTGGTTCTGTGGTTTGGCCTTATTTATCTTTAATGTGTTTAAATTTAGTTTTTTATTTAGCCGGGTTTTTTCTTAAGGTGGGTGTTCCCAAGGGGGGTCTGCCATTAGACTGTTGGGAAATTTGAAGTGGAGTTTTGGGATTGTTCGGGAAAAAGTCTCTTGGATTAGAGGACTTGTGTGGTCGAGGATTTTGGTTTTGAACTTTTTGTGTAGCTTCGAGATTAATTCCTGAATCGTTTCCATTTCGAGGTTTTTGTGGATTTGGATGTTTCGAATATACCAAGGAGCGCGTGAAATTCGACGTAGGAGTTTGTTTTGGAATGTTTGGAGTTTCTTGATGTTTGTGTTTTGGCCGATGACAGGTGCCCCGTAACAAACTTGTGCTCTGATCACTTGTTTGTAAATTAGAGTTTTGCTTTATAGTGAGAGTGTGCTTTTGCGATTAAGAAGAGGGTGTAGGTAGGCGGCAGTTTGAATTCCTGCTTTAATACTTTTGTTTATGTGATGAGAGAAGTTTAGCTTAGAGTCTATTATTATGCCAAGATATTTGACTGCCTTTGTGTATTCGATTTGCGTGTTGTTCAGTGTTAGTTTTGGAGTGTTTGTGTTGACTGTTTTTCTAGTTATTATCATGGCTTTAGTTTTTTCAGAGTTAATTTTGATTTTCCAGGTGTCGGCCCAGGCTTGGAAAGTGTTTAAGCCTCGTTGTAAAGGTGGGATTATTATAGAGGCTCGTGTCATCAGCGAAAAGAGCATCTTTGTAATGGAGGCTTTTTGGAGCACCAGCTGTGTATAGGTTGTAAAGAGTTGGGGAAAGTGGGGCGCCCTGTGGGACTCCTGCTTTTATGGATCAGGTGGAGGATTTTGTTTCGTTCAGAGTTATGAAAAACTTTCTCTCGTGGAGAAAGCTTGCCACGAACTGAACGAAGGTTAGGGGTAGGTTGTGGATGTTTTGGATTTTCCAAACCTAGCCCTCGTGCCATACTTTGCCGAAAGCTTTTTCTATGTCCAGGAAAATGATTCCAGTGGAGCCCTTTCCCTGGAGCGCGATCGTGGCATCTTGAATTAGCCTGGCTGCTTGCAGTACGGCATCATGTTTTTGCATGAAACCGAACTGCTCCCGAGGGATCGTTTGGTTTTGGGAGAGTAGATCGTTGAGGCGTTCCAGGAATAGTCGTTCGGTGAGTTTTGAGAGCGTAGAGAGGAGGGTGATACGTCTTTGTTGTTTTGGGGGAACGTTTTGTTTTTAGTAGGTTTGGGGATTAGTATGATAGAGGCGGTATTCCAGGATATAGGGAATTCTCTGAGGGAGAAAGAGGCATTTATTAAAGTTAGGATTTGGTTTAGGAGACTTTCTGGAAGATGTTTTAGGATTTTGTTTGTAATTTGGTCTGGTCCGGGAGCTTTGCGGGTTTTGAGGGCGGATATTTGTGTTTTCAGTTCGGTCAGTGTTACGGGTGGAATTTGGGGGCAGTCTGGGGGAATTTGTCTATGTTTGATTTCTCTGAGGTTGTTTTTAACTTCCTCTTCGAAATCAGGGTCGTTTGTCTGGGACATGTTGGGAGAAAACTGGTGCTCTAGGGAGTCGGCGAAGACTTCCGCTTTCTCCTTGTCCGTATAGACCAGTCCTCTCTCTCCATGTATTGGGGGGAAGTGTGTTTTTGTTTTTCCTCTCAAACTCTTGGCGATTTTCCAGGCGACGTTGTCGCCTGTTGGGATGTTTTCCAATAGCTCGGACCACTTTTCGTTTTTAATGTTTTTTATTTGAATCTGTATTTGTTTAGTGAGGTGGTTTGCTTCTTGGTTGCGAATGTCATCAAAGAATTGCTTGGCCCTGCGTTTTAGTTTGTTTCTGTTTTTAATAAGATGTTTAAATTCTGGCGGACGGCCGAACGAGTTTTTATTTGTGTTTAGTTTTTGTCTTTTGGCTTTCGCAAGGGCTGCAGAGAGAGAATTTGAGATTTTCTCTAAAAAGGGGGTTAAGCTCCTTTACGTTTTTGGGAGAGTGGTCATGAGTTTGAATCTCGCCCAGGTAATATGTGAGGGCGTTCCAGTCGGTGTATGTAATTGGGGCTAAGGGGTTGTTTGTATATTGTTCGTTAATGTCGATAATTATGGGGTTGTGATCGGAGCTGAGTCAGAGTTCTGTATGTTAACGGAATGAGAAATGTCTTTTGTCAGTTTTTGAGTTTTGTAGTGGTAGTGAGTTGGGTCTGAGGAAGCGTGAATTTGGAAATGTAGCTCTTGTGAGTATTTGTTAAGTTTCCTGCCTTCGTCGTTGGGAGACTTGCATCCCCAAATGGTGTTTTTGGAGTTTAAGTCTCCTGCGAGGATTGTAGGAATGTTTTTGTGTAGAAGGTTGTCATAGTCTTGTACAGTTGTGTTTATGTTAGGGGTTTGTAGGCAGAAATTATAAAAATTGGGGAATTTTCCATGTTATGTATTAGTGCTGTGTGTTCTATTTGGGTGTTATTGATTGGAGGGCTTGGGTGATGAGAGAGGGAGTTTTTGATCAAAATGGCAGTGCCGCCCCCTCGGCTGTTAGGGCGGTCGTTACGGTAAATTTTATAGTTATTAATTTTGAGTTTAGTTTGTGTTTGTAAAAAGGTTTCTTGAATAAGTGCAATGTCCACATCGTTTTCCCGGAGATAGCCTTCAAATTCCTGCCTTTTCGGGTAGAATGAGTTGGCGTTCCAGGAAACGATGTGGACTCCAGATGGCTTTATTTTATTCATGCCAAAGCTTGAAGAGCTGGCACATTTCCTAACATAGTCGCAATGCGGTATATTTTCGACTGAATTTCGCTCTCAGGCATGAGAAAGAGTTGGATCAAGGCGGGGCTTAGGTTGGTGTTTGGTGGGCTGGCGAAGGGGGGTTGTTGCGCGGGCGGTTTTTGGTGCTGGGGGGGCTTTGGGCGGCGGCTGTTTTGGGGGCTTCAGATTTTTGGGCCGCTTTGGCGGCGAAGGAGGTTCTACACGAGACCTTGTTTTGGAAACTTGGCTTTTTCCTGCTTTTCAGCTGTGAAGTTCGGGTTTTTTGGGCAAGAAAAGTAGCTTGCCGGGTGGGGGCCGTCGCAGTTAATGCATTTAGCCGGTATGTCTCTCAGCTTTTTGAATTCTGCGTAGAAATGACTTTGGGCGCATTTGTGGCAAACGGGTTTTGCTCCACAGTTGGCCATGGTGTGTCCGAACTTTTGGCATTTTTTGCACTGAGGAATGTGCCTTAGGTTGCTGACCGAAGAGTGTCTTTGGGGCTCAATGACTACCGCCAAGTTTAGGAGGTACTTAACCTCAAAAATTTGGGTTTGCTCTTTGGGCAAGAGCATTTTAACCATGTTTGTTTTGGTTTTTAGATTTCCCATCCTGAAGAATTGGATTTGGGATGGGTTGAAACCGAGCTCTTCGATTTCCGTTTGAATTTCGGCAAGTGACATTTCCTGATGGAGGCCCTTGACGATGGCGATTAATTTCTTGTCCTCTGGGAGAGTATGAGTATGGAACTCAATTTTCTCCTTCGAGAGCAGTTTGGTGAGGGCTGTATGGTCATCAATTGAGGTCGGGTGAATTTGGATCCCTAACTGGACCTTTTTGGGGTTCGAAAATTGGCAGTTGTGCTGTAATAGGAGAGAGCAGGTTTTTGTCCACTCGAACACATTCCTGATGATGACAGGAATGGGTTGCTTTTTTGGGGCAGAGATAGGGGCAGCAGCTTGGTCCAAAGTGGCACTGGAAGAGGCCTGGCTTTGGGGGGCGGCGGCTTTTTTGCCATATGATGGTGTAGAACGGTGTTAGAGGTTTTGGGGGAGATTTAAGGGGGATGTCGGTTTTAGGCCTGGAAAGTCCTCGACTTCCATTTGCTCAGCTTCAGCTGAAGGCTTTGTTGGGGCTTGTTGCGCGGGGAGTTCGTGGGCTTTTAGAAGTTGGAATTTGCGGAAGAGTTCCTTAATTTGGGCTCCTTGTGCCAGGATGATTTCGGCTTGTTTGCGCTCTTTTTGACGAAGCGCTTTAAGCTCAAAGGATGGCTTTGTTGCGTTTGGTGTTGAATTTGGGAGTTATGGGGGTGCGGGGGAATGTTGGCTTACCGTTATCACTGCTCATGACCGCACTTTGAGCGCTTCTAAAAGTTCAGGTGGGTGGTTTCCCTTATTTATTCAAATATTTCCACCCCCCGATTGGGTGGAGTTTGAGTCAAGTTTACCCCAGATTTGGGCATTGGGGGGGAGTTTAGCTTAGGTTCGTTCCCATCTTCCAGGTGGTCTACAAATCTCTCTGGGAGGTAAAACAAAACACCTGACTGGTATCTTCCCCGTAAATCACTGGACATTGCTTTGAGCCGCTCTTTTATAGCTTTCACAATATCATGCTAGCGAGGTTTATGGTGTTAATGTATAGTTATTGATACGTTGATTGATAGCTCGAACTTTCCAAATGGGGGCTTGCTTTGTCCATTTGGGCGCCTCTTGGAATTTATTAGTTTCCCTTTATCATTTTTTCCCAATGTCTTACAGTTGTTAACCAAACAAAAGTGTTATTTTAATTAAATGACGTCATATGTACTTAGTTTTCCACTGTACATGAAAATGGTTTTAAGGTTTCTTTCTGTGTAGAATTAAATTATGCGTTGACCTGGCAGATAATATACAGGGTGTCCCATTAAAAAACATAAACATTTTCTGTGAAACTTCACTTCTGATGACTTGTGGTCTTAAGCACTCATCCTGTTTTTATTCCCTAAAAAACTTCCTACAAACAAAATACTACTTTCGTCAGAGAAATAGAAACTGAAACGATTTGGAGTTAATATGAGTTGAGCTTTGCTTCAAAATAAACGGGTGTAACGCGTTTTGGAGAAAATTTACATGCAGATAGAAATCGGGACATACTCCAATCAAACCTGCGCTTCGAATAAGAGAGGAATTTAGAAACTCACTTTAGAAACCACTGGATAAGAACACATGGGCCTATAAGGTGGCCACCACGATCACCGGATCTAACACTTCCAGATAGTTCTTTGTGGAATGCTTTGTGTAAGGCCTTTGCAGAAATAAAACCGGTGCACATCATGAATGTATTAAAATCCGTTCGAAAAAGATGTGAAGAGAGCATTGAAAACAACGGTGGAGTTTTCGAACATTTGCGATAATTTCAGTTATTTAAATTCTAAATCTGAATTTTTATTTCGTTTTAAAGTTTCCATAGTTTTTAATTTACTATCTTGTGACTGCTATTTCTTCTAGTATTCCAGCTTGAATATCAACCGTTTAGTTTCTAGGATATTAGCTTTAGTTTCATGGCATATTGTGTTTTAAAGTTCTTAATAAAGTTTAAATAAATTGCTTAGGAAACCAATGGTATCTATAATGTGTTATGTTGTTAAAAAAATGCTATCTTTTAGGATTAAAATATACATATACGGTGTTCTACTGAAAAAATTAATTTAGGTCGGGAAGTTTTTATCTGATCTCGTATACTGATCGTCAAAACGAGAGATTATTTAACAATCATTATCAAGGAACTTTTATATAAAACATGTGTATGTATCTCTTTTAACTAAGAAAATATAGGGCAATTTTGAAATTGACAATTTTTTCCTGTATTTCTTATGCGCATACAAATCTTCAAATTAGGATTTTACCACTTCAAGTTTTTTGAATTTTCAAAAATGTTTTCAAAATTTTCAAAAAAATTTAAAAAGTGCTCACGACATCTGTACTACTTTTTTGATAGTACTAACCATTACGCAGACCCTATTAAAGTGTAGAAAATGGGAGACCCTGAACATGAAAATAGTAAAAATGGAACTATATAACAATAGTAAAGCACTGAGAGATAATTGTGTTCAACACAAAGAGATCATTGTGTTCAACTTTATAAATGTTAAACAGAACATGTTCATTTCAAAAATCAGTTTTTATTAAACTTCTCAGATTTAGCGCTGCTGAAGGATTATTAACAGAGAATGAACGAAAACGAAGACAATTGGTCACATTGGTGGTTACATTACACCCTGCAGATGTAAACACCGATGTTTCTGAATATTTTAGACATATTTGATACTATTTTGACAAAAAATGTTTTGATCTACTAGAAATAAGAAATTGTCTCTGGTTTGGCGTAAAAAGGGAATATTTTTTCGCAGTAGAGTCCATTGTCTTGAGTCTACTGTGAAAATTTCACAATGATGGTTGTTTTCTCATTCAGGTATTCAACGGTGTAATTCGCAGGCCACCTGTATACAGTTACATATTTTATATGACAAAGCCTATCTTAAGAGCTTGTAATTTTAATTCAATTCAATTGTCTATGAGGCCAAATAACATTTAAGCTCTTTCGTATTATTTTAATGCGTATTTTGGAAGTTACATATTGTTTTCTGTTTTCGGAAAGTTGATTATGGGGAAGCCATTTGGTACACGTACACGAAAAAGCAAATTCAATTGGTTTAATGAGCTGATACGGCATATGTCCAGAAACAGTAGCATTCATGGAATGCAATTTATTGGCAATTCCCATATATCCAAACCCGAAAGGTAAGAATTTTTAATATTATGCCTCTACCAGGAATATCCTGCTTATATTTTTTAGATTTTTATGGTTAGTCATAGTTATGGCTTCTGTGTCACATAGTTGCAATTTCATAAGAACTAATCTTGACCATTATTACGCTAACCCTACAGTCGTTACCATAGAGAAAGATTTTAGAAATTGGGAAAACCCATTTCCAGCTTGTACTGCATGTTTCTTGAATAAAATGGATATCGAAAAAGCTAAAACATATATTGAAACGTACGTATGAATCTGAAAAATACATTTAATTACTTTTGATAATATCATTTAGTGTGATTGTTAGTGGCTAGGAATAGATCATATATGAAATTTGTGGTAGTTGCGACGTAATTTTTCACGTTCTAAATGCACTTTTATTTTTAAAGAGCGAAGCACTGAATGTGCAAGCGCTTGGATGAAATGGCATTTTGGGATCTCACACAATGGAGTCGCTACATTCGTGATAAAGTGGCACAATTTGATGAGCTGCTACTATTTATTGAAAATTTTACTGAAAAAAATGCAAATCCTATTTAAATAGTGTTAAACGTCATTCTCCGCTCATAAAATACAAGTATAAACAGAGTTAGTTGAATGATTCGCACTGACAATGTTGGCACTTATCAGTGGAATAATCTAGGGACTCACAATTTATCCTTGTGACGTAACAAACACGATAAAGAGACTATTTTTCCAGGGTGGTTTCTATTTTTTCTCCGTTCTAAGCTTTAATAAGACTGCAACGACAAAAACACAATGATTGTCTATGAAATTATATATTAATAAAATAATTAATGTTGGAACAACTTTCACAGTTTTTTCTAAATATAATTAAATCAAAAAAATTTACCTTTTAATTAAATTAGTAAAAATGATGACGGATTAATACCAAACTAACTAATAACGCAAAAATGTTCAAAAAAAACACAGTGTCCGAATGTCTCAAATTAAATGGTGATATCACATAACACTACCGCCAGCCCTTGACGGGAAAAGGTTGGCGTCCAAAGGGGGAATTAAGTTTAAAAACTTACAATTTTGGCGTCAAGCAATCTTCTGTCCGTCAGCCCCCAGAGAATTTTATTTTGTACGACTTGCCTTAAGTCGGTCCTGACGAACTCAACCTGTTGAGCCTCGAGAGTTGTCTGGTACTGCACCAATTTCCAGGAAAATATATAAATATCTTCAGGAGTTCAGAGTTGTGGGTTCTGTAAGGGGTTGTGGTTCCAATAACTAAAGGTACTGCGCCTTTTATTGCACAATAAAACAACACCAACTTTCAACACCGCGGTAGCTCGCCGTGTTTGGAATATGTCCATTGCGCCAAAGTAATTGCGATTCTAAGCCGTCGAAAAGTTATGTCTGTTGCGCCTTAGCTCGGTAATGATGGCTAGTGCTGCCTTCCATAATTTTGACTTGGTTTGACCCCCCATACAGGGTTGCCACTTCCGCTAGTTCCGCCGTTTCGATGACTTTCATCTTCGCCTTCACTACCGTGATGGTCTTCACCCGTTTCCCTGGGTAAGGGTGAAGCGTTATTAAGGTTATACCCTGTTACACTGGGTCCACAGTAGAACTTCGCCGCCGATTTACATCGACGCTCACCCCCGCGAGTTGGACGTGCCTAGTGTGATTTACCCAAGTGGATTCACAGAAGAAACTCTGGTCTCCCTTAGGTCCGGTTAATGCAAGTATATTGTCCACAAGCAAGGGCCTAAAGAGTAATAAGATGTCTCAATTCTATTCTATGGTAAAAACAAATATCGAGGGACGAAAGACCTGCTATACACTTCGTTATTTCAAAGTCTAGTGTTGTATGGATGTGAAACCTGGCAACTCACATCAAACCTGTAGCGTCGACTGCAGTCCCTGGAAATGCACTTTTGACGAAGAGCCGCAGGAGTATCAAGTCTGGAAAAAATAACGAACGAGGTCATTAGAAACTAAACAAAATCAAACATAATTGAAGAAATACAACGAAGTCAGCTAGTATGGTATGGACATGTTGAAAGAATGGACGAAAACCGAATCCCTAAACAAGTTCTGAAGTGGATACCAACCGAAAAAAGAAGACCGAAGGCGACATGGATGGGTAGATCAGGGAAATGGGAAGATAGAAAAGAATGAAGGCGAGTAACCGGAAGGCGCAACATGTCCCCTACTCATTTCCGACTTTCCCAGATATTTATAAACACATATATTCGAAACCGTTTCTGAGATATAGCCTTGTAACTAGAAAAAACTCAAGCTATATCAGATGCATGGAAACCTAGTATATTATACTAGTACACTTGATTAAGCGGAGTTTACGAGGTCGCTAGAAACTAAAAGTTAGCACCTTCATACTTACGCACCAGCTTTGGAAAATACTCTTGCTTTTGGGTTGAGGGGCCTTGATGTTGAAACCGATGTGATTACAACGAGGCCCACCCCAAGGTAAGATTACTGCCAGGAATTAGTTTCGTCCGCTGTACGCAGATGACCCGGTCACCGTTAAAAAATTGAATGCTGATACAAAAATGGTGTGCAACGTAAGGGTGTATTGGGGAAGTCTCAGGAATCAGCTGTGTCGGAGCTGGAAGGGATTGGGGTTACGTCGCCACTTAATGATACCGCGGAGAGTCTTTCCACAGGACAGTTGCCTTTCTCCCCACCTGTGGTTTCTGGTTATCGACGAACCTCTAGGGCGGCTAGACCGGCGCGGATTCTACGCGAAAGCCTATGATGACGACGGCATAGTCCTCATTAGGGAAATATTTCTGGGCGTTGTCTGCAAGAGAATGCAAGTTGCGTGTGATACCATTACCAGCTACAACAGACCAAAAAGTCATAAACCTTGGAGTTTACTTGGGAATAAAGCTAGCCTGGAAACAGCATAGTTTCACATACAATAAACAATTACGATTTAAATTAAGTAAAATATACTGTATTATGGAAAAAAGAAGAAAAAGGAGAACGAAGTAGGGGCCAACCTCTAACGTATCACCCCTAGACCCTGAAGGGCACTAAAGGTGCATCCGATAAGAATTGAGTAGGTCATTGAAAGTTTTAACGGAACCAAACCAAAGTTGGATTAATGAACCATAAGTTGCATTTATATTGATGCACTAAATTTATGTTACCTAAACAAGCCTTCAATAACACAGGGTACTCGAAGATACTGAAAAGGCGCATACACACCAGTTTTATAGACATAGATCTGACCTACACACTTAGTAAAATATAAAAATGGTAAAACGACTTGGAACCGATTGTTAAATATAAGATATACGATCATATAAGATAAGAACAATATGCACTTCTTCAGAATAAAGCTCCCAACCTTGCTCATTTTACTTAAAAGCAATAATATCCGCAATAAAAATAAAATACTGTAGTGGATCAGATGATTACTTATAGCCAAAGTATGAGCGATGCATTTGAAACATTTTTACCTGCATGTTTCTTATTTTACATTTGAATAACATTTTGCTGTGTTCAATTTAGTACATTGCTTAACTTCTCTAATTCAAGTCTCTTAACTTTCAGTAAATGGGGAATAAGTGAAGCCGATAATGAATTCTCCTATTATTTAAATTTTGTTGAAATTGTATCTAACTTAACCTACAAAAATTTACATTTATTGAATGGATTTAAAAACGATGAAAATCTCATCAATACTAATTGGATTCAGCTAATAGAAGCAGTCCATCCACAGCTTGATGGCGCATTACTGACTTTTGAAAACAAAATGAAACCTGAATGGCAGTTTGTAATAACGGAATTAGGGCTATGTTTTACCCTCAATTCCAGATTTGCTACATTAATGTTACCAAAGTAAATATTACTCTTCAATATAAAATTTATACAGTTAATACTTTAGTTCTACTTTAGTTATATTCAATTTTAGTTCTACTTTTACAAGTAATGCTTTTTCTGATATGTGGAAAACTAAACGAGGTAATTTAAAATGCCATTATCTCAATGGTTTATGTTATGCAAGATATGATTCTGATCCGAACCGGCCAATATGGGTAAGTACCGGCTTATGGCAGCAAAATATTATCACAATGTAACAGACATTATTAAAAATTTATCTTGCAGTCAAATTATATACATGGTGTAACAAATTATGGAGGTGTTAGTATTGGAATTTCGTACACCGAAGTAGATTAAATTAGGGCAGAGTTAGGCTAGTTAGGCAAATTCTTTTTTGATAAAAACATTAATAACAGGCAGGAACCAGGTGGAAAATGATCTTGAGGTTCTAACTTTAAAATAAAATTTAAACACGAAATCACTGGAAATTGCAGTTTACTGTTTGACAACGTTTTTTGCTTTTTGCGGCAAAAGGTGACCTCCTAGCGGAAAACGTTCTATGGCAGAGTTGTAGATGATAAAAAAAATCTAAAACTTTTGTATTTAACACTATTCGACATATCCCGAAATTAACCGTCGAAATGGGGAAAAACCGATTTTTCAGTATTTAATTTTTTCAGTTTCCTCGAGGATGTTTTTACGCATGATCACCACTGTTATAGGTTTTAAGTCTTAAGCAGCATAATAAAAAAACAACTAACCACTAATACGCTGTAACGCTGACATGTTCGTGAAAAAAATATCTCCATGGATATATAGATAAAGTTGTGATTTCTCAGAGAAAAAATTATAGAATCGTAATTTTTATAAATAGAAATGTCGTCCGAGTATAACCACGTTTTGCTATGTTTCATTTTTACTGTATTCTATACTAATAAAAAACGAATAGTTGTATGTGCTTTATGGCCGATTGCACCGTCGTATCTTACCTAAGCTTATTCTAGTTCATTGCGATAGCAGATACATAATTGCACTTGTTTCAAGGGTAATAGTCGGGCAACAAAACATCATAAAATAAAAACAAAAATCTCTAAATCATGGGTTATCCTTAATCGAAGCCTGAAAAACGACGGTGCAAGATATTATATTTTAACTGAGGTTTAAATTACTTTAGTTTCCGAGTCCAAGACACCAATGTTTACGTTCAGACCCTTCCGTTCCAATAGTTCGCAGCGTTTATCGCTCTGTCATTAGCCACGATCAGGTACTCCATAGGACATGCCTCTCCCATATTGGAACATCTGAGAAGGTGACTGTCGTTCTGAAACTCCCCGCAGTCCCGCAGCTCGTCGTCCACAGTCTTTCCCTATCTTATCCTATTTGATCTGCAGCGCGTCACTCCTGTCCTTAGTCTGTTCCGTGTTTTCCATGTGGCGTATGGTAGAAGTTTTCCCGGTGGCAGCTCTTCCCTGGGTTCGGTCCACATATTTGGGTGTTGTTCTTTCCACAGTTCTATGAGGCGTTCTTCTGGGCATGTCTGCAGTTGTTGTGTGTTTTGTAGAAAGCTTTTCCTTGATTTCAGGCGTCGCCTTTCTGGTTGTTGGGCGTGTAGGGGATGCCGCCTATCTCCGACCTGCTTCTGCCGCTGTTTCGGATGCAACTTTGCGTCTGACACGTGCTGGGGCAATTCCAGCTAGAAGGTACAGTTTCTCGACAGGTGTCGGTCTCAGGCAGCCAGTTAAAATCCTGCACGTCTCATTCAAGGCCACGTCAGCATGCTTTGCTGACCGAATTATTCCACACTGGTGCCGCGTACTCGGCAGAGGAGAAACAGAGAGCAAGAGCTGACCTTCGTAGTACGTCAGGCTGTGCTCCCCATGCTGTGCCAGTGAGCTTCCTGATGATATTGTTCCTAGCACATACCTTGGCCTTTGTATTTTGTGAGTGCTTTTAGAAAGATAGTGTGCGGTCCAGTGTCACGCCTAGGTACTTTGGAGTGGCGCATGCTTCAAGTTTTTGTTCCCTCCATGTGATATGCAGTTTCCTGCGAGCGTCTTTCTCGGGTGAAATGCCCGTACCTGGGTTTTGCTGGGGTTTGGCTTCATCTGATTTATGTCGTAATACTGAGTCATGCTTTCCAAGGCTGTAGTGAGTTTATTCTCGACCTCCTCGAAACTTTTCACCTGTGCGACGATGGCTGTGTCATCTGCATAGATGAAGCGACGTGTCTGTTGGTCGGTTGGTTGGTCATTCGTGTATACGTTAAAGAACATAGGAGCCAGTACACTCCTCTGTGGTAGGCCGTTCCTCTGGTCTCTCCATCGACTCTTGCTTCCCTGCAGCGTAACATAGAAACGCCTGTTCTGCAATAGAGTTTTCAGCAGACTAGCCAGGCGAAAGTCTTTGGTGACATGATACAATTTTCCGCTGCTTCTTGGTGGTTTACGGTGTCATATGCCGCTGTCAGGTCTATAAAGCTTACACCAGTGATTTGCTTGCGCTCGAAGCCATCTTCTAGGTATATGTTGTTCTGGTATTATGCTGGTTCTGCTTGTTCTGGTATTATGCTTTCGTCTAGCTTACTTGATATGCGATTTAATATCAATCTTTCGAAAACCTTGAAGAGATGGCACAGAAGTGATACAGGTCGAAAGCTTTTGGGTTCTGCAGGGTCCTTTCCAGGTTTCAATAGCGCGACCACTCGAGCTTTCCTCCATATTTTTGGGATTTGCAACTTCCTCACACAGCAGTTCATTAAGTTGGTCATCCATGCAATAGTTGTAGTTTCAAAATGGTCTCAGACCTCTCAGACCTCAGTCGATTTTTTTGAATGTGATATGATGCAGTTGAGACTTTTTAAATATATCATGAATATTGTTTTGTATTTTGCTCGTTTTGTCATTTGTATTAACAGTTTTATTATGCGTGTGCTTTTTACTGCTAACTAAACTTAATTGCATTTATTTTCCATTTTTTAATTTCTACACTGTTCTACTTAGTTGTTTCTATTTGTTTTCCATCAATATTCTGTGAAGTTAATTAGTTGTTTTTGTGTCACTGTGTTCTACGTCCATCGGAGATCTTTAATGAAAAAACAACATTTCTCAAGACAATTTTTGAAACTGGCTGTTGAAGAGATCTGATAACAATTATTTAAAATGCTGGTCTGTCCTTTTGGGGTTTAGAAATTTTGCCTTAGAAAAAGAACATTAATGAAGTACAAATGTGGGGAAAGGCTATCGGCAAACTACTGCCATAAGAACTTACTGACTATTTTTATCCGTTTCTGAGATGTAGTAACGTGCCGACGGGAAGATGTAATGTTACGAAGATCGCTTAAGTCCGAAAGCCCCTGCGATCGGACAGGGATCCCGGTTTCTAGGCCGGGAGGGAAATGGAAGCGTTCCATTCCTTCTTAGTTGTTGTCCTCTGTAGTGGGTTCCCCACCAGGGGTTGTGGGGGGCTTGACTTTATCAAGCGGTGCCATTTGTTGAA
The DNA here is from genome assembly GCA_024550625.1 of Dendroctonus valens. NCBI lineage: Eukaryota > Metazoa > Arthropoda > Insecta > Coleoptera > Curculionidae > Dendroctonus > Dendroctonus valens. The sequence goes on from JAJTJO010000588.1 coordinate 428,369, forward strand.
TGTCCTTAGTCCTACTTGAATTTACTAAGACTTTATCATTTAAAATAAAATTGGCCAGGTGGGATCCTAGGCCTAAGCCAATTTAATGAATTATTTTACAAGTCTAAATTCATAAAATAAAAATGGCGAGGGGGGATCCTAGATAAACCAATTTTACAGTTTTACTTTACAAGTTCTAATTTGTAAAGTAAAAATGGCGAGGGGAGATCCTAGGCGCTTGAATACTCCTCATCTGGTAGATATTTGTAACCTATGGTATTAACAACAGGGTTGAACAAGTGGGAGCCTTCTTAGCCCAAAAGTTATCCTCAGAAAACCAGTAATGCCTCAGAGCCTTGTACCTCTAGGGCGACTATTTCATCATAGGCAAACTACTGGGATAAATGAAAGAGGAGAAGGGCATAAAGAACCCAAAAAGAAATAATTTAATTCAATGTTAATGGAATTAAAAGTGCCAAAGAGCGAAAGTAAATGAATTCAGATTGAAAAAGTAGCCAACGGCTAAATTAAACAATTAAAACTTCAAATGGAGCCCAAGGGCTCAACAACTTTAAACTCTAAACTTAAATTGCAGATCGATTTACGATTTATACAATTAAAGCGATTTCCAGGGATGCCAGACGCTTTGCGTAAAGCGACAAAGGTTTATGAACTAGTTAAAATAAAAGTATCTTTTTAACTTAGAACGAATTGATAAATTAGTTCCTTTAGGGCTTCGAGGGCGGAAAATTGGGAACCGAATTTCTAGCTCACCAGGGGGGGAAGTCCCTAGATGGCAAGGGGAATTACCGAATTTCTAAAACCACCAGGGGAGGAACCTAAGTCCCTGAGTGGCAATCAGGATAGGAAAAACGGGAAATTATTCGACCAATTGGCCCACAAATTACAAAGTCCAAATAAAATTGTTCCCGTACTTACCCCAAAGGTTTAGCCGGAGAACAAGGGTGCAGCGCGTACGGCCGTTGCTGAGAATCACACCGTCGCGGCAAAAGAATTAGTCTTTCATCACTTTAAACAACCGCGGGTTAATCGCGGGAGTTAACTATATAACACGACACAATTTTAGCGGCGCGCTACGGGAAGCGAAGGGATATTAGCGAGGCCTACACGTCGGAGAACCTCAACTAACTCCTTCTTCATCATTGGAGCCACGACTCTTTATAGCCGACTGGCTCCCCTCTTCATCAGTAGGTGGAACTCTTTTATACTTCGAAAGAACCTTAATGTGTGATATTTTCGGTTCTATCTCTTTAGACGTTACAATTGTCTGAGATACTTCATATGTGAAATATAGTTTTTTAAAGGTGTTATCAAAACGATCAAATATGACATATAAACCTAGACCACACTGTGTAGACAACACAATATAGCTGATAAGTAGTAACAAAACGATAATCCAGATTTTCACTTTCGTATTCTAGTATCACATTCACTCTCACTTGGAAATTATACATGCTACCTCGGAAATACCAACCTTAGTGAAGCAAAGTGAAGAATATGAAGTGAATTATAAATTAGCTGAAACATATTCCTTGAACGATATTCGGTATCTTACACCCCAGCAGCGAAAGTGTCGATTTGAAGATGAACCTCTAACAAATAATGTTCCTGTTTATAGTAACAGTATTTGTACAATGGAGTGCCGATACAGATTGGCCATAGAAAAGTGTGGATGTAGACCATTTTTCTATCCCTTTTTAGGTAAGTAGTCGCTACACTAAAGTTTCTGTGTTGAATTCGTTTTTCGATAGACGGCAAAATGTGTAATTTAGATGGGTTATTATGCCTGGCTAAAATATCATATTTATTTACCAACTCAACTGAAGCGTTTGGATGCAGTTGCCCCCAACCTTGCAATTTAATGGTTTATCTTAAACAGGTTCCTAAAATAACACAATGGTAAATTATACTTATAAAGTTAAATACAACAGTAGGTACAATGTGTGCATGTTTCTAGGGCACAAGAGTTCTTTGATCAAAGAATTACGTTTAGATGGGGATTATTGTCACCTACCACCAAATATCATAGGAAAATTCTTTTCGGATTTCAAGAGCTGATAGGTAAGATTAATTGATAGGTAATATTGTCTGTTTGTTCATTCCTTTAGATATTATATGATTTTTAACTCTTTTGGTTCATGAGTTTCATATTTAATAATTGTAAACGTTTTCGGGGTTCGAAAGATTCCAGTAACTCGCTCTGTTTGTAGCAACAATTTAATAAACTAAACACGAATTATAACCCAACTATAATCCACTAGTAAATATTCCTACTACTATTATAGCCTTAATTCGATAACTCAATAGCTCGATAGTTCTGTAGCTCGATAACTAACTAACTACTCGACTGTTTCGACTGTTTGATGATTTAATCAGAGTTGGCTATTCAAAGCATTTACTCTCTATTACAGTTTTCCGTAGCTTTCTATGCTTTTCAACAGAATGGTGTTTTTTTCTGCTTTTTGTAGTGACTAAGCCCTGGGCTAACCAGGGGAAACGGGGGGCAGGATGTTTTCTTTTTAATGTGCTGTTTATAACATGGACATTTAAAATAACTGGCAGGGTGAGGCTCTCCGCAGTTACAGCACTTTGTTGAAATATCTGTGGGTTTGGAGCAGATTTTGAAAAAATGGGGTCTGCCACAGATGTGGTGGATGTCCATGCGGGCATCGCGGCCTTAAACAACGAACGACAGTTTCCTGTCTTCTTGGGGAGTGTGGACGAATTTGCAACACGACAAATTTCACTGAGGCAAGGAAAGAAAATAATAAAACGCTTCGTTAAATGGAAGTTATTTAACGAATGAATCGAATTTTAGAAAGTTAACACAAAAAAAGGAAAGGTTCAAATGACCAGGTATTTGAAAACGTGATTTGATGAGTACAAATTACCGTCTGCTAACCGTTTGTCAATCTAAACTAATCTATTTTACTAATGACTATGACAAAAGGGAAATAACTTTAAGTGTCGCTTGCCCGAATATCCAATCTAGGTCCGGTGCGTCGCGTCCAAAAATCGCCGACACCTTGTGCTACCAAGGTCCGCTCCACCTGTTCTCAGTTTCCAGTCTCATCCAGACTGTCCCTGGCCATCCAATACATAATTTCCGTGATTACAATGCCCAGTCCGGAATCAGGAGGCAGCTGATGATCTCTAGCAGAAGTCAAGCAGGTGGAGAAATCTACAATAGATGGCACAAAATGGCGGACTCGAAGGTGTTTGGTTCAGGAACCGTGTTCTCGACTTTTATCGTCAAAGGCTGGTACTTGATTGCCCTTCGTTGGTTCCCTCTTCCTGTATCGATCCTCCGTCCTTTTCATGCAAAACTGTGTCAGTAAAGGTGGGGGCGACCACCACGTTCCCAGACAAAACCATGACAAAGACTCCGGATATTCGGAAGCGAGATACAAATATTTCGTTATTGCAATATAAATCATATCGAAAATATTAAAAACCCTAACCTGACAAATTTGTTTACTAAACGTATATTATAAAGAAATGTGGGCTGAGTATTAAAGATTGCTAATAACTACTTAATTTTACCAACGGATTAGCAGACAGTATTGTGGGTCTTGAAGAGTTAGATGGTAGGTTTGTGGTGTGTAGGTTGGGAAGGATAAATGGAGATGTCTGCTGCAGATTTTTTGGTGTTTGAGATTTGGATTGTGTTTGGGGATAGGACATCCTGGATTTTACGCCAGTCTGACGGGTTTATGATCGTGATGGGGATTTTTTCGGGTTTGGGTGTTTGCGGTTTGGTGGTGTGGGTGTTTGGGGTCTGATGGGCACTCTTGGGGATTATTATTATTAGCGGTAGGGGATTCAATCGTGGTGGAGTTTGAGGTGTTTTGGTGTTTGGTGAAGGACTAAATCTGTTAGATTAGTATGCCGATCTGGGATTGCAAGGCAGCATAAGACTGTTCTTGGGTATGGAGAAGAGATTGGAGCATTGGGAGCTCCTCCTCCGATCTTACTCTGCTCTTCCTAAGCTTCTTTCTGTGAACTTTCACACTATGGATAGCCGAGCTCTTCTAGGCCGGACTGATCCTTCTTTTAAGGGCGACTTGTGTCTCGATAGAGACACACGTAAATTCCTTTTTTCACAGATAGCACGTGTTGGCAAACACGTGGATTTTTACGCGGGTACACTGGTTGAACACTCTTTCAGTGACTGTACGATCCTTGGCAAATAGACTAGACTCAAGTAGACTGGCTGTAGTTTAACTTTGGACACTTTTGGGTTGTTTATCTAACGATGGTCTAGAGCCGAATGACGATGACTACTCGGGCGCTTCGCGTTTGCTTTATATAGCCGTTGGCAAACGCTCGAATCTTCTGTCAATTCCGGACCATTCACTATTCTAAACCCGTTCCGGGATGTCTTAAACGTTCGGTAATCATTTCGCTGACATGCATTTAAAACTTTATTATTCATATTATATTTTTTTAACTTTTGAGGCAATTAATTAATTCTTCTCAGTTAATCCTCCAAAATTTTATTAAATTTATAATTGTTTTATTATTTGCTTTATAATTGTAACAATTTTAAATTTAAATAAGCAGATCAGTTAATGAACATAGAAAATATTTTGTTAATTAAGCAGGATTTCTATGTTAACATATATTGTGTATTCTAGTTTCTTTTGGAGGCGCATTGTCATTATTCTTGGGACTGAGCGTGATAAGCTGTTTTGAGACGGTTTATTTGATAAGTGAATCATTCTACCACAGTTTGCAAAGACGTTTTGCGAGGAATGCTAATGGCATAGCAGAATAATAAAACAAATATTATGGCATTAAATAGTTGTATAAAAGTTTTTTAAAAGTTTTATTTTAAACACGTTAGTTCACTTCATTTTTAAAATGGTGCGCGTGCCACTTTTACATTTAATGAAAAACGTTCTGCTTGTGGGAAAGATGTAAATTTAGATATGCGTTTAAAATTAGATGTTTCGATATTACTTTAGCAATGTGTTATTTCTTGATGTAATGTACCCATTATGGATAAAAGTAGAATTTAAGTAAATAAGTACGGATAATTTAAGTAAAAAATAAGTTACAGTGGCGGCTTTTGGTAAACATTTTAAGATATAAAATTTGTATTTTGTGTGTGTTCTGCAAACTCACCTATTTTTTATAAATTAAGGCCTTCACATGTTATTTTTTGATTGTAAATTGTCTAATCTCGTTAAAAAAATTGTATTTTACAGAGATAATTTTTGTTCAACAGCATGTCATTGATTTTCTTAATTCAATATACGCAATGAATTGATTTTCTTAAAAACGTTTTGATTCGATTTAGGGTTGAGAAACATCGTTCAGCCTCTGATAAAAAAAATGAATTGCATTACACATATTGCAATAAAAAATTCCCGAAAGTCTTCCCTTGAAACCTTCACGAAATTCAACCGAATTATTAATGAACTCTCAAAACAACCTTTCAACTTGCAATTATATTGAACTTCAATTAACCGAACCAATAACGAACGAACTTGACAATAGCAGTCAAAAGCTACTAGTTCTCCAAGTCAAAAGGACATTTAAACTAAAATGAATGGGACAATAACAAGTCCACAAGCGACAAGGAATTTTTATATGCCCAATTTCTACAAGACATCAAATTACCAGCAACTCCGAGACTATTATCAATGATCAAACAATCACTGAAACTGGGCATGGGTAACACTGTATTGTGTGGCACATTTGTGTTGATGCCGCTCTGTGCGTTATTGCAGTTTAGCAACTCGTGTATTACGGCGCCACACATTGAATAACACTTAACATTTAACCTCATTCAGGACGGCAGACTTCGGATTGCAAGTTCGCGAAGATCGCGCGAGGTCACTATATGATTCCCAACACTGTCGGCAGGGATTATATTACATTTTAAGTAATTATAACGCGGGCCGAGCGATAACCAGAATTTAACCACCAAAACTAGGTCATGCTCGAGATAGTTACCTACTGATGAATTCTTATTTATCTCGGTTCGGTATCGGATCTGTTAATGCCCTCTCGGGGGAGCCTAAAACCCCTAGAGAGCGCCTACCCAGGTGGTGGATCGGTGAATGCCCTCACCGGTTCAATTTCTAGGCCGGCGGGTAGGTGGGAAATGAAATACTATCCGCAAACCAAACAGGCAGGGAAGGTGGGGGCCCTATAGCTGCTGTTGTAGCAACGCATCTGAGAGACGGAGACTCCAAAATTAAAGCCCCTGGTCCTCCAGGTTCGGGGTTGAGTCGTCGGGCTAACTCCCTGGCACTCGGAAAACAGGAATTGTTAAAAATCCAATCATCAGCCTCGGATTAGGAAGGAACAAAGACGACGACAAACGATGACACCTTAGTACAACGTTTTAGATAAATCGCTTTTTCGAACACAAAAATTGGCAATTCTAGAGAACTGATAATTTTAGGAGATCTTAATAGTCGAATAGGGAAAAAAAGAGATAAACGTAGTCGGTAAATATGGCGAAGAGGTAACCAACAACAACGGAGATAGACTAATTGAGCTGTACACGCAGAACGACCTAAAAATATTAAATGACTTCTATCCACACAAGGAGATTCACAAGTACACGTCAATTCAAAATACAAGAAACCTAAAATCCGTAATAGACTATATAATAGTGAAAGAGTAAACAAAGTTGAAGATAGAAGATGTAAGAGTGCAGAGGGGACCAACATGCCGAAGTGACCATTACTTACTAAAATCAAACATGAAATTCCTGGCAATCAGAAAGCAAAGACTAACACCCGAAGGCAGTAATAGAGAAGAAAATGACAAGCGACGATTCAATCTGAAAAGCTTCTAAAACGAAAGCGTAAAAATGTTATACCAAAAGAGAGTAGTAGTAGTAGTAGTAAACATCTTTATTTCTAAAAAAGGCTATCGACCTATCGGTCCTTCTGCCCTTGTTTAATACTTGTAGTCTTAGTCTAAATAAAAAACAAAGATGAAAATTCTTTAATTTTACGTTAATAATCTTATTAAATAAACTTTCCAATTCTAATGACAAGAAAAATTATTTTATTGTCCACTAGTCAGTTGCGTTTGTAAGTGTTCGAGTAGCGTTGATGTAGGGAAACGGAAGCGGGATTGTCTGGTTGGTCTTGTAAGACAAAGGGGATTCAGTATGGTCCAGTTGTAGGGGTTGTTTGTCCATTTTGTCTGTAGATGTATGAGTCTTTCCGAGATCTTTGTCATGTTTGTGCGTTCGTATAGTAGTTGGGTGGGGGGGTTGTGCAGTGGGTTTTGGGGGTGTCTTATTCGTGTTATTAGTCTTAGTGCAATTTGTTCTGTTGTTTGTGTATAACGTTTTGTCCTTTCTGTTCCGTTGGACATGAGTATATGTCCAAAGTCTAGCAAGGGTCTACAAATCGCTTTATATATTTTGGTGGCGGTGTTTGTGCTAATTCCTCTGTCTTTGTAGGTTAGTGATCGGAAACCAAAAGAGATTAGACGAAATATTAGGAAAAACCTACATCACTAATATTAACAGCTACTACGAAAATATGAAGAAATGCATTCAAGAAGCAACGCACGAAGCATTAAGAAGCTACAAAAAGAGCAATCAGAACAAACCGTATTGGTGGGATGAAGACATTAAAGAAATTATAGGAGAGAAGAAACAAAAATACTTGCATTCAAAAAAACCAGAAGATCAATCAGAATATAAAAAGGTACAAGCACTGGTGAGAAGCAAAATCTGTGAAAAGAAAAACGATTCATGGGAAAAGAGGTGGCAAAGAATAAACACTTACATAGGAGGAACCAGAAGCTCAGAAAGTTGGAAAATAATAAAAAGGCTCAGAAACAGCAAAAACAGAGAAATTTTTGAAACAGGATTTTCAAGAACTACTCACAAAAAATAGACAGGAGTTCAAAGATATAAACGAATCGAACAACGCAGACAATATTATCGTCACCGGGTCACAACTCAGAATAACAAGGACAGTAAAGAGGAATGAGGAAAGTGTGTAAAGAGTTGAAAATGCAAAGTTCCGGGACCGGAAAATATTCCGGGCGCGCTCCCCAAAAATTGCACAGCGAGGTTATACAGAAATTTGTCAGTACTAATACAAAAATGTATAGATATATCAGACATCTCAAAAGAGTGGAACATATCACAGATTAGCCCAATATGCAAAAAAGGGAATAAGTTTACATGCGAGAACTATCGACGGATAGCGGTCACAAGCCATATATTCACTCTATCGCAAATCATAGAGAAAAAGATGGCACGTAACCAACAAATCCACCTCTTATTTGTGAACCTGAAAGAAGCTTATGATAATGTTCCATTAAGCAAACTCTGGGAAATATTAGAGAAAACGAACATAAATGTTGAGCTAATTAAAGCCATCAAGAGTCTCTACAAACAACCTGTAATGAAGATAAAATCAGGAAAACAAATAACACCCGGCTTCGTAGGATCAAAAGGATTGAAACAAGGAGGCTGTACCTCACCGACCTTATTCAAAATAAACCTGGAGGGAATCTTGAAGAAATGGAAGCAGAAGTTCAATACTATGAGCGTGCCACTTCAGACACCACTCTGTCTGTATACTCTATCATTCGCCGATGATCAAGTACTAATCGCGCAAAACCACTACGATTTGAGTCGGGGGTCTGGAAGTAAACACACAAAAGACAGCGTACTGGAAAGCGGGGCTACCTTCCAACAAACAAAAGAATATAGATCCCTGGGAGTTAAAATCACCGACGATGGACTTCTCGATACTAAAATCAAACACCGAATATGCCAAGGCAGAAAGGCGATCGCTCCTTTAAGTGCACTACTTTGGGACAGAAGCGTCATCAAAGAAAACAAAACGCTTATTTATAATGCGATCGTAAAAAGGATAACCACCTTCGGATCCGAGGTGTGGCCATTGAAAGAAGCGATGAAAAAACGCCTAAAAGCAACCGAAGTGGATTTTTGTCCTCGAGCGGCAGGAATATCGAGAAGAGAACGCATAATAAATGAGGCAGTGAGAGAAATTATGGGAATAACACATTCTATAACAGATAACATCAAAAACAACCAACTAATATGGTATGGAATTTTACAAAGAATGCAAGAACACCGAATCCCGAAGCAAGTGATGAACTGGCAGCCAAGAGGGCGAAGACAACCCGGAAGACCGAGAAAAAGCTGGAGAAAAGGTATCGACAGGGAAATTAAAGACAGAGAGCTTGAAGAACGACCGAGACAGATGGAAAATGGAAATCGGAAGACGTGGTAGAACGTTATAACCCAACAGGATGGTCCTCAACTAATGTCGAAAAATTCACTGACATATTGTTTAGGCAAAAATATTGTGTTTCAGGCAAATTTGTCTTATCGGGGTCTTAAACCGAGCTTCGTGGTGATAAGACGTGTCAGTGTTAGCATATTTAAAGCAAGGTCGTTTACAATACGGCAAAGAATTTAAAGAATCCAACCGCATTTATCGTCCAGCGAGAATATACGGGTCGAATTCAAACGAAAGGATGAACCCTGGGAGTTCGCAAGAATCCGAATCGGATTATGCCTCCCAGGATGGTGGGTTCAAAAAGCCACAATCGAAAAAAACGGGGCAGAAAACCGAAGACGACCCAGCCAATCCAGCCAACCCAGCCAACCCCCACAACGCCAACACCTGAGGCCAAACGAATAGCTTTGGACTATCAGGCTACAACCGATAAAAACCAAACAACAAACAGCAAGACAACATCAACAAGATTTCCCACGTATTCGCACATATTCACAGTGAACGCATTGTCGACCATCACCAGAGTCCAACTTGCAATCAGGTGGGAGGAACTCAACCCCAACAACAAGGATGTGATTATCAGACAAGATAATCACTTTCTAATTAAAACCAACAATGATGACAAAGCAACACAAATTTTACAACAACTAATACAAGAGAACGTTATAACAACGTTCAAACTGCAGAAAGGTGCTAACCTGCCAACAACCCGACAGCAAAGATCAAACCACCATATTACAGCCACATATTCAGTGGTTGCTACTGGAGTGGACCTTGAGATCACGGACGAAATGTTCCTGAAACATTTGGAGAAATCAGGTATAACAATTAGGTTCTGCAAAAGAATCACCTCCAGAGCTAGAAACAGTCCCACCCTGCTGATGAGGCTGATAACGGGCGACCTGGCGACGTACTCTCGTACGTCGCCAGGTATGACTGATGAGCGACCGCGCAGTGCACTTCCTTGGGCGCGTGTTCAGGATTGTCGAGAGTAAGCCTCCAGCTCCGATTCCTGCTCCATGCGCCAGGTGCAACTCTTTTCAGCACCGAACCGAACCCTGCAAAACACCTGCGAAGTGCAACAAGTGCCTTGGCCCTCACTCAACATTTGGGTGCAGTTCTCCACTTCACGTCAAGTGCGCTGCCTGCAACTCGGACGAACATGCGGCATGGAGCGTAAAGTGCCCGAAAAGACCAACAGCACCTATCAGTGGTATCCCCAACGTCAAAATTAAATGTCTGAAAAGGAGAACGTCTGAGGTGTCGGGTGCGACAACTAAAGGTAACAGAATACACTTACCAATAACAACTCACGATTTCATACTAAGCAAATATAAACATCAAATTAACAAGTCTACCAACACTAACAGAGAAGATCTGCTTGAAAAAATGCGAAAACAATATATAGAAGATTTTGACATTGACACCTCGGTCGTCTTCTTTGGTAACCATATGTATGTATTGCTGTTCGACATGCTCCTACCTAACCAAAACACCTCGACAGAACCCCATGAACAACTAAAACAAACAATCACTAACATAGACCGTTCAACATGATACTACTTTACGCCAACATCAACGGACTTAACAGCCAAAAACCACTTATTTACAATTACATAGAACAAAACGACACAGACTGCTGCATCTTTGTGGAGACTAAAACCAATCTAGGACAGACACCAACGTACAGAAATTGGCAGTATATCTATAGGCATGGAAATACCATCAATCATGCCAGGGGCGGGGTCGCAGCTCTCCTAAAACCAACATTTAAACTTGGAAGAGCAAATCCTCCTTCGCTCAACAACCCTTTGAACGACCGTCTACATTTTACCATACCCTACTTAAACGACCTGATACACAGAATTTTGACATACATACACCTACACTCCAACCTAGAACAAAATATACTGACCAAGGCAAGCATCTATAAATATGCAATAATTATAGGCGACGAGTATATAACGAACTTGGATCCGACCACCTGGTTATTACGTTTAACATAGACTTACAACATACACAACCTACCTCGAATACACCTCCTATTGATAAAAACTTAAACCTAACAAAGGCTGACATAGACAAATTGAAACAACATATACATGACTACATTCAATCACAAGCACAGCACATTTCAATAGAAACCATACAACAACAACTTACACTAGTCATACGAAAATTTAGCCCGGAAATAAAAAATGCTTTCTACCGACATACACTGCCCAAATACATACTGAGACTAATAAAACATAAGAGAGAACTGTACAGACTATATACAAACACTCAAAATAACGATCAAAAAAGACACTGAACCAACTTAAAAGAAACATTAAAACTCTGATTGGACAATACCGACAAGACAAATGGCTAGAAACATGTAAAGAAATACAGAAGGATAAAGCCAAAACATACTGCGAAAAATTAAGAAACTGGCGCAATACAGGAAGACTGGCACTACTGACACAATTGACGAAAACGGAATAGAACGCTACACAGACAAAGAGAAAGCGGACGCATTCGCCAGACACTATCAAAGGGCCTTCAGCATATCGACAAACCTTAACTTCGACAATGACAACTGGAACTTGATCAACGACTGGTACTTGAACTATTTTAACAGCTCACTAAACTACACCTACAAACTGATCACAGACGCAGAGTACGATGAAGCCCTAGCGCACACCAAAAACACTGCACCGGGGAAAGATAAAATTAAGGCAAAACTCTTGAAAAGCCTAACTCAAGAAACACACAAACTGATCCTAACTGAATTGAACAACTGCATCACAAATGGCAGAATCCCAGAAACATGAAAAAAAACGGCTTAATAATCCCTATACCTAAAAATAGACTGGACAATACACAACCGAGCAACTACAGACCAATTACACTACTTCCACTAAGCAAAATTTTGAATACATAATGAAGCAGCGGCTTGAGAAAGTGATTGGAAAATATATACCTACCTACCAATTTGGTTTCAAACAGCATCACTCGACTGTTCATCCGCTCTTTATTTTGGCCGACAATATACAAACTACCCACCTAACTGACAGAAAGACAGCTTGCCTGTTTATGGACATTAACAAGGCTTTTGATAGTGTCTGGCATAGAGGCTTAACAACTATACAAACTACACACACCAACATATCTACTACACACCATAAAGAACTTACTAGAAACAGACAACTACAAGTACGAATTGACAAAACACTGTCATTTTCTTTTTCCCCTGAACAAGGGCTCCCTCAAGGATCCCCGCTCTCACCGTTTCTCTACAATATACACTGCCATGACATATACAATTACAACTTACCAGACAAAAATCAAATCGACAGAACGACACAACCAAAAAACGACGTAAAATACCTTGGAATCACAATTGACCACAAACTTAAATTCACTAAACACATACGAAACATCAGGGCAGAAAACAATAAAGAGAACAAAACACTTCCGATCACTAACCTACAAAGACAGAGGAATTAGCACAAACACCGCCACCAAAATATATAAAGCGATTTGTAGACCCTTGCTAGACTTTGGACATATACTCATGACCAACGGAACAGAAAGGGACAAAACGTTAGTCACAAACAACAGAACAAATTGCACTAAGACTAATAACACGAATAAGACACCTCCAAAACCCACTACACAACCCCCCCACCCAACTACTATACGAATGGACAAACATGACAAAGATCTCGGAAAGACTCATACATCTACAGACAAAATGGACAAACAACCCCTACAACTGGACCATACTGAATCCCCTTTGTCTTACAGGACCAACCAGACAATCCCGCTTCCGTTTCCCTACATCAACGCTACTCGAACACTTACAAACGCAACTGACTAGTGGACAATAAAATAATTTTTTCTTGTCATTGGAATTTTATTTAATAATATTGTTAACCTAGAATAAGAGAATTTTCATATTTGTTTTTTATGTAGATTAAGACTACATGTATTAAACAAGGGCAGAAAGACCGATAGGTCGATAGCCTTTTTTAGAAATAAAGATGTTTACTACTACTGTCTTATCGGAAAGTTAATAGGTTCCTAAAGTTAATAGGTTCCTAGGGTATCAAAGTGTACATTAAAATTTCGTATTTTCTTAATAGATTTTTAACCAGTTTTATTATATATTTTTTATATATCTACCTTTTTTATATTTATCTACCTTGTACTTCCTAGAGGGCGCTAGCTGCAAGAGTCTGGAGCCATTTAAAACATCAGAACTTTTTTGGGTTTTAATATATCCCTTTTTTGTTGGCAATATATGATTCTCCAATATTTCCTCAACAAACAATGTTAGTTGGTTTAAGTCGATATCTGTCACGGTTTTCGACGTATTTCACATTGAAACATATAGTGATTTTTTGAACTTGGATCTCTAAATAAAACAAATGTTCATCGCAAATTGTCTATTAAACAAAACTTAGGAAACATTAGACATTATTCATTTAGGCACGTTCAGAACTACTTTAAACTACTTTTTGACCCCGAAAAATTAGTGAAAATTAGTATTTCATAATAATTGTTCAAAATGATCGCCTCTGACTTCAATACATTTCCTAACCCTTCTAATAAATGATTGTCGTATTGAAAAAAAAAACGTTTTTGCTTCGAAAGACTTCAGCAGCATTTAAAATTTTCTACCACAATTCTTCACTGTTGTTAATGGGATTGATGGAATGTTTGTTAATTGGAAATAGATCAAGATAGTTCCGAACTTGAACACCAAAATGAGCGGGAGCGCCATCTTGCATGAAGCAAAGATTTTGTCGAACCAATAGGGGATGTCATCTAGGTAATTTCCCAATTCGTTCTGACGAAAATCTAAGTACAACTTACTAGTCAAATTTCCACGAAATTCATGTGGACCTATTAGATAATTCCCTATGATTTCGCACCAAACATTAATTTTGAATTCATGCTGGAAATGGCGATGTGCAACGGCATGTGGATTTTGAGTGTCCCAATGATGTTTATTTTTATAGTTGAATACCCCCCTACGGGTAAAAGTCGCTTCGTCAGTAAACAGAACATTTTTTTTAAATCCAGGATTACATGTTACCCTGCTCACGCATGAAGAAAGCAAACTGCATTTTAGGGTGAAGATCGGGTTCTAATAAATCTTGGACTGAGGAAAAATGAAAGGGATAAAACTTATATTTCTTAAAGATTTTGAGGACACTTGTTTTGCTCATACGCGTAGTTCTTGCTACTTGTCTACTGCTAATTTCTGGATTATCAAGCACCCGAGTTAAGATTTTTTCTTGATCGACGGAAATAGCACGCCTTTGGCCCGCTATGTCCCGCTTAGGACGAAAACTACCAGTTTCTCCAATCCGTTGAAACAGATTGTGGAATAGTTTTTGATTTGGTTGCCGTCTGTCAGGATATAACTCTAAATATCGGCGATGCGCTCTACTTCCAATATAATTTTCTTGCGCATAAACACATACCATATCGCGCATTTCTTCATTCGAAAATAAGTTATGTCGGGGCATTTATAATAAAATCAATGTAAGAGTAAAACTTAAATAATTTTTTTGGCACTTAACTTAACTTAACTAACACCAAACTCACAATAAGATAAATGTTGTCCATGGCCCACTTTCAAAATGTCAATTTACGACAATACAAGGGATCTAATTTGAGCTAGTTCAAAACATCACTAGATGTTTCAATGTGAAATATCTCGGAAACGGTGACAGATATCGACTTGACCCCGATTTTTTTGTTTTTTGGTTTTATTGTTAGCAAAAAAGCGATATATTAAAACTCAAAAAAGTTCTGATGTTTTTAAATGGCTCCTGACTATTGCAGCCAGCGCCCTCCAGAAATTACAAGCCAACCAATAGGAAATTTGGATTTGCCGACCTAAAAAACCATTTAACACAAATTTTTTTGGTACTAGTAAAACGAAAAAGAAAAAACGAAATTTTATTTGCACTTTGACACCCTGTATCTCGGAATCTATTAACTTTCAATAGGTTAGATAAGGCAAAGATAATGTAAATTTGCCTGAAACGCAATATTTTTACCAAACAGTATGCCAGTGAATTTTTCGACATTAGTTGAGGACCACCCTATATAGATAGATAGATAGATAATACCCGAACTTCAAATCGTTTGTCATAAAACGAATACAGTGTTGTTCAAATTGAAGCACTGATAATGTTGTCTACACATGTTACCAAATAAGATTTTTTTCCAGCACGAAATAATCGCAAAAGAAAACAATTTTATTTCAACGATTTCCGATACCTGTTAAATCATCTAAATATTCGGAAGTTTTCTCCGAAAATTCGCTTGTGAGACAACTGGGCTTTACAACAAGAAAATAGTGTGCCATATTATTCCATTCATTAAAACAACACAACCGTTGTGTGTCATAGTCTGTCGTCAGTAAAACCAAAGAAAAAGAGATTGAACGCGCTGCACCGCTTAGAAGCAAAGCGCATGACGATATACGATATCACTACACATCACTTATCACAAGGGTCCTATGTTATCTCCCTACACACTTGTCGTATTATGAGTTTACTGCATCCTATTAGTGCGCCAATATCTGAAAATCCACTGTATTACCTATGCCTAACTGAAATCAATGACCAACAAATAAGTTTTTCATATTTCCGGACAAACCAACATAATTACCTAAGATCTGAATTTGGAAAGTCTTCAGAAACTGAGAAACTACGTTATCTAAAACTAGTCTGAGCTTCTACCTGGTCACTATCACAAAGATCCCCAGTATCTTCTATGCCATCCTGCTGTACGTCCCTTTAAGAATCAGTTGCTTATTTGTCTTCAACCAAAGATGCTCTCCAAGATGTTCACTCACTAAAAGGAAGAGAAGAAGAGTTAAGTAATAACTAACTGCAACATCTTCATTAATTATGCTGACTGAGCTGATATGTTCTTATGTATGTTTGCCATTTGCTCTTGCCAGCCAGTCCTCTTGAAGGATTGCTTTTGTTCCTTAATTAATAATATTATTGGCAATCTAGAACTAAAGTTTTTAATAGAAAAGCGCTTCTGTCTCGATTGTTTCTCTCATGTAAAATAGAAATTCGCAGATAAACTTTTAGGTGTAGTGCTTTTGAAAAAACTTGAATGAATCGTAAATATGGTCTAATATAATCAAAGAGTTAAAATTGAGAGTCTTTTAATTATTCCCTGAATACCGCTAATGTCACTTTCGGGCATATTGACTATCAAAATAATGCCTCGTTTACTAATATATTATTCGGCGACAGCAAATATCGCAATATTCTTGTATAATCTTGTATTCACATAATTACAAAAAATGTAAATGTGTAAAATTATTGCAAATTTAAAAATATAGACATCTAAAAATATTCGAAATTTGAAACATGCTTCTAAATGCATTCTATGAAACAGGAAATCGTAAAGATATTCTCCTGCTCGCACCATCATGATTGGAGCAGATTTTTTAATCTCTTCCATGGTTTTGAGTCTGTTCTGCACCCTCTTTGTACTTGTTTAAAATTATTGGTTCTTCTGGCACAAAACCGTTGAAACGGGCCGCAATCAATACTCGATGCACCAACCGTCAGTAAAAAACCGTACGACTAGCGTCGGTTAATAACATAAACTTGAGATATTTCAAAGAAAATTAATTTTATTTGCTACAGCAAGCAATACAGTAACACTGACTTAAATCTATAGATGCGTCCAATTTAATATCTATAAAAACCCAAACTCAGATGGGAACGAATAAGTCTATGCCTATTTTACAATTAAAAATTTTGTGAGAATGTAAGTTTATAATATTTTTGTCTTGTTTACTTTGCTATCTGCTAAGTGGTATACATTTGATAATAATAAACCTTAACTTAAAAAATATATGTATATTTAATTAATTTTAAGTGATTTAATTTTGTATTTCCAATGGATAAATTGCACTTCAATAATAAAATAGCCGCAGATAGTACTAACATAGCTCATTATAAGAGTACTATTTATTTCTAACGCTCTAGACAATGTAAACTTGACCGGCTTATTCCTTAATTGCTCTACAAAATCTTGTAATTCTTCTCGTTCCTCAGATAAAAGCTTCGTGTTTCTTATCAAATGCTGACATGTGTGCAACAACTTTCTGGCTTCACTCGATGCTTTACCACACTGACATGCTATAATCCATGGAATAAACTGAAAAATAAGTTAATAGATTTGTGTTAGACTTTTGGAACCGTCCGGAAAATTTGATGAAATCAGAACATGATTATGGTTAAAAGAGCTAGGCATCTCTAGCAGTTTCTCAATTATTCCACATTATAATTCAGGGAAGAACTTACAATAACCGCCAAAAGAAAATTATCAGTCAGGCCGAATTTGGTATTTCGTCAAAGATTTGGTACTACACACGGACTTTTTGGTTTGACAGTGTTTTATTAACCTGGTTTACAGGGTGGGACAAAATTGGTCGTTTTTATGGGTCATTTCGGAAACCGTAGGATGATACTAAGAAACCGATACGGGTGTTTTAAGCTCGATTTTTGAGAAATAAAATGGCGAGTTTTAATTGTTCCTTTGTTAATTTGTTTATGGTTACAGGATAAAACTGAAATTGGCGATTTCAACTTTATTTTTTAGCTCGAGATAGGTATCTCAGATATTGGAAATACTTTTAAAATCTAAATACATTTTTATTAGATATTAGGCATCATTTATAGTATCAGTCACATATGTAGAAAAATATACGGGTTGTCTTAAAAAAGTTACATGGTAAACTTGTGTTTTTTTAAGGAAGCACCCTATGCATTTTGATACCTTTAGAGATCCCTAAAGTTCTCAAGTTGAACCATATATGATACATAAGTATTTTTTAGCAGTTCTGTACTTTTTTTTTTCAAATAATCACCCGAAATCACCACGGTCTCAGGAAAACATTAGTCTTTTAAATCACAGGCTTAAGGGTATAATTAGTAAAATTTTACCACTCCAGCAACATTAGCCTATCAAAAGCACAGTCAAAACCACAGTTTAAATTAACACGAATAATTGGCAACATTCGCAAACTGATGGATTTTTTCATAAACGCTACGAACAAGATATTTATTTGCAGAAGTTATGCAGTGCATACTAAACTAGTACTAGCGTGCATAGAAATCGGCCACTGTAAACTTTTGACTTTAACTATATATTTTTTAAAAATATTCATCCGATCAAAAAAAGAAATATACTGTTTGAAAGATAATTTAATATGCTTTAATTCACCTCCAATACATTCCTGGGTTTCAGTCAATTTTATTGTTTATTATTTAAAATGTTACAAATACGTTCGGTGTCTTTCCTCCCACCATCATCAGTTTGTGCGTATAGTGTTTCTACCTTAACATTCAACTGGTCACTTTGAAACAGTCAGGAAAATATACGAAACAATATGCTTTAATGTGAGTGTAAATTTATCAAGAAGGCTTGTCGTTTATGCGTTGCAACCGATAAATCAATGAAACGTGTTTATGTGGTGATTGCAACGAAAATAAAAAAATTGTCAAATATTAAAATTATTGCGTTTGCAACTGAAATTTGCATATTAATTCGTTTTTCATAATCTCAATAGTGTTTAAGTGTGTTAGTTTAATGCATACTACACCACAAAAAGCCGGCCAAGTGACACGCGCAGCGGTTCGAAGAGTGTGCAAACGTTATGAGGAGACTGGATCCTTTCATATACGACTTGGAACAGGCAGAAGGCGATTTACAACCGCTCGTGATGACCACTTTATTGAGTTTATTAAGAAATGGTCACCTTAATGCCGTTCAAGTGCAACGACAGCTTCGTGAGGTGCGAGGAGTGGTATTAGTCAGTGGATAGGAAGACGAAGACTGCGGGAAATAACCTGATCCCTAAAACACCTGAGATTGGTCCAAAACTTACTCCAGCTCATCGGCAAGCACGCCTGCGTTTTGCACGGGATCATCTGAATTGGACGTTGGAATAATGGGGATCTGTTCTATTCTCAGATAAGACCAGAATATGCCTCCATTGTAGCGACCTAAGAAGGAAAGTGTACCGAAGATCAAGAGAGCAATTTGCAGATTGCTGCTTTGAAGAGCGGAGTGCTTATGGCGGTGGTTTCTGTATGATCTGGGGTGCAATTTCTATAGGAGCACGAACCGACCCTGAATTCATTCGTAGAAGCGACCGTGTTCACGGAAGAAGAGGTTTAACGGCTGTTAGATATATCGAGGAGATTTTAGCAATTCATGTGGTACCTTACCTCGACTTCACTGGAGACGAATTGATCTTTATGCATGACAATGCCAGGCCGCACACCGCAAGAATCGTGCAAAATTACATTGCAGAAATCGGTTTTCGGGTTATGGAGTGGCCAGCATACAGTCCTGACCTACATCCGATCGAACACTTATGGGATGAGTTAAAACGAAGAATTCGAGCTAGACTCCGTACCCCAAATTCGATCCCAGAGCTTATTGTTGCAGTAGAAGAAGAAGAGGTTTAACATCCCTCAAGAAACAATAGCAAACTTGATTAGATCTATGCCTAATCGTATGATAGAAGTGATTAGGGAAGAGAGATACTCATTATTAAAAAATTAAGGGTTAAGTTTTAAATTGTCAATAACCCTATTTATATTAATAATAAAAAAGCTTAATTTGCTTAATGCATTAATTTCACTATGTTAAACATAGTATACTCACAATTTATACTCACATTAAAGCATATTAAATTGTCTTTCAAACAGCATATTTCTTTTTTTGATCTGATGAATAGTTTTTAAAAAAAATATAGTTAAAGTCAAAAGTTTACTGTGGGCCGATTTCTATGCACGCAATTGTACAAATTCAATTTAAAAAGAATAATATTTACATTAACAAAACACTTCCGATCACTAACCTACAAAGACAGAGGAATTAGCACAAACACCGCCACCAAAATATATAAAGCGATTTGTAGACCCTTGCTAGACTTTGGACATATACTCATGACCAACGGAACAGAAAGGACAAAACGTTATACACAAACAACAGAACAATTGCACTAAGACTAATAACACGAATAAGACACCCCCAAAACCCACTGCACAACCCCCCACCCAACTACTATACGAACGCACAAACATGACAAAGATCTCGGAAAGACTCATACATCTACAGACAAAATGGACAAACAACCCCTACAATTGGACCATACTGAATCCCCTTTGTCTTACAAGACCAACCAGACAATCCCGCTTCCGTTTCCCTACATCAACGCTACTCGAACACTTACAAACGCAACTGACTAGTGGACAATAAAATAATTTTTTCTTGTCATTAGAATTGGAAAGTTTATTTCATAAGATTATTAAGCTAGAATAAGAGAATTTTTCTTTTTTTTTTATTTAGATTAAGATTACATGTAATAAACAAGGGCAGAAAGACCGGTCGATAGGTCGATAGCCTTTTTTAGAAATAAAGATGTTTTACTACTACTATATTTACCTTATTATTTTGAATTTTTGGTGACATTTAAAAAATTGTAAAAAAACAAGTCTTTGCAGAAAGAACATAAAGTACAAAGCAATTTACTGACATTAAAATGAAACAGTTTCTTCAGAATAACTCAAAACTGTTACGTTTAACTCAGCGATGTATATATGGAGTTTGCGCGCAAATCCCGGAAAATCTCCAGAGTCAAACTTATAAAAAATCTTCAATTGGATTTTCAAGAGATAAGATCTTCGAGAGCTAGATTTTCAGCGCATTTTTCCTGTACTTTTCAAGCATGTCTCTGTAACCCTCGATGAGGAATTACCAAAATTTTCGGAATACGCACATAATCCACAGTACAGATAAACACTAATTAAATCAGTGGATAATAGTTTCATGACGGAAATACTGTAGTTTTTAGAGAATTTTGATCTATTAGGAACTACTGAATTAGTAAGTAATAGAAAGTAGCAATTGATATCGATAAATTGTATTAGTTATACATATATTAAAAGCTTTCAAATGATAATTTGGATGGTAAGTTGAAAACTATTTGAAAACTTTAGCAAGTTTAAACTTGGCGAAAGTAAATATTTACAGGAGTTCTTATACTAAAAATCACACTACATTATGCTTATGAATTATTTTACATATAAGTACAGTACACTCACCAAGAAAAGAAACTGTATTAAAATAGCTGATATGTGATGGGGAGCAGGCGCAAAGTGCGACTGACTTATCACTTCCCGATATACATTCGATGTTAAATGTACTCCACACATCCAACTATGAGCATAAATAAAAAACAGAACATTTCTGAATAATTTTTCAATTATGACCGAAATTTTTTGAGTGTCTAATATAATTTTTCTAAATTTACGTATTTTTTTAGGATTATGTTGACAATGAGGATCATTTACTTTAAGAAGTTCTTTAGTAAGGAAATGAAATAGAAGCTCCTGAGTTCGCACAAAATCGGTGAACAATAACATAATATGTCCAGAATACAACATGTTTAAATATCTGTACACTAGATACCATATTTCAAATTTATAATCCAACCAAAGCACTATAAAGCCAATTACAGCTACATGTAACAGGACAAACAATGCGAACGATTTCAGTGTTTTATTCTTCGACATTGTTGGAGCAAATGTCATGATTCTGAGCTCTAGTTTTACAATGTCTGAGAGTAATTCTTGCCAACTACTTTTGTTCAAAATGGTACTAATGATTGAAATGGTAATAACGAAATAACTCGAAAGACATATGGTAATTTCTCCAATGAACTGAGCAAACCTGTCTTCAATTTTTTTGGAAAACGTGGTAACTCGATGATTGATTCCAACGAATATAACCACACTATAGAAGAATAGAAAAGAAATAACGATGAAGTGGCTCAATTTACTGAGTCTAATTTCGTTTTTATCGAAGTCATAGAATGGCACTATTCCAGTAATACTGTAGTAGGCAAAATTTGATTTGCAGATGAGGATGCTGGTTTGCGCCTGTTGAATAACATTGGCGATGTCTTTATTTCTATCCGGTTGTAACAGTTTTTGCTTGATACACCAACACACTTATTTGGAAATGACGAAAGGACTAACTTATTTTACTGAGCTGAGAGACACTTCCTTATAGATTATTCATTGATGGTTATCGCATCAGATAAAATAATAATTTTGTGTGTTGACTAATTACATTTAGGTCAATTTTTATGGCCGCAATTTATTTTAAGTAATGAACATATATTGGGAACTTTTCATATTACAGAAGCACTTACTGCTAAAAGCGGCGACATTTGCCGTAGTTTTTACGATTTTTGTTGGAAATTATTCTAATTTTTTAATTTGTGTTGAGAGCCTTTGGGAAGTCTAGTGTTGTCTGTTAGGTCTATATGTCTCTCACCAAAGAAGGAACATGTTTATTTCGAATGTCCAAATCAAAACGCGACCGAAAAAATTATCGAACATCTTAGCTTTTTCCAGCTGAATGGACTGTGAAAATTGCAAACAAAATATATGACTGAAAAACCTGATACATTCAGACTAATACTAAAACTTCCCCAGATTGCTATAAATGAGAAACTAATAGAAGAAATTGAACCCTTACGAATAAAAGAAATACATTTTGAAAACATTCGAGAAGACTTAGAAGATGCAAAGAAACTAATCACGCACCCTCTAAGAAAGTTCAGTATTGCTGCTGGAAGTATTTCTTTGATTTAAATTTCACTAACAGTTGTAGTGATTATTATTTGAATGTTAATATAATATTATACTATAGAAAAGAAGGCAAAATGTAAAAGTATACATAGATTTGGACACCCTCAAAACTAAATCCTTATTTTCTCAGACTTACGGAGGGAGGAATTATATGGTCACTTATGCCACCTATGCGATTAAAATATTAGGTATATATTATAGTAGTAGTAAACATCTTTATTTCTAAAAAAGGCTATCGACCTATCGGTCTTTCTGCCCTTGTTTAATAGATGCAGTCTTAATCTAAATGAAAAACAAATATGAAAATTCTCTTATTCTAGGTTAAGAATACTATTAAATAAATAAAATTTCAGTGGCAAGAAGAAATTATTTTATTGTCCACTAGTCCGTAGCGTTTGTAAGTGTTCGAGTAGCGTTAATGTAGGGAAACGGAAGCGGGATTGTCTGGTTGGTCTTGTAAGACAAAGGGGATTCAGTATGGTCCAGTTGTAGGGGTTGTTTGTCCATTTTGTCTGTAGCTGTATGAGTCTTTCCGAGATCTTTGTCATGTTTGTGCGTTCGTATAGTAGTTGGGTGGGGGGGTTGTGTAGTGGGTTTTGGGGGTGTCTTATTCGTGTTTTAGTCTTAGTGCAATTTGTTGCTGTTGTTTGTGTATAACGTTTTGTCCTTTCTGTTCCGTTGGTCATGACTATATGTCCAAAGTCTAGCAAGGGTCTACAAATAGCTTTATATATTTTGGTGGCGGTGTTTGTGCTAATTCCTCTGTCTTTGTAGGTTAGTGATCGGAAGTGTTTTGTTCTCTTTATTGTTTCTGCCCTGATGTTTCGTATGTGTTTAGTGAATTTAAGTTTGTGGTCAATTGTGATTCCAAGGTATTTTACGTCGTTTTTTGGTTGTGTCGTTTGGCCGTCTGCAGTTATTGTACGGGAGTCAGCGTTGAGTCTGTGGTTTGTGAGCAGAAGTTGGTTTTTTGACGCGTTTGGTGTTAGTCTCCATTTATAAAACCATGTCATTGTGTTGTTTGTTAGTGTTTGGAGTCTTTGCGCTGCTCTCTCAGTAGTTTTGTCATGTACAATAAGTGCCGTGTCGTCTGCGTATTGTAATATGTATGCCGATCTGTCGATTTGATTTTTGTCTGGTAAGTTTAATTGTATATGTCATGGCAGTATATATTGTAGAGAAACGGTGAGAGCGGGGATCCTTGAGGGAGTATATGTTGTTTCACTTTGTCTATGTCAGTCTTTGTTAGGTTTAAGTTTTTCTCTATAGGTGTATTGGAGGTAGGTTGCGTATGTTGTCAGTCTATGTTAAACGTAATAGCCAGGTGGTCGGATCCAAGCTCGTTGGTTAAGTTTTGTTGTTGATGGTGTTTGTCAGGTTTCTTGTGTGCATAGAACGTCTGGTGTTGAGTCTGGGTTTGCGGGCATCACAAAAGTTGGTGGGGTGTGCTGTTTTATAAAGTCGGAATTTTGTAGAAATCTTTTAAGCTGTTTCGTTTTGCTTTTGTTCATATTAAAGTCGCCTACAATTATTGCATATTTATAGATGCTCGCTTTAGTCAGTATGTTTTGTTCTAGGTTGGAGTGTGGGTGTATGTATGTCAGAAATATGTGTATCAGGTCGTTTAAGTAGGGTAGCGTAAAGTGTAGACAGTTCCAAAGGGTTGTTGAGGGAGGGAGGATTTGCTCTTCCAAGTTTATATGTTGGTTTTAGGAGAGCTGCGACCCCGCCCCTGGCATGATTGATGGTATTTCCATGCCTATAGATATACTGCCAATTTCTGTTGTGGTTTGTCCTAGTTTGGTTTTAGTCTCTACAAATATGCAGCAGTCTGTGTCGTTTTGTTCTATGTAATTGTAAATAAGTGTTTTTTTGCTGTTAAGTCCGTTGATGTGTCGCGTAAAGTACTTTCATATTGAATCTTGTATGCTCGTTACTGTCTGTCTCATTTGTTCGCAGGGTTCAGTTGGAGAGCGTCCCTCGGGCAGGAGCATGTCAAACATTAGGATGTAAACATGGTTCCCGAAGAAAACAACGGAGGTGTCAATGTCGAAGTCTTCTATAAATTGTTTTCGTAGTTTTTTTAGTAGTTCGTCTCTGTTGGTATTGTTTGTCTTGTTAAGTTGATGTTTGTATTTGTTTATGATGTGGTCATGTGTTGTAATGGGTGTGTGTATTCTACTTGCCACTGTCGTTGGCTCCGCAATCCCGGACGTACGTTTGTTTACACATTTTATTTTTACGTTTGGGATGCCGACGATTGGGGCTGTCGGTCGTAAGGGGCATTTCATGCTCCATGCTGCGTGGTCCTCTGATTTGCATGCTGCGCACTTGGTTGGCAGTGGTGACTCGCATTTGGATGTTGGATGGGGTCCCTGGCACTTGTTGCATCTTGGTGCTTGTTTGCAGTCTTCAGTTTTGTGGCTGAACAGGTTGCATTTGCCACACGGCGCAGGCACGGGTGCTGGTGGTTTACTTTCGGTGATTTTGAAAATGCGGCCCAAAAAATGAACCGCACGGTCGCTCATCAACCTTTCGTATGTGGATATGTCGCCGGTTATTAACCTCATCATGAGTGTGGGTGCGTTGCGCTCTCGCGAGATAATTCTCCTGCAGAACCTTATTCTGAAGCCCTGCTGCTCCAGGCGTTCCAGAAACATGCTGTCTTCAATGTCCAGGTCGACCCCAGTGGCGACGACAGAATATGATGGTGTAATATGGTGGTGACCTGACTTTTGTTGTCGGATTAGTGGGAGGTTATCGTTTTTTTGTAATTTGTAACTTGTTACAGTGTTTTCTTGTTTTAGTTGTTGTAAAATTGTTGATGTTTTTGTCCTCCTGGTTGGTTTTGATTAGGAATAATTATCTTGCGCTAGATAATCCTTGTTGTGGGGGGTTGAGTTCCTCCACCTGATTGCAAATTGGACTCTGGTGATGGTCGACAATGCGTTCGCTGTGAATGTGTGCGAATACGTGGGAAATCTTGTTGATGTTGTCTTGCTCTTTGTCGTTTGGTTTTTGTTGGTTGTAGACTGATAGTCCAAAGCTATTCGTTTGGCCTCAGGTGTTGTCGTTGTGGGGGTTGGCTGGGTTGGCTGGGTCGTCTTCGGTTTTCTGCCCCGTTTTTTTTCGTTCGTGGCTTTTTGAACTCACCATCCTGGGAGGCATAATCCGATTCGGATTCTTGCGAACTCCCAGGGTCCATCCTTTCGTTTGAATTCCACTCGTATATACTATATATATATATATATATATATATATATATATATAT